>OX421843.1:27328625-27818625 GCA_949127995.1 Suillia variegata | reverse complement strand
AAACTAAAAAAATTTATAAAGGAAACACTTCACTTGGGATAGAAAAAATTAAATGTTAGGCTGTTATAACTTTAGCTATTAGGTTTTTGATGGATAATTCACGTCCTAAAAAGTTTAAACATGAACAATTGATAACAAATAGATTTAGATACGTTAAACACGATGGCACTGAAAACTACACTCGATTTTAACTCTAGTTAGGCTATTATGGTGTGTGTTTAAGATATCCAATTCTGAGATATTTTTGAGATAATAAGGCGTGGTAGGTATAACAATGTATACACTAGTTTGTAAATCCCGATGTTGCCCGGGGTTTGTTTTATATAGAAATATGTGGGCGTTTAATTGATCCAACCACGCCCAATTTCAAATCTTATGAGCTGTATTAAAAAATCATTCCAGTAATATTACTTAGTTTCACAAATTGTGGGCTTAATAGGTGGACGTGGTAAATTTTAGCCCAAAACCATCCTCGGCGCGAGCATAGCAACTTCTCAAAGTAGTAGTATAGTTCATACAAGGTGGCGCAAAATAAGTCATCCGGCCTTCAGAATGTCCGTTGTGGCTCGTGCAGTGTGTGCTGTTGCTCCGTCCTGTTGGAACCACATGTCCACCAGTCCTAATTCGTCCAGTTCGGGCAGAAAAAACTCGGTCAACATTGCCCTATAGCGCGCACCGTCCACTGTTGTCGTTTGACCCGCGGCGTTCGGCCCGATGACTCCTCCAGCGTGAACAGCGCACCACGCAGTCACTTTGAGCGGGTGTAATGGTTTCTCGTGCATCACTCGCGGATTTTCGGTTCCCCAGAAGCGATAATTTTGCTTGTTCACGTACCCGCTGAGGTGAAAATGAGCCTCATCGCTCATTATGATTTTTGCCAACACCACAGACGAATTGTTACGCAAAAAAATTGACACAATTATTCCGCGTTCTTGGGGAGTGTATCGCTCCATGGCTTATTCACTTGTATTCTGTATCTGTCTAGTCCACAAATGTCAAAACAGATTTGACATTGGCGGCCATTTGCAAAAATGAGAGCATCTTCCAATAGGGTGATTTCTGTTGCGCCACCCTGTATATGCTATCAGGTCCTATTATAAATGGGCATTGTTCTTATCCGATCGCGTCAATTTGTCAGTAATGCGCTGGTTATATACTCTGCAACTGTGTATATTATTATTATTTTTTTAAAGGTTGTAGTTTTTTGTCAGATCTTGCTTATTTTAAAATTTAATCTACGCTTGGAGAATTTCAGCTTTTATATAAAATGTCAGGTCAATTTCTCCAAAATAATGGCTGTGAAGCCAATCCGCTCATGACCATGCCTACTATTATAAAAAATACTGATTTATTGTTAACACGATATCTTAAGATTTTTGTTAGAACTTTGTACAAATTTTGCTGTTATACTTGGGAACAACTGATTAAATTTTGGAAACAATTAGGGTGGCCCATGTTTGTTTTTTTGTTATTATATGGTTATTTAACCAGCCCTTTACTTTAAAAGGTTATTTTGATACACATGTATTAAGTTCAGGAATTAAAAATTAAAAAAAAATATTTTTTAAATATCAACATGACCGACAACAATTTCTTACTTGTTCAATTTTATTTGCCTGTAAATTTTCTCAAATAAAATAGAGCATAGTTACAGTCCAACATAACTGATCAATTATAAGTACAAGGCTGAAAAAATCAAAGTAATTTTAATATGTCCATGTTTGGAACTCAATTTTTGTAAACGTTTAAATTATAACACATATTTTTATTTTTGCAAACTTCATGTTAGAGCACAACTACTTTATTAATTTCATATCTTTGCTAGCTTCATTGCATTAAAAATTGTTTTAACAACAAATTAGGTAATGCTAACATGCAATGGGCGAATTTAACATCATATCTATAAACAAAAGTGTAAATAAGATTTCCGTTTATTTCAGAACTACAAATCCGGAACCTACAAGAAACTTTTTTGATAACCAAAGTTTTAAACAGCAAATAAACAATAAATTTACAATGGATGATAGCAATATCTTAACTAAAGATAATAAGTTAAACAGAGGAATTAACGATCAACAATTTTCTGATCAATTTGATACCGTGAATGATTCTAACGATCGCAGCAGAAAAATCAGCAGCAATGGAATCGAACAAAATCGAGATGCGAATGTAAAACTTTATGAAGTTGATCCTTATGAAGGAAAGAGTAAAATATTGTCTTTTAATGTAATTACAAATCCACAATCCAATAAAATTAAAAAGGCTAAAACTGATGGCGACATAGAATTCAACTCATTATGGAATGATGTAAGTTCAGATCATTCTTTTGAAGGACCTGCCTCTAACAATAAATATCCGGAAGATTCATGTAAGTGTATAAAAATTCATTAGAATTTAGGAATACTGCATGTATTTTCGAAAACATCAATTTGTTTTAGATTAGCCAGGTGTACATTTTTTTTATTCCTCGACACATCTACTTGATTTCCTTATCTTACTTAGCTTATTACTTAACGCTAAGAAATTTGATAATTGAAGTTTATGCATCGCTCCTAATCAAAGAGTAGGGCGACAGTAATATCTTTCCATCGATCTCGATCAAGTGCTATCCGCCTGATCTCGTTCCAGGATGCTCTGTGTTTACTCTCTGCTATCGAAATCTGTGTCCTCCTTACGCAGTACCATTTGCGACGTTTGATTTCATTTGCTCGTCGTTGTTCGTTATTGTTTTTGGCCAAAAGATTCCGCAAATGTTCCTCAAGCATTTGTTGACAAAAGTCTGTAGTTTGGCACATATTTGGTCCGTAACTTTCCAAGTCTCTGCACCATAGAGCAGTACCGACTTGACGCTTGTGTTGAGAATTCGGAGCTTCGTGTGTATTGATATCGTGCGTGATCTCCAGGCCTTACTCAACTTGTGAAAAGCTGGATAGGCTTTGGAGATACGTGCTGCTACGTCCTCAGTTACTCCACCATCCTTTGTTAGCTTACTTTCAAGGTAAGTGAATGTAGAGACATCATCGATAGTAGCTGTCAGTGCGCCAAGTGTAAGCGTTAACGGTTCGATGTTGTCTGTCCCCATTCGCATGAGCTTGGTTTTGGCAAGGTTAATCTTGAGTCCTACCATTTTAGCGTTTGTCATCAAAAATTGAAGTTTTTGTTGTATTCCGACAAACAAGTGTGACATGAAGCATATGTCGTCTGCGTAGTCAAGGTCGCCCAGCTTTTCATGTAGTCGCCATTGTAAGCCATTTGTTTGTTTGTTTGTTTTAGAATAATATTCAGGACTACAATGAAAAGAAGAGGTGCTAGGACGCATCCTTGATGAACTCCGGTTGTTATAGAGAACTTGTCGCTGCATTTGTTTTTGAACATCACTGAGCACTCCGCGTCTTCATAAAGTGCTTGTATGAATTTTATCTGGCACTCCATTATTGCGCAATATGTTCCAAATGGTTTTTCTGTCAATGGTGTCGAAGGCGCGTTCAAAATCAACGAATAATAAAAAAACCGGAGATCTCCATTCCGCCGACTGTTCAATTATAATGCGCAGCGAGTTGTTGTGGTCAACGCAGGATCTACGTAGCCTGAAGCCATTCTCCTCACGGCGCAGTTTTGCGTTGAGGACTGGGGCAATTCTATCAAGAAGAATGAAAGCGGTGGCTTTCTGGATAATGTTAAGAAGCGTTATACCACGCAAATTTTTGCCAAAGCTTGTAAAAGTGAGTTGCGTATGTCTAGCCACGGTATGTTAGTTCCGAGCTGGGAGATTCAGCTGGTAAGAGCTGTCCGGTAAGATTCGCGTATTTCAGGGTATTTTTGCTTATCCGCATTATATTGTTTGTTGAGGGTATGATGACGTAATCTGAACTCTGCTACTACTAGGTTATAATCGGTGAAGATATCAGCACCCCTACGGGTGCGTACATCTAGGAGTGAGTTGTGGTATCTCCTGCTACTTAGCACATGGTCAATCTGATTTCGCATACGCCCGTCCGCCGATTGCCAGGTATATTTATGTATGTTGCGATGCAGGAAGCGAGTTTCTCTTATGAATAGCCTGTTATTTAAGCAGAACTCGAATAGGCGTTCGCCGTTGTCAGTCGCTGAAGACTCCAACCCATAACGCCCCATTTCACGCTCTAAATTTGTGTTGTTGTTGGCCACTTTGGCATTGAAGTCGCCTAGTACTATGAGGATATTTGCTTTACGTGTGTTTGATATAGTGCTTTCCAGCTCGCTGTATAAGGAGTTTTTGGAGAGCGAACGTTCCAGGTTCCAATTCGTGTCCTTTTTTCGATAGCTGAAGGTCGTCGTTGTGTGATCGATATTATATCCGAGGCTGCACTTTAAAAAATATCAAATGTTCTTTTGACTAGTAAAATAGTACTTCAAAAAGCATACAATGTACTTCAGAAAATATCATGTTGTTTTATTTTAAGAACGAAACTTTAAATTTGTTAGACATATCAGTTATTATCTATATATTATCGGCATACAAACTCAGAAACAAAATTCCAAAGTTTCAGGAGTAATATTAGCAATGCCATCGTATATTTTCACTTAATTAAATAAATTGAGGGCGTTATAAGTGGGCGTGGCAAATTTTGTATTTCCTGTTATTCTTCCCGGTGCATCCGGTTATATATTTTCTATATAGCACAACAAGTTTCTGAGCAATGGTGTTAGTTGTAAATATGATCCACCCTTTTTTTGAAAGTGGGCGTTAAATTGATCCAACCAAGTTATCGACAGTGCCAATACAAACTCAGATACCAAATTTCAGATTTTTAGGAGCAATATTAGCGAAATAATCGAATATTTTAACTTAGTTTTACAAATTGTGGGCGTAATAGGAGGGCGTGGCAAATTTTTTTTTAAATTTGATTTTTACTACGATCGTAGTAAATTATAATTTTGACTCATATATATTTTTTTATTTTTATTTCTTAAATACAAAAATAATCAATTTATACATACACATTTTTATTTATTGCTAATTACTTATCTATGTAGATTATACAGCCAGACTGCAGCCACCTAGAAGCACTGCAAGGGATCTAATAAATAAAGAGCCGTCCAAATTTCTTCCTCATAAACCTCCATTTTCGAAAATAATTGATGATCCAAATCTTAATGTCAATGACAAATTGCATATACTTGAAGTTATTGATCCACATAACGAAAATTCAGATCGAGAACTTAGTCAGTTGCGCAAAGAAGTTGAGCGCTCTTTTATATTTCATGTCACACCTTTTCCTATGCCATATGAGTCGGAACAGGAGAATACTAAAAAGAAGAGGAGTTTTTTGTTCTACGATGACATGGAAATGAGAGATACTTCTGACGCTAACGAATACAAATTCGATAAAATTGAACAGAAACGTTCTCCTGTTGAAGAGGACGTTCAACCATGTTCATCATGCGGTGGTAAAGGTAAAAAACCCCACGGTAAAACTGAGGCATTGCACATCATGGATCATGTCAGACACATAGAAGATGATGATCAACCTTGTTCGTCGTGTGGTGGAAAAGGAAGGAAAACGAATGAGAAAACCGAACCTATTAATAATACTTGTAAATGTAGGAGTCAACGTACTAAATGCTCCTGCAAATCGAAATCTTCCAAAGTGGTTCGCTCGGTATCTGATACTTGGTAGGTTAACCAAATTACATTTGCATCTCTTTGTAAGATCCAATTCCTTCATTGTGGTCTAGGTATTCAGTATTCAACATGAGTGCGCCCTTGCCGTTCCTCACGACGAAAGTGAGCATATTTCGAAAACGCCGCAACACTTGGTGGAAGATTGCGCCATCGATAACGTAAGAAAATCTGAATATTAAATTTTGGAAAATTTTAAATAATTATTAAATTGGTTCAAGTCTTTTGAAACCCTACACCATAAGAACTATTTAAGGTAGCCACAGTATGTGACAGCTCAGATGAATTAACTACAATTAAGAAATAATAGTCGGTTCTACTGACTATTATAAATAAGTCACATTGTTAAATATGTACCACAGTTAAATTAAGGTGGTTCAAGATTTATTAAATTTTGAAATTTTTTAAATAAATAAACGATTTTTTTTTTGCAAATGGAAAAATAATATTTATGAAAAAATAAATAGATGCTGTACTTTCGAGTAAGGGTATTCCCTTAAACGCGAAAATGCTTCGAAAACTCTAACCATCGCAATTTTAAGAGCCTGGAAAACTGGAAAAAGAACTATTGAAAAATGTAAAGTTTCTCGAATGTTTTAATGTTGCTTGTATAAGAAAAACTACTCATGCCAGGTAGGTAGATAGGTAGAGTGGCTGTCAGACGACACACCTAGGCCTGTTGAAGGCCCATTGTGATACCACCGGAACTAAAATAGCACCTTACTCTTCCTCTGGGTCTTTCTTAAACCAGCCTGTGGCCTTAATATAACTGACTACTTTTGTCAGTTTGATATCTGCAACTTCCGTGATGTTGTCTAGAAAGTAGAGTCCAAGAAATTGAAACCTTCTTCTACTCAGAGCCATGCACCTGCATAGAAGATGTTCGACATTCACTTCCTCATCTACGTCTTGACAACTCCTACAATAGTCGTAAAAAGGCATGTCTCCCTAAGATACAGTGTCCAGTTAGAACCCCAATTAAAATTCTAATGTCTGTCCTGCTGAACTTTAGTTGACGAGTTGTTTGACACATATTTAATTCTGGCCACGTTTGCCTACTAGTTACGCAGGTTATGTATTGTCTCCAGCGAGTATTGGCGGTATCAATGATATATATATTTATTAACAGTTTACATGTTGCTATTGGCATATATATATTTTCTTTATCAGGACAGATTGATAGCGTAGTACCCAATCTAGCTAACTCATCTGCCTTACAATTTCCTTCAATGTTTCTATGACCTGGTACCCAGATCAGATTTATCGTTAAGTATGGTGTAAGCACATCTAATAGTTCGTGACACTCTTTCACTGTCTTAGATGTGTGTCTGAATGCTTTTAATGCCCTCAGAGCCGCCTGACTGTCAGAGTAGATATAAATTTCTTTGGAGGTAAAAACGCTCTTACCTAGTGTTAGTAAACTTTCTTTAATGGCCAAAATTCTTATGCCATGAAAAGAGTGAATTTCTTTACTTAAAGTTACAAAATTGCAGAACAATATAAATAAATTTATGATTTTGTTTTTGAACTTGTAAGAAATAAGCTATAAAAAAATTTAAAAAATTTTAATAAATAATTGTTAAATTTAAAACAAAAAAAATCAATTCTGATAAAGTTTTTGTATATCAACTGATACGATATTTACATTCCCATAAAGCACTACAACGAAACTCTGACTGAACTGTCAAATTACTGAATTTAACAATTGTTTTCGAGATCGCGAACCTTTCAAGTTTTCGCGTTTAATGGAATACCCCTAGTATTCTTACTAAAACCTGTACATACATATCTGCCTCTGCTGTCATCTAATAAAAAAAACCTATTCACAGAGTTTGTATAGGACGTGTATTTTAATGTATCATAGGTTAAAATTACAATAATGTTACTTTGTTCTTATTCTGTTGGATCTATACATGCTAAAACACATTTTTTTTTATAACAGCCTGAGCAGCTTATCAGGAATCTTTGCCAACGCCAATCTCTCGATTTTGTTCTCGTCCCATGTCGACATATTTCAACTTGAGAAATCGTTGCGTTTGCAAAATCATCAACTGCTTATACCTAAAGACGACAGACCCATTCGAGAGAATACTTATTCCGAGACATCTGATAAACATTATAGAAGTGGCGAAAACACATCGCCCGGCAATGAGCTACCAAATTTAAATACACTTAATCCAAATCCAAAAACCATTTTGGCTGTTGACAGCAGCAAGTATAAATTTAGTATTTTGGGAACACAGAGCAGTGATGCAGGTGAAACAATTAATTGATAAAATAAGTTTAAAATTATTATGTTCATTGTTGGACAATTTCAGGAAATGATATGAGACCAATAAGTTATCAAAGAAATGCAAGAGGTTTAACGGAAGACGGCATCCAAACAATAGCTGAATTGGGATATTTCCCAGAAACAATGAATATTTTAGAACGATGTCCATATGATAAAAATCGTCTATGTTTAAATATGTTGGACGATAAAGTACCGGGTAAATAGAATGGTTAATACAATATATTACTTTATAACTTAACATGTAACCATGGTTGAATTGAATAGATTAAGTGTGACTAGGTTATAGTGGCGGTCGTAGCCTCGCATAAAGTATTGAAGTAAATAGCGGGTTTACATCTCTTACTACTTGGATAATAATTACGACCTTGCTTCGTGTTATTCGTCCATAAGAATGATACCGGATGTCAAAGAAAAAGTTTTTATTTGTCATTATTCTTTTCGTGGAATTTTTCAGATAAATTAGAAACACTGATTTAAAGTCTTAATTTGTATAGCTTTTAGTTTGTTGTTTTAAAAGCACATTTTTTATTTTATATTCGGCCATTCCATGTAAGTTTGGATACCCATTCGGACTTTGGGTCTTAGAATTTGCTGAAATTGTGTTAGTTTGTTATGCTCGTGAATTTAAGATACAAATTTGAACCATTTCCGACGGATTTATGAAAAGGGAAAAATGGCCTTAACTACTTATGTCAAATTTTAACCGATTTTAAATTGTTTGACATCGTTGAAAAGGTAATATAACATTTTTTCACCTGACCATTTTAGCAAAATCGGATTCCATTTTATTTTTTCTCTTGTTTTTGAATACACATACATTATTTTTAGATATACGTATTAAAATGTTAATAAAATCTGTGGAATTTTTTAAGCTTCAGCTTAGTTGAAGACAGTTTAGTAGTAATTCGATTATAATTAATTATGATATTTTTTTAATAGCATACAGCATTAAGGCTAAGTTAACATTTCGTGAGAACGCGATCATTCACAGGAATATATTTAAAGTGAAAATTGCGAGGATAATAACAGACGCAACAACGAAAGATGCGCTGCAAGTGTCTGTTGATGTTATTAACGAGGGCTTGGAAGCACGTGAATTTTTAATTTGTGTGAACAATTGTCCGGCAGCAAGTGCCACTGCAGCTAAAACGACCGTCAAAAAGTTTCTTATACCACACATCGGTGAAACGGTTACCTTTTTACTCCCACTTATATTAGAATCTACTCAGAAGCACAAGAAATTTAATTGTGACGGTATGTTAAATATTTAAAAATAAACAAGTTTAGCAAGTCGAGTGAAATTTTTATTTTAAACTTCTAATTTATAAAATACACCATCTTAACTTATGAAGGTTACAAACTTATCTGTATCACCTCTCTTGCTATCAAATAATAATCGAATTATCTGTTCTCTAAATTAGCGACCGGTTAAATGCTCCACAATATACAGTAGAAACATCAGCCAACATTAACGTAGTAACAGTTTTGTTCTTTCAAGCAATAAACAAAAATTATATTTATTGCAGAGCTGCACGAATACGCTATAATTTAATAATGTTATTGTCAGTAACGATTTCTAAGAAAAACGAATAATATAAGGTTAGGAAAGTAAAAACTCACCTCGATTATATTTATATTTTTGATAAAAAACTACTTTGTTTTGTTTATTGACTTGATAGTTTTGTGACAACCGTTGCCAAAAATTTTGTCTTCGAAGAGAGAAACAATTTAATTTTTATAAACAAACTACGATGTTTTTGAAGTAACCATGGCAACTGCTCCGAAATTCAATTTTCAAAGAGAGAAACAATATCGAGGTGGAGAGGGACATTTTTCTACTTTCCTCATCTTATATTTATTACACCATGCGAAAACCGCAAAATGACAAAATTACGTTATCAAAACAGAAAAACGAAAATAAAAAAATAAAATCAATTTCGTCGTAAAGACTTCATTCGTGCGGATTCAGAGACCAATTCAGCTAAGCGATCGAAATGAAACACGGAGACAATTTAAAATTGAGTTGTCAACCTCTCTGAGTGAAACATTTAAAACGTTAAATGAATTCAGCGCTAGTTAGAAAAATATACAATCAAATTTGAATTTTACCAGATGTTGTTGTCTTTAATGCAACTTTTTAATAATTAGACATTGCAAAATCTAATATTTTTTTTTGTAATTCAAGCTAAGTAATTTAATTCAAGTTTGTAATGTTGTCTTGGAGCCGACGTTTATAACTGTTAATAGACAAAAGGTATTGGTCTCTGAAACTATGCAAACAGATCTCCCATTTAATGGAGGGTCTTTAGAAACTCTAGTCGAAAACCCTACCGTCAATATGAATGAAGCTCTGCTTGCCCTACAACTTAAGTCATGGGTAAGAAGAAGCCTCCCTGGTGGAGAGCTACTGAAAAGATGTAGGAAACTGTTTGATGCCGCCAAAAACTTTGAATGACCATAAAACATCCCTGAATATTTTTAAAAATGAGATAAGGATTGCAAAAGATGCATCCTGGAAAAAGTTTTGTGATGATGTTTCAGAAACTTCTAAGGCCTCTAGATCTAGGAAAATCATCTCAAAATGTCCATAGCCGCTATCCACGAGGCAATTTCTTGGACAGGATATCAGGTATCGATATCCTTATTCTATCAGACAGTCAAGCTGCTCTGAGAGCCCTTGAAGTTAGTTCAAATTTCATCAAAAAGATGTTGCAAATTTCTTAATGAGGTTGTGGAGCAGCTACAAATCAAACTATGCTAGGTTCCCGGACATTCCAGGAAACAGTAAAGCTTTGAACTCACTCGAGAGTGGTGTTCCTCTATCAACATGTAAACTCATCAAGGAAACTAACTCCAGATGAATAGGGAGTAGTACATCCAACATTTCGCGTATGATATGGCCACAACTGAATCTAAGACGCTCAATCGGTTCAATTTTTCTAAATAGGTCTCAAATTAGCACCACAATAGGCGGTCTAACAGGACATTGTATAATAGGTACTCATGCAAGAAGACTAGGTATATTCTTAAATGATTTCTGTAAATGCTTCTATGTATATGCCCTGATTTGGCTAATACACGATATGCATCGATTCGGCTAATAAACGATATATACATCTGGGGAAGCATTTATTCATAGGCCTAGTAGATATACATATTTAAATCGAATTTAATAATATTCTTCATTTTAAAAAAAGTACAAGTTCAGTCAACGATAAAACTCATATACCGCATTGCATCACAACGGGCAACCTAAGTCGGTTTTTCTTCAAGAGAGAGACATTACAACCTAACCTTATTCAAGCCAAGATTTTGATCTTTGATATGCAAAATATATATATATATATATATATATATATATATATATATATATATATATATATATATATATATATATATATATATATATATATATATAAATTAATTATAAATATAAATTAATATATCTCCCTTTCTACCTTTTTATACCATATGCGCTTCTAAACCATTCATCCGATTGAGATTGTTGCTGTGCTAATGCCTAGGATGATTTGGGCAGCAAAAAATTTGCTAGGCCCACCTATTACACCCATAATTTGTAAAACTAATTAAAAATATTTGATTATTTCGCTAATATTACCCCTAAAAATCTGAAATTGGTATCTGAGTTTGTATGGACATTTTCAATAACTTCACCAAAAATGGGCGTCTTTGGATCGATTTAACGCCCACTTCTAAATAAGAGTGCATCAATTTTACGCCTACCACCATTGCTCAGGAACTTGATGTGATATATAGAAAATTCCAACGGGATGCACCGGGAAGAATAACAGTATATACAAAATTTGCCACGCCCATTTATTACTTATGAGTTTGTATGGTTACTGCTGATAATTTCTCCGCCGTAACTCAGGATCGCTGTAAATGGGAGCACCGGGATTTAAATTTTCTTTCTTTGATAACGTATTTTAGTATTCGTCCAGCTCTGATTGGTTGCAGTCGTGGTATGAACGTTTTTATGATTTGATTCACTTGCTATCCATGTTCAGAATTTTTACTAATAAAAGATTTATTATATTATTTTATTAAGTCAAAATAATCGGACGCAAAAATAATAAATGTTATAAAAGTACAATATTAACAATGCATATTTTTTTTGTTCTATCAATGTTAATGTTGCGAAAATTCAAAATTTATTATTAGTATGCTAAATATTAATTATATCTTTTATAAGTATACAAACATTTTTTTTAGTTATTATAAGGACAATTGTGGATAATACTACTAATACTAAACCAGATCGTGCTGACATTACTTCAAATGAAAAATATGTTTTACGAAGAGTAGCGGAAATACCCCACGACACAGGAGAAAGAAAGAAAATTGTTGCCATTCGGCCAATGATAGTTGACCCAGAAGGTCGTTGCTTTTGCGTGTGGGACTGTAATTGTCACTGCATTCCAAAACTTGAGACACATGTGGACTTCAACGTCTGCAAGAAATTAACTTTTAAAGAACAGAAAGAGGCCGGCCTGCTTCTACATTGCCCACCTAGTGAAAATGGTTTAGATACATGCTTGAACGATGACGATGAAGACATTATCAATAAATCGAAGACCTATGAATCATTGGGTTTATCGTTTGAATCTTACGGATTTCTTCAAAATGCGATTTTGCTTATAATCATTATGCTGATACTGGGTATATTTCATTATATCTCAAATAAGTTATTGTTGAGTATAAATTGATTACTTTAGGAACACAATTTAAATAAGTAAATAATAAATAAACAAATAAACAAATTAATAAATACAAAAAATATATTAATAAAATAATAAATTTATGCAATAAATTAATAATATATTAAATTTTTAAATAAATTAATAATTTATTAAATTATTAAATAAATTAATAATTTATTAAATTATTAAATAAATTTAAGTGTATCAATTTATTAAAATTATTATATGTATTAATTTAATTCAATGTTTGACCATGTCCACAAGAGATTTTTTACAAAAATCTTGGTGGGCTTGGTGGACATTATATCAAAGTTCCCTGCAGGAGGCAAACTCCCTCTCTATGCACGACACCCTCGATTGTGTAGCATCAAGTTGATCCCCTGTGAGAAGAAACCAAAATTCTATCCATCCGGAGCCACTGCTCCTTTTTCACAATTCACGACAATTCTTGCTAGAGTATATGATGCTTGACCATCTAAACCATGCGAGATTTACAGGTTTGTCGCCTCTCAGAGTCCGAATCAACAGTTAACCGGAAATTAAAAAAAAAAAAAAAAAACATTAAATAGGGCCTTAAATCCGAGTCCGTATCAACAGTTGTCACCCTACAATTTTTAGAAAATATTTTTGCTTTGTGCGTTATATTCCATTATTTATCTGGGCAATATTTCGTTTTTTTTTTTTGGGAGTTTTTCACTTTATTTAATCGCCCAATGTTTTTGGGTTATTTTGTTTTTTTTTTGTGATTTTTCAGGAGCCTTTTTAAATTTTATTTTGGTTTTGGGCGAACAAAAATTTGCCATTTACGCTCACAATTTCTAAAACTAAGTACAAATATTCGATTATTTCGCAAATATTGCTCTTTAAAAACTGAAATTCGGTATCTTAGTTTGTAAAAGCATTTTCGACAACTTCCCCAAAAATGGGAGTGGTTGGAGAAATTTAACGCCCATTTTTAAAAAAGGTTGGAGCAATTTTATGACTACCACTATTGGTCGGGAACTTGATGCGCCATATAGAAAACATATATAACGATGCACCGGGAAGAAAAACAGGGTATACAAAATCTGCCATGCCCACTTATTACGCCAATAATTTGTTTAATTACTTGCTAATATTGCTCCAAAAAATTTGAAATATTGTTTCTGAGTTTGTATTGCTACTGTCGATAATTTTACCAAAAGTGGGCGTAGTTGAAACAATTTAACGTTCTAATACGGTTACCATAAACCAGTCAGATAATATTTGTTAAAAAACGCGCTGAATAATTTTAGATATTGATCAGACATTAATGGTCTCTCTGATACTATCCAGTCTGTTGTCTTTTTTGATAAGAAATCACGCCCTTACCTTACCTGCCCCTTTGCTATAGTTACGTGTGCTGGTGTTCTGCCCAATGATTTAGTCTTGGTTAATTCAAGGCTCTTAGATGAGACTGATGTATATATACCCCTCTACGCAAACCTCAGCATTCTCACATTTATCTGCCAGGTTGTCTGAGAAAGCAACTGGCACGCATTGTTTACCTCTTTTGTATCGTCTTCTTATGGGTTTGCGTCACCTTTAAAGATCTTCATCTTGGCCATCCTGATACCAAAGTGCCATTTAACGCGTCTAGTGAGTTTACAGCCAAGATATCTTTATTCTGCATTTTTAAACACCGTAGCAGCTTTTCGCCTAGTTCGTTCATCGGCGGCAACCAAATCCTTATACTTCTCGATCATCGGTACAAATCTTGATTTCTTCTTTTTATCTTTAGACCTGCTGGCGATTATAAGAAGTTTCTAACCAGTGAGATCAATACGTTAAGGATCAATTGAATAGGATTTGCGACGCAGGTGAAAACAATGTTTCATAAAATTTTGTACAGTCCCTATTACACGCTCGAGGTTTTGAAGTTTACAAGGCATTTTTGAGTTTAGGGTTTTCTTTTGATTATAAATATGTGTTAAATAATTAGTTAGCGAAAATTCCCGTCACTCCCCGTTGTAGAGTCTCTGAGTTACGTCGGTGGGCGTTAAATTGATCCAACACGCCCATTTTTGATGAAATTATCGACAATGACTTTACAAACTCAGATTTTTAGGAGCAATATAAGCAACCAACTAGGAAACACTCTAATCGTTTAAAAAATTTAATCAGTTGTTCACAAGCATAATAGAAAATGTTTAACAAAGTTTATACCCAATATCTTCAATGGTTCTCAAGATATCATGTTAACAAGAAATCAGTCCTTTTTGCAATAGTGGGCGTGGACATGGGTGGATTAACTCTTAAATCTGATCATTTCGTCTAGGGCATAATAGCCAACCAGTGCACAAAATTTCAGCTCAATATAAGAAATGGTAATAAGAAATGATGAAGACAGACATAAAGGCAGACAGACGGACATGGCAAGATCGACTCAGTTTTTTATTCTGAATATATATAATATATTTATCTTGCATTTGTGCATATGTACCTACAAAACTGATTTGTTTTTATACCCTTCGCCAAGTGCAAGTGCACTTACCGAAGGGTATATTGAGTTTGTTCTTCCATTTGTAACACCTAGAAGGGGCGTGGTAGGTATGACAAAGTATGTATATAAATGATCAGCGTCGGATTCTGAGTCGGTTTAGCGATGTCCGTCTGTCTGTCCCAGCGATTACAGCCGTAATTTAAGAACTATCGAGCTTAAATTTGGTATGTTAGCTAATATTTTTAGCGGAGGCTAAGTTCGAAGATGAGCAAGATCGGACCAAAATTCCTCCCCCCTCTCAAAGAAACCACCTCTTTCCATACGAAAAAAAAATTAATGAAAATAGTTCTAATGCAGATATCCAGTCGAATTCGATATTTAGCACTTTAGTAAAGGGTTTTTCAACAGGGACGCTACAAAAGTAGACCGATAGGGTCAGCAAACGACGCCATATTTTTACCCGCTTTCTGTAGTGTTCTTATTGAAAAACCTTTTAGCAACACAAAACTGCTCACACAAATGGGCGAGATCGGATGAGAACCACGCCCACCTCCCATACAAACCACCCCTTTTTATGCAGACACAAAAACTATTCAAAATAGTTACAGTGTAAATAACCAGTTTAACTTCGGTATTTGACACTTCGGTTGGAACATAAAACTACTAATCAAAAAGGGGCGCGATCTTATATAAGAGACATGTAGCACTGATGTGCTAAGAGAAGCAAATTTTTTTGGTTCATGGAAGTGGCGGAGGGTATATGAGCTTCGGCATAGGTGAATATATAAGTGATAATTCTCTTACTATTTTGTATTTATATATTTATTTATTTATTTATTTATTTATTTATTTATTTATTTATTTATTTATTTATTTATTTATTTATTTATTTATTTATTTATTTATTTATTTATTTATTTATTTATTTATTTATTTATTTATTTTATTATTTATTTATTCGAAAAATTTGTATATTAAAGATTGCAAATAATCTTCTAATTTCTAGTATAAGTCACTTTTAATTACGTTTTTTGAAGAATTACGTTAAAGATTACGTTTCTTTTTCGTTTTTCTTTGATAACTATATTAAATCATAATGTATTCGTGCAGTTCTGATTTCATGATGATATGGTACTGTATACTTTTATTTATATAGGTTTGCTAAAGGCAACTATCGGAAGACTATGTAGCACAAAAGTTGATAAGTGGGGTTATGGATACGTACAGCCTGGTAGAGGATACGATAATTCATCAAGGTAAGTGAATAAACTCTATGCTGAACTTTTTCGGATTAATAATCTTTCGCAGATACCGCCGATTCTTTGTGAATGTGTTTTTCTTTGTTGTGTTCCCATTCTTATTTTGGTGTAAATGCTTTACTCCCTCCGAAGAGGATCTTTTAATCGCTAGCACTGAATGGCAGTGTTCGGTTGTGCAAGATTCCCAAAATAATATGGATGAATCTGGCGGTTGTAGCTGTCATACTGGTAGAATGGCTGGCGGAACTACTGACGATGAAGACGTTATACTATCCCAGGTTAAATACGTGTGTGGCAACTTGATACAACTGCTACAAAAAATGTAAAAAATTTAATTTTTAAAATGTCTAAGTACGTCTTTTACGCGCACTCAATTTTATACTCTTTTAGTCTTTTTGTAACGACCGTAAGAAGATCTGGTATTTAAGCTATTTTCCTTCAGTCTAAGGTTATATTTAAGACGAAATTTATAGTGGGGACAACAACTTCCCCATCTTCCATACGAACTCCCCCTTTTTTGCATTTAAAAAACTAAATAAAAATAGTTCTATTGTACTTACGAGTAGTACAGACATAACTACTATTATAGTACACAATATATATTTATTGATATATATTGAATACAAAAATAATCACCTCGTACACAAATTGTAGTATATTTAAATTAAATTATTTTAGGTCGAAAACCACAAATAAAACTCAGTTGGAAATGTTGGATTTTTTTTTTTTTAATTTCAAAATTTTATTTTCTGCTCTGTAGTCTTGCACACATTTATCCACTTTGGGCACAGGTGTTTAAAAAAAAAAGACTGCAACTTCAGCACTCTGATGTGCTGAAAAAACTTAATACTATGGAGCAATAATCTCATATTTGTATCTACTTTCAAGGCGGCGGTTTTCTTATGGCTCTCTTAACCACATTAAAGTCACATGCTCATCTGGGTTCTTTTTTTATTGTATAAAAGTACAAAAATATGAGTGTAACTTGTCGCAATTTATATATTCAATATATAATATGCATAAAAGCAGTTTATCAATTTGCTACATATTTAAATTTGTATAAATTTTGTTTATAAAACTTATTAAACAATTGCAGCACATCGAACGACATTCCAAATCAAGCAGGACGGAAAATAGATTAGTTGGTGGCCAAGATGTATTTGACATTGAAAATAGGTTAACAAACCTAACCATAGCGTTTCATGAAGGAGTTTTCGACGATGAAGATGATGAGGACGAGGAAGCAAATACAAAGTTTATATTGCAAGCTTTGGTTGAAAGCAGAGAATCGCTTAAGAAACTGGTAATTTGAGAAATATAGGATACATTACTTTTTGAAATATACATTTTGCAAACTTAGTTAAAAACTGAAAATAAACTTCTTAAGGAAGGCAATGTGCTTTAACATCATTAACAGATACAGAAATAATTAATAGATCCAAAAAATATTTCCCTACGGCTTATGGTGCGTAATTTTAGTCAGAATTGTTTTTAATAATTTCGCGCTCGCTTCTAATCCAGATGTAGTGCGTTTCTGTAACAAATGTGACAAATTGTCGAGTTGTGTAGTGCGTTAACACGGTGAGAATTAAAATCGATTCGACTCGATTCATTTTGCTTACAGAAACACTTTCTCAAAAGCGTTCTTCTTAAAATTAAATTCGAACGTCGGAATTCGACCGATCGATTGACAAGTGAGAGTGACGTAAAATCGACTAAAAAAGTGAGAAAAGTGAGAAAAGCTATCAAGATGAGTTACAGTGCCAGAAAAGTTATTTTTCCATCTACATATGTCTATGAAGTATATAGTTTAGTTTTTTTTTTTTTAGTTTTAGCGGTTTATACCAGTCCAGTTGCTAGATATTGGAAGTTGCTTTTAAGCAATATATATATATATATATATATATATATATATATATATAAAGATGCTCTAAATATCCATTTGTAATACAATCAAATAAAACAATTATCATTTTAGTTGCGCAGTCACTCAAGCACACTAATAGAATCTACTCAAGAGGATAGTTCGAGACTTAAGCAAGCTTCCGATCTAGTATCCGCTTTAAAATCTGCTCAAATCGTTTATAGAACATTTGATCGCCCGATTGGAAACATACGTAATATACCATTTGGAATGAAGTACTGCATTCAAGGTTACTTCTTGCCATCACTGGGTGCAGAGTATGAATTTGTAAATTATCATCCATTAGCACAATACCGTTGCTTATCACCTAACGTAAGTACATAATAATAACTGAAAATTATAAGTTATTATTTGATTTCTTTGGTAGATTTTTACAAAATCTAGTAAACAAGATCTTTTTGTATACATAACCAATCGATATATGTTATTGTATTTGGTAATAAGTCAATGTTATTTTAACTTTATTACAGGGTGAAGGTATGGAAATGGTTCGTCCTCCGGGAATGCTTTGTCCGAAAGAGTTCTCTCGAATCTATGAAAACAGGATTGCGGTTTTGGAAGCTGGAGATCTCTCAGTTCATCCTCCCGAAAATGTTCCATGTATTAATATATCAACAATGGCAGCAGTTGCTTCCTCTGTAGCAAAACTAGCTTGCGATCAAGATTACAGAATTCCATTAGAAATTAGTAATACTTCAAATTGCTCATTCCCTGTGCATAATCTTCATTTACCATTAGATGAGGAGGAAGAAGAAGGAGAAGAAGGAGAAGAGGAGGAAATTGAAGAACAGACAACGACTTCGGGTGTAGCTAATTATTATTGTTCTATTAATATGGACGATCAACTTGACAATGAATCACAAGAAGTTGTCGATGAAACTAGCAGCGATATCACAGCTTTTAAATTCGATACAATTTTAGAATAATGGGCAATTTTTGTAGACTCGTGTTAAAATAAAAAGTAAAAAATATCGCCATAATAAGATCATTTTAACAAAATTATTTTTGATCCATTCTGTTGCCAAAAGATTGAACAACAAAAAAGCCCTTCCCCACTTTTTATTATTGGGTATTCAGTTCTGTTAAGTTTTTTATAACTTAACAAATAAAATATCGATTTTGTTCAAAACTCTTTTTCTAAAATTTGTAATATTATTTGTTATTATTATATTTAATAAGTTTATATTAAGAAAAGATATTTCTGAGTAATTTTTATTAAAATTTGGATGACTCAAAAACGATTTGTAGAGGATATTCAGTTCAGTTAATTTTTTTTACTTAAATAAAATAATGTTTTGTTTTAAACTATTTTCAAAAAGTTCACCAATAAAAATTGTTTTCATTAAAACACTTCTATACAATTTGTAATAGTTTTCATTAATATTAATATATTTAGAAGATTATATTTAGAACAGAACTTTTAAAGTAATTTATATTAAAATTTCTATTTAAGCTTGGAATGGCTCAAAAATTATTTCTTTAAAATTCTCTTTAACCCAATTCCGCCGAAGGAGAAAATTTAAACTAAACTGTAAATATATTTTATTGTATATTATTTTTTATATAAAAAAAGAGCTTACTATAACTATCTGTGAAAGATGTGTCATGATACTGTTTAGTCTCTGTGACCTTACAACTCCTATCGAGATAAAAGTTTTATCCTATGGCTTTTACCTTATGTTACAAACCATGAGATGCATTATTTACCTAACTAAGCTTTGTGAACATTTAAACTTTTTATTTGTAAAACTTGAAAAAACAATTTATACATATCATTTAAAGTCGATTGTCAAAAACAATTAAACATTTCAAATATATTAAGTGGTGTTTTCTACTGTCTTGTAAAAGGCTGTAAATTATATAAAAAAAACATTGCAAGATGGAAGTCCTGTGAGTTTGCATTAAGTTTTCCAAAAAACAGTTTAAATTTTAATTAAAATTGCATCACGCATTTTATAAGCTACGCAGGAATAAGTTAAAATTTAAATTAAATTTAATTTAAAATTTTAAGAGTTCAATAAAAATCCATATAGATATGAATTTATAGGCTAAATGCAAGGTTTCCTGGCGCCGTGTGGTGTTTAAAGAACATGCAAATTTTATTACATACAATAGTTTTACATGTTATTAAATAAAGTTAAAAAGGAATATTTAATTTCCTTATTTCGAATCTCACGCAGTGATAATTTTCAAAGTTCCTGTGACAGAGATGAATCAATGCATTTATGCAATTTGTATAACATATGTAAGTACAATCTCTGTAACCCATACCAGAAATAATTTTTTTCTCACACTGAATTTTTTTTATTTTTTTTTAAACAATTTTACATTTTGCAGTATTGCCAGTTTGAATATTGAACTCAAGGGAAGATATAGAGAATAAATTGATGTATTATAATCTTATATATCGCTGTCAAAATGCACGACTCACAATTTTTTTCGAAACCTGTTTATTAGCCTCTCAATTACGCCTTATTTCTGCAAATTACTATCTTAAAGCTAATAGTCAATATATTTATTTTGTAACAACTAAACAATGTTTATTCTGTAAAATTTCACTAGTGTTGGCTTTGCTCATTTTGACAGCGATATGTATGAACGAGATTTAATAAGAAAGTTATACATATGTATGTTAATATAGAACCGATTTTCAACATTTTATATTATCCTGTTATAACGTATGTTACATATACGAATTTAATTAAAAAAAATTGTATTGGCATTTTTCTGGGGGTGGCGCTTGAACCCCTAAACCCCCCTGGCAATGGCCTTGACCGGTGGTACGATTGAGCCATGGTTTTTAAGTCATATTCTTACACTTATTTTTTGCCTTTATTTAATTCATTCGTAATTAAATTGTTTGAAATGTATATTTGATCATATTTGGAAATGAGCTTCAAACAGTCTACATACAAATGTGTGTGTGCAAACAAAACATCTCAGTTATTTGTGGCTTATATTTTACAAGTTTTTCTTGGTATGCGTGTTTTCAATATTGAAAATATTAAAATCGAATGTTGTAAATCTTGAATACATAAAATAATAATGATGTAAAACATAAATACTATGTACTCATTCAGATGTCTAGTTGGCACGAATGCCTCTTTTTACATAGTGCAAGCACTCATATTTTAATTAAGTCTCAATTAATTTGTTTAATTTTCTAACTTTAATTAAAATGTTAAATGTTTGTATATGAAGTCAAAGAATTTTTTTAAACAATAATGTAAATTTTATACTAACATGAATTACTTAACCGAGTTCAACGACCCTGACGATAACAGATGTATCTAAAAGCTATTATATAAAAATGAATTCTTCTTTCTTTCATTCTTTCTTTCTTTCTTTCTTTATTTCTTTATTTCTTTATTTCTTTATTTCTTTATTTCTCTCTATCTTTCTTTGTACCAAATGGGCGTCTAAACCATTCATCCGATTGAGATGAAATCTTGGGTAGTTGCTGTGCTCACGCTATATTAGGTTTAGGGCAAAGACAATTTTGCCACGCCCACCTATTACGCCCACAATTTGTAAAACTGAGTAAAAATATTCGATTATTTCGCTAATATTGCCGCTAAAAATCTGAAATTTGGTATCTAAGGTTGTATGGGTACTGTCTATAACTTCGCTAAAAATAACGACCACTTTCAAGAAAGGGTGGATCATCATCACCATCATTGCTCAGGAACTTGATGCGCTATATAAAAAACATGTAACGGGATGCACCGGGAAGAAAAACAGGATATACAAAATCTGCCACGCCCACTTATTACGCCCACATTTTGTTTAATTAAGTGAAAATATACGCTGACATTGCTCCTAAAAATTTGAGATTTTGTTTCTGAGTTTGTATACCGATAGTAACTCAGAATCGCTACAACTCAGAAGCCCATACAACCTTTTATACGAAATTTCAGATTTTTAGAAGAAATATTAGCCATGTAATCGCATATTTTCCTTTTTTTTCAAAGTGATCCAACCTCGCCCATTTTAGGGGAAGCTGTCGACAGTGTTTACACAAACTCAGATACCCAATTTCAGATTTTTAGGGACAATATTAGCGAAATAATCGAATATTTTAACTTAGTTTTACAAATTGTGGGCATAATAGGTGGGCGTGGCAAAATTGTCTTTGCCCTAAATCTAAGTTGGCGTGAGCACAGCAACTCCTCAAATTTCATCACAATCGGATGAATGGTTTAGACGCCCATTTGGTACAAAGAAAGATAGAATGAAGAATTAATTTTTATATATTGGGTTGTCGAAAAAGTCTTTTCGTATTTATAATCAAACTTCAACTCATTTTTTTTTATATTTATAATGAACTTTATTAAACCAAATATGTACCATTTTGGTCGACCACCATTTGCCATTTTTCCGCTAGAGACATTATTCCATCAGTGTAAAACTTTTGTGGTTTCTCGGCAAAAAACTGCGACAAGTAATTTTCACAGGCTTCTCTTGAAGCCAACTTTAATAGATTAAGGGAGTTCTGCATTGACCGAAACAAATGGTAGTCCGATGGTGTAAGGTCAGAGCTATATGGTGGATGCATCAAAACTTCCTTGCCATGCTCTCCCAGTTTTTGCCAAGTCATTAAATATGTGTGTGGTCTAGCGTTATTGTGATGGAAGACGACGCCCTTTCTGTTGATCAGTTCTGGCCGTTTTTTTTCGATTGCTTGCTTCAATCTCATCAGTTGTCGACAGTAAAGTGTAGAATCAATCGTTCGACCAGGCTGGAGCATCTCATAGTGGATTATTCCTTTCCAATCCCACCAAACACTCAGCATAACCTTTCGAGGCGTCAATCCTGGCTTTGCGACCATTTGTTGAGCTTCACCACGCTTGCACCCTGATCTTTTTCGCACATTATTTTCATATTTGATCCACTTTTCGTCTCCTATTACCATTCGCTTCAGAAATGGTTCGATTTCATTTCGTTTCAGCAAAGAATCGCAGATGTTAATTCGGTCCATCAAATTTTTCACAGACAATTCATGTGGTACCCAAACATCGAGCTTCTCTTTGTAGCCAGCCTTTTTTAAATTGTTCAAAACCGTTTGATGATGAATGTTTAGTTCCTCGGCGATGTCATGGCTGCTAATGTGATGGTCCTGGTCAATCTTTTCCATAATTTCATCGACTTTTTCAACGATAAGTCGACCAGAGCGAGGTGCATCTTTCACATCGAAATTTCCAGAACGGAAGCGAGCGAACCATTGTTGTGCTACACGAACTGATACAGCATCATCTCCATAAACTTCACAAATTTCATTGGTGGCTTGCGTGGCATTCTTCCCTTTTTATAAAAAAATTTCAAAATATAGCGATTTTTTCATTATTTTCACTCATTTTTGAACAGCTGTAACTTTTTTCAACTTCTCCGAATTTAATTTTTTTTTTGCTTAAATGAAGCTTAAAATGTCACCTTTCCAACACCATATGGCATGACACAATGTGATTGATAGCACTGGAGATAGACGCCTCCATTGACATCTATTGACAAAATACGAAAAGACTTTTTCGACAACCCAATATATAGATTTAATATGTAAAGCATAAGTCATATTCAAGGAGGATTTTTCTCTGATAGACACTAACTAAGCTAAACTTAACAGAATTGCCGAAAAGTACTGTTACATTTGAAAATGGAGATAATTAAGAAAAGTAGTAAAAGTGTTCCCACACAATCTTAATTCAAACCCAAGAACTATGTTGCCAGAGATTCTAAAGATAACTTTTTTTGTTGTTTTAATATTTATATTTTATATATATTTGTAAAAATTAAAAAAAAAATAGATCTATATACATATGTACATATATAGAAATGAATGTATCTTTCCAATAATCCGATTGTGATGAAATTCTGGGGAATTGCTGTGCTCACGCCAAGGAAGTTTCTGTCACGACCACTTATTACGTTCACAATTTGTTTAATTAAGTGAAAATATAAGATGACATTGCAAATATTGATCACAAACATTTGAAATTATCTTTCTGAGTTTGTATTTTTGCTGCCGATAAGTTAATCGCCGTAACTCAGAATACCGGAAAGTTCCGTTAACTAACGGGGAGTACCGGAAGTTCTGCTAACATTTTATTTTTTTTAAGTGACATTGAAACGCATGACGGGCATTTGCTAGTCGATATATAAAAAATAATGTTTTTTTCTCTGTTTCTTTGTTACGCTCACGCTCGGGAAGGTTTTGGGCTAAACAAAAGTCTGCCACTCCCACAAACTATGTAATTAAGGTAAAATATTTGATTATTAAAAATTTCCAAAAATCACATAACTGTTTTTATTGCGATTTAAGTATATACAATATTTACTTATAATATAAATATATATCATATTTTTTAATGACTTAATAAATTTAGCAACTTTAAAATTTGGTTGAGTTTGACGATTTAAAACAACACTCTCAATTGTTTTTAAAAACTAAAATCACCTCCAATTTAATTTTTGGATTTTTAACTTTTACACAAAAACAATTTAATTCAGCAACTTTGCAGGATAACGAAAAAAACGATATTTTAAAGCCATATACAGATTTTTGAAAATATTGTATACCTAATATATATATAAAAGAAATGGCAAAACTTTTTCAATAATCATTACATAATATTTCATAACTAATATAGTAGCACCTTTATTGTAATTGAAATTTAGATAATTAATCATTGCGTTAATTATTCCTAAGCTAATCAAAATGTGGCATAACATTATCAGCATCATATCTCATTGGAGTACCGAGGCGATCGTTAATACACATGAACATATTGACATACATACATACATACATATGTATCTTACCTGGTTGAAGCATAAAAGCAAAGAAAGAAAGTTAAAAAACTTTGTTTACGTTTAGTAATTACTCATTCGGAATTAGTTCCTCTTGTGAGCAGCGCCGCATTGACATTGTGAGCGTGTTGGCCTACGAATGAATGGTTGCAAAACGACACACAAAAAAAGAGCGCACGCCCAGATGCCATACATATTTCTGTTACTTCATAGTTTTTTTTATTATTTTGTATTTTTTCTTTTTTGGCAGATTATGTGACTTGTGTAGGTACCTACACATCAAGCGCGATTTTAGAAACTGGCGACGCGGGCTTTCGTTCGTATCAATCACATAACTTTCTCAGATCAGTATAAATAGTTTCGAATGTTTCGAAAGCAGTTTATTCAGTGGAACTCGTTCATATCATTAACTTAATCATCATCATTTTATAAGCATCATCAAAATCTGACCCATAGCATGAACCGACTACTTATAATATACACGTTTATCGCGGCGGCATTCGCCGCTCCCGAAGGATACAATTATAAGGAACCGGCACCGGTTGTGGAACATGGTAACCTTAATGGATTTCAACCAATAGCTTTTAATGGGTTGCCTTGTAAACAGTCTTCACAAAATGCCAGAGACACTTTTGGCGATGAAAGTTCTCTAATACAATCGCAGTCTACCGGCAGAATTGTCAATCACCAACCTCATTATTCCGTAGAACAAAATTTGGATACCGCTGCCAGTGCCATTAGTTCACAAACGGAGGCAGTTACCCTTAATAGCCAGATAACTGTTGGTGATAGTGGATCTGCTGCTTCATCGTTCTCTGGAGCTTCACAATTTTTGGGGTCAAGCGGAGGATATATTTCTGGGTCTCCAGCACATACATCTCCTCAACGTCATCATTACCAACATTTGCCTCAGCAACAGGCATCCCATTTTAATGGTATTTCACAGCAGTTGCCACAAATACCAGTACACCCGTTTAATGTAGATAAATTGGTGTCATCACAAGCGGCTGCCGGTCATACCCAAAGTTACTCATATAACCAAGGAAATCATAATGTGCATCATTACAATCCCGTCTCTTCTACGGGAGCTATAATAAATGGAGTTGGCAAAGCTCCAATACCGGCACAATTGCCACCAATTTCTTTTAATCAAGATTTTCAGTATGCACCTGGTTTTGCGTCCAATAATTTCGCAGGCGTACAGTCCATTTACGGAGCGCCTCTTCGTAGTCAACCTCAATACAGCAGTCATGCTCCATATAAACCGGCGGGAGCAGTAGCATCTGGATCTATTGGCACACAACACACTGCTAACCAATTTACTGGAAACAACTACCAGCATGCATCCAGTGGGTATGCTGGTTCGTATACTCATGGAGCTAATTTATTATCTGGCCACAGCACTCATTCCTCTGGATCATTCAACAGTGCGCATTCATCTGCCTCAGATGCTTTGAATGGCCAATTGGGCCATGTTATACGTGAAACATTTGCAAACGCCCCACTTGATCCTTCAATTGAAAAACACATTTACGTACATGTTCCACCAGAGGATCTTGAAGACAACCGCAGCAATCTTGCTTCCACACTATCTCTGCCACAAGCTCCACCAAAGAAGCATTATAAGATAATATTCATTAAAGCACCAACTGTGGCTGCACCCAACTACGCTCAATTGGCTGCTGCAGCTGCTCAGCAATCCGAAGAAAAAACCTTGGTTTATGTTCTCGTAAAAAAACCTGACGAACCATCAGTGGAGGAGATTCAGCAGATCCAACAATCAACTACTAAGCTAAGCAAGCCTGAAGTGTACTTTATTAAGTATAAAACTCGTAAAGAAGGAGAAGGACAAGGCCCGGTTTATACAGTGCCCACACATTACAGCACCGAAAACAAATTTTCCTTATCTGGTGGAGACAATTTGGGTGTGCTTGGCACTAATTTAGTGCAACAAAGCGAAATCTATCCAAAAGATACCAGCGGTATTGACATCAGGCTTGGCGGTGGTGAAAGTAGTTCCGTAAGTACCTCAACAGCCTACTCAACCTCATCGTCGTCGTCATCGTCATCTTCAGTTAATAACGCGCCCCAGCATGAATTGTATGGAGTGCCATTGGAATAATTAATTCATTGAACCGCAACCATCGTCATAAAAAAATATTTCTTGGCATATAACTAAACTTACTTATCTATTATGTCTAAAAAGAAACGTACTTACAAACTTTAGCTATTGTGCCATGTCTTTTGTAAAAATAAGTATTTATTTATTTATTTATTTATTTATTTATTTAATTCATTCATTCATTATTTATTTAATCGTTTTTAAATATAGTGATTTCTTTTCTATGTATATATAAAAAATTGTTGTTAGTTTTCGTACTCTATCGATTAGGATGGTTATCTGCACTGAAACCAATAACCTTCACAATTATATAATTGATAGCTGGATCAATTGAATTCCCAAAGAAAAAAACTCGTACTTACGAGAAAATTGTAGACTAACATTGTTTACTAAAATTGCAGTTTTTATAAAAGTATTAATAATATTCTTATCTGCCAAACATAAGTGATTATTTATTAGCGAAAAGACAAAATTCCAGTTTCTAACTTCTATGTTACATCAATTTTAAATGTCGTAACATGCAGAACTTCCTGGTAGTCCCAATTGTAAGTTGATGGTTGTACAATAGTTCCTGTTCTATGGCGGTGGGCGTTAACTTGATCCGGCAAATAGTGTATCCAAAAGATTAAGACTTAATTTATAGTAATAAGACCAAAATGCAATAAGACATTTTTTCATTAATGGTGTCCAAATTCAAGAAAAGACATCGGGAATGAGAAGTTTTAAGCGCCTTGTTTTAGACCATTATTCAATATAACAGTTGTTTTTTTATGTCTGTCAAAAAAAAAACTAAACTGTGATAATAAACTTTTTAAGCATTAATTATATATATATATATATATATATATATATATATATATATATATATATATATATATATATATATATATATATATATATATATATATTCGTATATATATATATATATATATATATATATATATATATATATATATATATATATATATATATATATATATATATATATATATATATATATATACATCAGTGAAAAACTTTTGTGGTTTCGCGGCGAAAAACTGCGACAAGTAATTTTCACAGGCTTCTCTTGAAGCCAACTTTAATAGATTAAGGGAGTTCTGCATTGACCGAAACAAATGGTAGTCCGATGGTGTAAGGTCAAGGCTATATGGTGAATGCATCAAAACTTCCCAGCCAAGCTCTCCCAGTTTTTGCCAAGTCATCAAAGTTGTGTGTGGTCTAGCGTTGCCGTGATGGAAGACGACGCCCTTTCTGTTGATCAGTTCTGGCCGTTTTTTTTCGATTGCTTGCTTCAATCTCATCAGTTGTTGACAGTAAAGTGTAGAATCAATCGATCGACCAGGCTGGAGCAGCTCTTAGTGGATGATTCCTTTCCAATCCCACCAAACACTCAGCATAACCTTTCGAGGCGTCAATCCTGGCTTTGCGACCATTTGTTGAGCTTCACCACGCTTGCACCATGATCTTTTTCGCATATTATTGTCGTATTTGATCCACTTTTCGTCTCCTGTTACCATTCGCTTCAGAAATGGTTCGATTTCATTTCGTTTCAGCAAAGAATCGCAGATGTTAATTCGGTCCATTAAATTTTTCACAGACAATTCATGTGGTGCCCAAACATCAAGCTTCTTGTTGTAGCCAGCCTCTTTTAAATTGTTCAAAAACGTTTGATGATGAATGTTTAGTTCCTTAGCGATGTCATGGCTGCTTATGTGATAGTCCTGGTCAATCTTTTCCATAATTTCATCGACTTTTTCAACTATAGGTCGACCAGAGCGAGGTGCATCTTTCACATCGAAATTTCCAGAACGGAAGCGAGCGAACCATTGTTGTGCTACACGAACTGATACAGCATCGTCTCCGTAAACTTCACAAATTTCATTGGTGGCTTGCGTGGCATTCTTTCCTTTTTTATACAAAAATTTCAAAATATATCGAATTTTTTCATTATTTTCACTCATTTTTGAACAGCTGTAACTTTTTTTCAACTTCTCCGATTTGCTTAAATGAAGCTTAAAATGTCACCTTTCCAACACCATAAGGTATGACACAATGTGATTTATAGCACTGGAGATAGACGCCTCCATTGACATCTATTGACAAAATACGAAAAGACTTTTTCGACAACCCAATATATATATATATATATATATATATATATATATATATATATATATATATATATATATATATATATATTACTCATACAAATCTAAAATTGAGCATCTGTTTGATAGTGATCATACTAACAATCACTGTACAGTTGGGAACAATTAAATAATTTTTAACGCATTAACTACTATTAAAAAAGTCAAATTTCAAAAGTAATGAAATGATTAAAAAGGAATGACAATTTTTTTTAGCATTTAATTTTATAATGAAAACGTAATTTAATTAGCATTATAAATGATTTTTTTTTTTTTGATAAGGAGATAAAATAAATTTTTGGTTTTTTTTTAACTGGTTAAGATAAAAATTTTTTACATAAAGGTCCCCCGTAATGGGAATCCCAAATGAGAGAAAAAAGTGGTACAATATTTTGTTTTTGTTGCCAATGAAATAAAGTTTTCATTAAAAATATTAATTCTTAAATACTATTTTTTATTACTTTTCATTCAGGGCTAGTTTGAATTTATGTTAAGTACCTTTTAGCTGTAGGAATAACCCGTTTAAAAATTTTTTTTTTTATCTGAGCGTTATATTATTATTTTTGAAACAAATCAAAATTTTTCCGTTTTTTAAATTTAATAGAAAGTTTATTAGAAGTCAGGTGAAGTGAAGACCAACATAAACTTAATTTAAACATCAGAAATACATTTTATTTCAAAAGTGGATAATCTCTTTATTTGAGCTGTACGATACAATTACCACTTGGCTATTAGAATAAATTATGTTGTCATCCAACCCTTATCTTATGGATCTGGATTGTTTTTAAATAGCTAATACCTGCCGTAAAACTGTCGTAATGCGGTATTCCTCATGGTGTAAAGTGTAAGGTGACGAAAGTAGAAAATTGTTCCTCTCCCCAGTGATGTTAACTAAATTTTTTGAATTTACTGTATTTTCCAAAAAATTATAATTACTGTTTTTGCAGAGAAATTACTGTAAATATTAAAAAAAATCAATTTTTGAGCTTTTGCCATGGTTGCTACAAAAACATTAAATAAACAAGTAAGAAATTATAGTCGGCCATACCGACTATTACTAATGCACAACATTTTTGAATATCAGAATCAAATTAGAGTGGTTCATGATTATATTTAAAAAAAAAATTAATGTTGGACTTCCCTAATTTTATAAATCTTGAACCATCCTAATTAGATTATTCTACTCATTTCAGATCGTTTGAGTACCAAAATATTATATTAAAGTTTTAAGGGCTTTATTTAAACACTTGCGAATGCCCGACATGCGTTGCAAAGCCAATTAAAAAAATGGTAGCAGAACTTCCCGGTACTTCCGTTAGTAATGGAACTTCCCGGTACTCCCGTTAGTAAGCGGAACTTCTCGGTACTCACCGTAGTAGCGGTTCTGAGTAACGGCTTTGAAATTATCGGCATACAAACTCAGAAACAAAATCTTAAATTTTTAGGAGCAATATTAGCAATGTCATTGTATATTTTCACTTAATTAAACAAATTGTGGGCGTAATAAGTGGGCGTGGCAAATTTTGTATTTCCTGTTATTCTTCCCGGTGCATCCCGTAACATGTTTTCTATATAGCGCATCAAGTTCCTGAGCAATGATGGTAGGCGAAAAATGGATCCACCCTTTTTTTTAAAGTGTGCGTTAAATTGATCCAACCACGCCCATTTTTGGGAAAGTTATCGACATTGCCAATACAAACTCAGATACCAAATTTTAGATTTTCAGGATATTAGCAAAATAATCGAATATGTTTACTTAGTTGTACAAATTGTGGGCGTAATTTGTAGGAGTGGCAAATTTTTCTTTGTCCAAAACACAAGTTGGCGTGGGCAAGGTTGGATCAATTTAACGCCCACTTTGAAAAAAAAGGAAAATATTCAATTATTTCGCTAATATTGCTCCTAAAAATCTGAAATGATATATATATATATATATATATATATATATATATATATATATATATATATATATATATATATATATATATATATATATATATATATATATATATATATATATATATATATATATATATATATATATATATATATATATATATATATATATATATATATATATATATATATATATATATATATATATATATATATATATATATATATATATATATATATATATATATATATATATATATATATATATATATATATTTATATTGGACCAAAACCAATATACACCACTGAGTGGTGCATAATTAAAACAATGTCGTAGTTTGCACAGTACACAGTAGACGCAACGCCGACGTTTTTTCATCAGTCTCCTACCTCGTAGCAATATTCAGCTGTTGTTCAAATTAGTGCCATGGAAAATTTGAGTATTCGCATTCGGTTTTTTTTGTCGTTAAACGGCACATGTTTTAAATTTGAAAAAAGTGAGCGTAGAATCAAAATCGAATAGTTTAAATAAACAAAAAATTTTTTTATTTACATATTTTTTTTTTATTATAAATTATTGGCAACACATAATTACACTACGTCGTCTTTTATATACACATATATACTTAAATGCTACTTAATAATTTAATTTATAAATAAGTTATAATTATTAGTTATTCAAATAACCACTGGTTACTTAGGTATTTGGTAACCACCTTTACTTCAACACTATTATATTTATCATCTTCTTACTATCGGCTATTCCTTTTTTGAAAGTTCGGAGGAGCTAGCCTTCGAGATGCGTCTACTGGTAGTTTGTTGATAAAAATCGAATTGTTTCTCTCTTTGAATACAAAATTTGTGTGTAGTTGCCATGGTTGTCACAAAATTATTAAGTACAGAAACCAAACAACATTGTTTTTTTTATAAAAAATTAAAAAAATTAAACTTCAAAATAAGGCAGACAAATAAGATAGAAATCGATGTGAGTTCCTACTTTCCTAACCTTATATTATTCAACCATGGTATTCCTTACGATTCATTTTAGTTCAAGTCCTTGGAATACACTTTCGACCCAGTTCTAACGTCTATTTTAGAGCCTTCATTATTTATTGCTAAGGAGTTTATTGAAGGCTAGCATTTTTATCTGAAAGATATTTGAACTTGAAAAGAAAATGAGAGAAATCAAAAGTGGGAAGACGGTTTTTTGGGCATTAATATTCAATCTACATCTCTCTGACCGCAAAATTACACAATCTGTGACATGTGTCATGATATCAATAAAAATATTTCAGTCTTTACCCGAAATCATTTAAATCATCTGCATATACACTCCCTGTAACATAATTAACGACAATAAGCCAAAGTAAAAGTTATATTACTCTGCCCTGCGATATTTCTCTAGAATCTGATCTAGTTCCGGAACATCCACCCTAAAACGTTCATTTAAAAAAATTTTCATTTAAAGTCAAATGAGAAAACCAAAGAAAATGATAAAAGTTAGTTTTATTATTTATTGAACTACATAAGTTTTTGATTTTCTAATATGATTTGTAATTAAAACAAATTTTTACAGTAAACAGCCGGACAAATATTATGAATTATAAGTTTCTTACCTCACACATTAAACTTAAAAGATTTTTAACGAGACCCTGTAAGCGGCATAAGCTAGTATAATAAATGCACAAAATCAATGAAGACATTTCATAATGGTCACTATTGCGTGAATTTTTCAAACTCAGCTTTGTTAGGCCACTTCAAGACAGATGACATAGCTTAATTCAAACCGCTTTGACCGATTGTGAAGAAGACCAACCAACAAACTTGACTTTCCGATGGTACGCATTATTAACTGGAAAACGTTCGGCGAAATAAGATCAGCCCAAGCGCAGCATATTTCGGAGTGTATAAAAATAAGACGTTTAATATATGTATACGATAAGTCTGCAGGCCTGTCATTGAAAATTAGTTAGTTAACGACCGACAGTAGCTATCGATCGATTAGTGTCAGACGGAGACGCGCGGAGATTCATCGTCACTGCTGCTTTTGTTGCTGATCAGTCATTGAAAATAGAGTTATAAAAATGAAAGCAATTTTTGTGGTAGTGATTTGTTGCTGCTGTGCAAATATCGCATCGATACGAGCGCAAAATAAAGACTCAAACGAATATAAATTCGCGAAATCTGTAGAAATAGATAACAAAGAAAATCAGCTGCAGGATGGTCTTTCCAGCAATTTACTTCAAAGTCGGTTCTTATTAAAACCACAAAATTTAAATGCAGATGGCTCGCAGTTTGTTCAACAACCCCAAGGAGCGCAAAGCTATTATATACCACCCGATCTGAGCAGCGAGATTGCTTCACCAAAGCTACAGCAACAATCCGAAATTATTCAACTGCAGGTACCGACTACTACCGACGATAAAAAAATTTTCGTACGTCTTCCACAACAACACCAAGTGCAGACTCAGTTTCCGTTCCAATTACCTCCACGAAGGCATTACAAAATAACACTTCTGCGCAGTCCGCCTACAAAAACTATGCCTTTAAGGTCACAGGTTCCCGAAATTGAAGAAAAAACTCTGATATATGTATTGGTGAAAAAACCAGATATACCATCTTTAGCCCATGTGGAAATGGAGAGTCAACAGGCGCAGCAGGATGCAATTAAATTGAACAAGCCCGAAGTGTATTTCATTAAATACAAAGAAAATAAGCAACGGGAAGTATTAAATACAACAACATGATAACATGCGTATGCCATAACTTGATAAAAAGTTAATAACTGGGTCAGCGTCAACCTATACTGTGATGTACAATACATTCAAATTTATATTACGTAATGACTATGCATATAATATAAAGGAAAACACCTTTTTCCATTACTTCTTTGCTTGTGTTTGTGTTACTAAAATTTTGAATTTTTTTATTTATAATTTTGAGTGATAATATCTTCTTAGATTATGTAAGGTATGACGTGACAAATAAGCTTAATAAACGAATCGAATATGTATGTACATATGTGTAAAATTTATTTTTATTGGTTTAATCGAATCATAATTAAATCAATATATAAAAATAAACGTTTCTTTGTATCCTCATTTTTTGTGCCCTATGTGCGTTTTAATCATTTATCCAATTGCAATGAAACTTTGGCAAGTTGCTAAAGTCATGCTGGGGAAGGTTTTGAATTAAAAAAATCTGCCACGAGATTTAAGTAGAACAAAATATATGTATGTATATTTAAATTTTACCCAATATATCAAGACACAAACAGCTAGTGGTCCCCAAAACCGTGCTGAAACTAGAGAAACCTTCGAAAACAACCTTAGAAAATTTTACGATTTAAAATTAAAACTAATCCTAAAAGTATACTCTAATTATAGCAACGTGACTAGTCAGAGGTTGCCACCATGGCAGAATTTAAATATTTCTCAAAAAATTGGTTTTGATCGTACTCATCAGAAGATGGTTCATGGATGGCATTTGCCATTAAAAATTAGGCCGATATAAACTCGAGTAAATAGTTCTATTATAATACTCAATCTGAAGATGATAATGATTCTATTAAATTTCAAAAAACAAAACAAAAACGTTAACGTTAACTCTCCAATAATTCTCAAACAAGTTTTCTCTAAAAATACAATGCAATACTAATGAAGTTAGAGAAACTGAGTGGATTCTTTAAACAAACAACTTCAAAAAAAAGAAGCTGATTCGTCTCCAAAACATTTACAAAAGTCTAACACCAAATTAACCTTTCAAAACACTAAAAAATCAACTGAAAATGTTACTAGCGCTAAAGATACTTGCCTCACATCGAAGAGAACCCATAATTACAATAGTCAGTAATTAATTATCTTCGGCTATGCCGGAGCTCATATACCCTCCGCCATTTCAGTGACACCAACAAATGTGCTTCTTTAAGCATATAAGTAAGTGCTACATGTCTCTATTATAAGGGCAGTTGTTCTTATAGGATCAAGTTCCATTTTGGTTAGTAGTTTTATGTTGCCAAATTGTTAAATACCGAATTTGTACTGGTTATTTACACTGTAACTATTTTTAATAATTTTTATTCGCAAAAAAGTGTAATTTGTATGGGAGGTGGGTGTGGTTTTTATCCGATCACGCCCATTTGTTGGTAACATTGTCGTGTTACTAGTAAAATGCTTAATATTGAATTTGAACTGAATATCTGCACTGGAACTATTTTAATTAATTTTTCTGGTGGTTTGTATGGGAGGGAGTAGTAGATTGCACATCTTAGAACTTAGTCTCTGCTTGGAGAATAGGAGCTCACATACGAAAATTCAGCTTGATAGCTCTTAAACTACGACTATAATCACTCATAATCCGACGCTGATTATTTATATATATACTTTGTCATATTTACCACGCCCCCTTCTGTGCGTTACAAATGGAAGAACAAACTCAATATAACCCTTGGTAAATGCACTTGCACTTGGCGAAGGCACATACTCGTTTGTATCAGTATTTAGTAAACACTGTTTACTAACAGATTACTACAAACAAAAATAGATTTTCTTCTTCCACTCCGCAATCAGCTGTTTTTGTCTTATTAACAGCCCGAATGTTTTTTTGTACTGACAGTTCAATTAGTTGTATTTGTTCTAATGCAAATTTATAAAAAATCTGATATATGTATATGTATGTAGATATATACAAATAAATCAGCTTAATAGCGATAATTACAAGACAGCTATCAAAATCCTATTGACACATGAAAACAATAGGATTTTGCTTATTATGCTGATATAATAATGATTCACATAACTCGGGCGGTACTGATCACCTGTCACGCCTACTTTACATGTAACGATATATATTCTGTGAAAGCTATGCTATAATAACAATATGTACCTGTATGTCAAGATTCCGTTAACGAAAATTTACTGCATCACCCAAAATAAGCGGAATTGAACAACTGTGACGCCCACTCGTCTACTTTGCATGTAAAGCTATATCGTCGCTAGTTTATTAGTAAATTTAGTATGCATTCTCTGGGAGCGAAAATATATTGCTTTACATAGTCTGGTTCAAAAAACTGCACTAGAAGTATTTTTGAATGTCTTTAGTTAAGTACATATGTAATTTACTATATCACCCACGTACGTGACGTGAGCAATATGGAAACTTAAATCAAAAAAACTGTGGTGTATGGTAAGGAAATCTATCATCTTTTAAGAAGTAGGTTTCTTTGGATTTATTTGGAGCTCAGCTTCTTTAATAAGTATGACCAGGACTGGAAGATCCTTCGAAATTTTTAAATACATAATGCAAATACCGGAAGGTTAATTGCCATGGTGGTAAAACTTGGTATGTTGACATATGATTACTTTATTTACCATCCCACAACGGGAAGTTCTGATATTAAATTTGTGTATGAATGTACCCAATTAGATACAAATTTATACCAATACTAGCGAATGCCCGGCATGCGTTGCAATGCCACTTAAATAAATGGTAGCAAAACTTACAGGTACTTCCCGGTACTTTCCGGTACTTCCGTTAGTAACGGAACTTCCCGGTACTCCGGTTAGTTAGCGGAACTTCTCGGTATTATTATCACAATCGGATGAATGGTTTAGACGCGCATAGGGTACAAAGAAAGATAGAAAGATACATTCATTTTTATATATATATATATATATATATATATATATATATATATATATATATATATATATATATATATATATATATATATATATATATATATATATATATATATATATATATATATATATATATATATATATATATATAGATAGATAGATAGATAGATAATTCCAGAAAAAGTGGATAATAAAGGACAATTAAATCGTTTAAATTTTTAAATATTTAAACCTAAACGTGTTTAAAAATAAAACGGAATTATAATCTCGTATATACTCGTATATTTTTTAAGCATAACGGAAATCTTTGTAAAAAAATTATCATAATATCTCCAGCGCAGCTTACGGTATCGTATTAACAAGAAAAACGCCATTTTATGATCATTTGGATATCTTGATGAGCGATTGACTGGAAATCCACATCATCCCTGCGCTGTTTATGGAATTTAGTAAATAACTCCAAACAAACTCTCACAAGTCAAACGAAGCTAAATCTTGTATTAGCCCCAAAGAAAGAGTTTGTCATAATGTAATGTTAATCGCTGGAGCAGAGTTGCCATTTCAAATTACATGTTTCGTAGGCTCAAACAAATGTCGCAAGCATAAGTGAAACCAGTCGAACGTGCAACGCGAGTCAGCGCAGATCGTATATGCCGCGTATCGGTTCAGTGTCGGATCAGTGTCGCTTTTGATTCTCTCTTGTGCTCTTTTTAAATAGACTAGCGGATCTCATTTTAAAACTTCTGAATTCGTGTATGAAAATTTTGTTGTCGCAAATTGTGAACTTATTTTCATTGGAATCTTAAAAAGTAACTATTTGAAAGCAACATTTGTCGCTCTGTGCGAGCAAGACTAACTCAGTACGATTGAATTCTTTTATGTATATGAAAAATATATAAAATATGTTTGCTTTCACCGTCTCTGCGGTTGCGATCGAAGCATGCTTGTTTACAATCTCACTGTAGGTACTTCCTCAGGAATGAATGTATTAGATAAATGAATGCGCAACTATCGCACTAGCTCAATGACTTCGCGATCAACATTCAGATACATATGTATTTAAATATGAACATATATATGTATATATAAAAAATAAAACTGCGTTTGGGAGATATATTGGAACTTTGACGATTCTTAATTATATTAAAAAATAGTTTTATACCCCACACTACGTGTACGTACCGTTTTGTAGGGTATATAGAATTTGGTCTTCCATTTGTAACTCTCATAAGAAGGCAACGTAGATTTCATATTTCTCTTACTAGTTTTTAATAATTTTCATTGGATTGGAACATTTTTTATACCCTTCTCCACGTGCAAGTGCACATACCGAATGGTATATTGAGTTTGTTCTTCCGTTTGTAACGCCCAGAGGGGGGCGTAGTAGGTACGACAGAGTATATATATAAATGATCAGCGTCGGATTCTGAGTCGATTTAACGATATCCATCCGTCTGTCTGTCCGTCCGTTTGTCCCAGCGATTACAACTCCTATTCACTAAGCGGAGGTTAAGTTCTAAAATGGGCAGAATCGGCCAAAACTACTACCCCTCCCATACAAACCACCCCTTTCCATACGATTAAAAATTAATTAAAATAGTTCAAGTGCAGATATCCAGTTGAGATTCGATATTTGAATTGGCGTGATCGGATAAGAACCACCCCCACCTCCCATACAAACCACCCATTTCCATGCGGAAAAATATTACAAATAGCTACAGTGTAAATAAGCAGTTCAAATTCGGTATTTAACACTTTGGTAGAACACAAAACTACTGACCAAAAAAGGGCGTGGTCCGGGAAGAACAACGCCCACTTAGAGAGATATGTAGCACTTATGTGCTAAAAGAAGCACAATTTTTGGTTTCACTGAAATGTGGGAGGGTATATGAGCTTCGGCATAGCCGAAGATATTCTTTAACTAGTTTATATTTTATTTCAATAACTTAGAGTATATAAAGCTCGAGATAAGCAAGAAAAACAACGAAGTATATTTTGCAAACAATTGTTTTCATATGTTTTCATATGTCCAGTGAATAAATGTTCAGACTTTATGAAGGTATATACATACTAGTACTAGTATAGTTATTATTATTTATATACTCCATTCGCATTTACTCCAGAGTATTAGGAGTGAGATTTTAGTGTTCAATACAAAAATAAAAGACATTTTTTGCATTTTTGTAAACAAAAGGTACACATGCATCCAAACAAACGTCTCCATTCGTACTGTAGTTAATAGGTACAGCGAACGAAAAATAACTCTTTGCTCTATCTAAAGTTATTTATAGATGCAGAAATGTGTGTGAGTGTGTGAAATTGAAGACAGTACAAGGAATACCAAGATGAAAACATAACCACATGTCACACTTTATACAACCTTAAATTATTTTTTATTCCTCAGTTTTGATTTAAGTGCAATGTAATATAAATTGTATACCCTTCACCCCGCGTTAGCTCTTGCCGAATGTTCTTTGTTCTTCCATTTATAACGACTATAAGGGGGCGTGGTAGGAATAATATAAATAATCAGCGTTAAATTCTGAGTCGATTTAACGATGTTCGCCTATCCCAGCCATTACAGCCGAAGTTTAAGAGATATCAAAATTTGGTATATTTTTTTTTAAACAAAAATTTGGTAAATTAACCACATTTTTGGTAAAGTTTTCGACTGTGTCTACTAAATTTTTGGAGCAATGTTCGACAGATAATTAAATATTTTCACTTAATTTCACAAAATGTGAAAGTAATGGCGCGGCAGGGCATATTTAATATAGTCTATACTAAAAACTGGTTCCTAAACGCTATGTGTACTAGATATAAATAACATCGGACAGAGATATAAACAGACAGACAGACATTTTATTACACGTAGTAAATAGTATGAAGTATAATATTGTATGTATTGGCATACCTACCACGACTCCTTACGGGCGTTACAAATGGAAAATAAACTTCATACGTCCATGTTTACAATTATAACTTTAGCAACAACAAAATGATTTATATAAATAACATTTACTTTACTTATTTCTAGGTAGAAAAGTATTCTCAATAATGTCAATGAAAGAAGTAAATGACCAAGGCGCGGGAGCAACCAAGGAATATTATATTGAAAAGCAAAAACAACTTAGCGATTGGTATTACATAAAAACCAAAACTATCGCAGAGAGTGGCAATACAGCCCAAAATAATCCTATTTTAAATATTTTAAAGACTCAGACTTTGGATAGTCCAAAATTTGAAAAAAGTAGCAATACCAATATAGGTTTTAAAGAAGTATCACCTGATAAAACTATAGACCAGCCAGAATCACTTCCCCAACCAAATACATTATTCGCTCATAAAAAGCTAAACAGATGGAATAATACCAATGCAATACTGCGAAATCCAAAATTACAACCAGCAGATGAACAAGCTGTGCACTATTGTTCAAGCAATACTTTTGCAATGGAGACAAAGAGACACACTCGTGTGATCAATAGTTCGTTGCCACGACAGTACACAAATTTTACGAAAACTGCGAACTGTTTAAATCCTACATATAACTCTCCACCCGATTGTAGCACTTTTCATAAGTTTTCAATGGAACAACACGATTCTTTGCACCACAATAATACAGAAAACGTTCTGACCAATGTTAACGTGAAAATGTTGAAGAAACAATACCAGCTGCAACATGAGCGGATTACCCAACAAAGAACAGTGATTGACGTCACACAAAAAGAATATACAAATACGACAACGGCACGACGAATGACGGGGTCCAGAAGTAAAAACAACAACCAAATCGAATTGCAACTAAAGCATTGGGAAAATATTGGCAATGACACTACTAACACAAATGGCCAACCTAAAATTCCAGAAGATCCCACTAGTCTTTCGCTTTCTTCACAACAGCATCTGCAATTAGGACTAGTAATTAAACACAGTCCCAGCAAATGTTGTACCAACAAATGCAGCGCTACAACATGCAATAGCACCTGCATAAATATTGGTAGCAGTGGAAGCTTAAAACAACAACATCCAGAACATGGAAAAGAACACAACAACTTGTCAAATGCCGTTCATCAGCAACAGGCTTCATCGTATTTAACCTCTACCGCCCACTCAAAATTCTTAAATCACTCTAACGTTGTTGACTTACCACAACTGCCTGCTTCAACAGCAACTGTTGCAAAAACAATGCATGAAAATCAAGCCACCGATACACCAAGACGTCCACTACAATCCACACCACGCCCGACCCTAAGGTCGAAACTCTTACAAAAGCATCCAGACGAAACAAACTGCACCAGTTTCGAACAATTGAATGTGATCTCTTCAGCGAAAAAATATACAACGGTAGCAGTTAAGAACGAGAATGTCAATGACGATGATGTTACCGACAGAGTTCACAGCTCAATTGCAGCAAAAGAACTTACAGAGAAAGTGCAGAACAAACCAACTCATTTCGTTGGTAAGGATAATGGTGGCACCAACCATCCATCCAATCCTGAATACGACGCAGCTGTTGCACTTGTTGGAAGCAATGCTTCAATTAAACAGCAGAGTTCCCAAATTAATATACAATCAATGGATTTATGCGGTAATAGTTTTCATCGTTTTCAACTTGAACCTGATTTTTCAACAGCTTCTGTGAACAATACCATAAATGGACAACTGCCCGAAACATTAAAGCAGGAACAGGAACAGCAACAGCAACAAATTCAAATGCAGTTGCAACAGAATCCACTTACACGACAGCTTTTTGGTGTTGTTCAAGACGATGTAAGTATATGAAATTAAACTAATTTAAAAATAGCAAAATTGCAGAAAACGTTAAAAATTCCATAAATTAAAATACAAAATCTCAAAATTCGGATACGAGGCTAAACCTCCTTTCTGGAGTAAAGCCTATGGACACTCTGATCTGATAAATTACTAAGTGGATAAAACTCTTGTGCATCGTTTAATAAAATATTGAACATATTGTCCACTTAAGGATTAAATATTTCGAAAATAATGCAATTCAATGAAATATTTTCCTAAACCTGGTAGAGGAACCTTTTGCGCAACTGTTGATATAAATCATTTTTTCAGCAGGCGCTACGGTATTCAATCCCGAAATCCCGAACGTTTTTCGATCCCGAAATTTTTGTGTTCGCTTTCGCGGGATTTTGACAATTTTTTTGCAGGCCTTTTGATATGCAGCCGGGTATTTTTGAGTCAAAATTGTTGTTAATGCATTTTTATTTGTTGTTGAACGTATCTTTATTGTCAAGTATATGATAAACAAGATTATGATTTTTAAATTATAAACACGACACAAACAAAATACAAAAAACAAAACAATCTGAAACATTTTTTAAATTTTACAGGAGAAACAAAAATCATTGTAAAATCTGAAAAGTTTGTGAGCAGTTTTGTGTTACTACTGAAATGCGAAATATTAAACTTGAACAGGACATCTGCACAGAAATATTTTTTTTTGGAAAGAGTTTGTTTGTATGGGAGGAGGTAGTAGTTTTGGTCCGATCTTGTCCATCTTACAACTAAACGTCAAGAATAGAATCTCACATACCAAATATCAGCTCTATAGCTCTTAAAATACGGCTGCAATCGCTTAGTCGAACATCAAGCATCTTTAAATCGGCTCAGAATTCAATTATGTTCATTTACACGAGAGTTTCCTATTATATTTAAAAATATGTTCCATGAAGATCAATATACTTTGATGAAGTACATCTATAAATGCATACATACTAAGCCTCGAAATATTCTCTATATTTTTTATTTTTATATTAAGATACATTTTTCAAAAAATTTAAAAATATGTTTTTTTATGGTCGTATTGAAAGGAATAATGTATTACTCGCACTTCAAAAGATTTTATAGAAGAAATTTAGTTTTTAGAAAAATTAAAAGTTAATATGTGTATGATTTATTATTTATCCTGATAGTCGTTGAAGGACAGTTTATAGCAGTTAAATAAATAATATCTCGGTATATTTAATTAATTTTATAAACGGGGTCACTTCCATTTATTTGCTTTGGAATGCTGTATGCAAGTCACGAAACGCCATGACACGTCGAGTCGTTTTTTTAAAGCAACACTTTGAACAGTATTGAATGTGTCTGGCTAGCGCGTTTTATATACATATTTGTGTTCGTATAAGAGAAAGACCCTAAAAGAGATGGTCGGCTATTTGCAGTGTTGCCATTTTGACCGGAACGGAATAAAATAAATCGATCGATCGACCGGATTTTTGACTGGATAGAAAATTGTTTTGACAGAATTTTACTTTAAAATATATAACATTAAGAACATTATATCTTCAATATTTGTAAAGGTATAAGGGATTAAAGCTTACTTTAATACCTTTCATTTGACACCTCATTTGTTATAATCCGCAGCGGTATTCTTGAGTTTTAACCCATTCATTTCTCAACTTTGAAGGGGACTAACTCGCCCCCGGAATCCGACCGGCGAAATTTTTTTTTGCAATCGTGTATTTAACCAATTATCCACATTTCGGCATTATTTTTTATTACTTTGGAGCGTTCGCCGGTCAAGTAAACTCTCACCGACTTCTCTAATGGATTTGATAAAATTTTATAAAGTTATAAAGTAATCAACCAATTTGATAATAAACTGCAACATAACAGTACTGATATATTGTTAAAGAGCGAAAATTGAATTTCAGTGGCGGCAATGAAAATAAAAATTATTTTGTTTTAAAAAAACAATAAATTTTTTGATGACTATGAATAAATTTAATATTTTTTAAAAACGAACTATTAAATGTTCACAGGGTTAAACTTTGCAAATCAATTAATAATTTGTAATTAGACACGCGTTTTTATTTTTTTAATCGCCACTGGATTCATTTGATAGTTTCTTATGTGTGTTAGTTTACAAATATATACGTATTTAACACACAAATGCAAAATTTTCGATAGGCTGTTTTTTTATTTAAGAATTTTTTCACGCTGAGCAGATAGGTTAGTTCCGATATAGATAGTACTATATATATGAGAAAATTAATTGTTTATATAAAAAAAAAACTAATCAAAAACTTGACAATGGCAACACTGGTTGTGTGTCTTCGTTAAATTTTAAGAAATACTCGTATAGTCAACATGCGCAATCATTCTCTCGCTCTCTCGGAGGCTCCTGTACTTTTACCGGCACTGGGCGTATTCATTGAAATTTACATATTTAAAACCAGCGACAAACAGCGCTTCGAAAATAAAAAACCGAGGAAAACTGATATTGAATTTAGAATATAAACTAAAACAGAAACTAGGCATTAATGCAAAAGACAGTTTAACTTATACATTTTTTTTACATTAGTTTTAGGAAAATCAATCTTATCCTGATCAAAATTAATCTCAATTTTGCTGTTATTGATAATTATTTACAAATATTTTCAAACTTTTTGTTGTATCCTCAGGATCGAGACTCACCATTAAGGTTATAGTGTAAGAACTGCTTTATGTCGGATTTTAAGATTGTCACAATCAAAGAAGAAGAAGAACCAAAAGTATTACTGTTTACGTTTTGTTACTTAAAACCGTGTGACCTGTGAAATTTTTAAGATATTTTGAAAGACACTCAGCCACCAAGGATGTGCGCCCGGTTTATTGTTTTGACCAGACTGGAACATCGTATAGTGTTATTTTGAAGGCTTTATATGTAAAGTGGGCGTAGCAGTGTCCATTACCTCTTACTTTTGTCGGAGCGTTAAATATGGGAACATGGGCCTGTATATCGAATTTCAACGTTTTAGCATATAATATCAAATTATACCAAAAAAAATATAAAAATTTAAAACTTTTTTTTTGTATTTTTGTGTACTTAAATAAATACATTTTTTTACAATTTAAGTGTTATATTTATTAGCGTAAGATATGGGCGTGGTTAAATTCATGTACCGTGCAAAGATTTCCAAACAACAAGGTACAAGTTTCATTTAAATCATTCCATTTGTTCAGAAGTTAACGCTAAAATATACTCGTAAAGTTTCAAACGAACAATTATATATATAAGTACTAGCTTTTTTTGTTTTCTTTTAAATAGAAATATTTGTAAGATAATTAGTTAACGAAACTTTCCGTTACTCCACGTTGTGATGTTTCTGAGTTACGGCGGTGTGCATTAAATTGACGCAACCACGCCCATTTTCTGTAAAATTAGTAGAAACAGTAAAACGACAGTGCCCATACAAACTCAGATACCAAATTTCAGATTTTTATGAGCAAAACTATCGAAATAATCGAATATGTTTACCTAATTTCACAAATTGTGGACTTAACAAGATTTTATATTCCATATTATTTCACGCGCACCCCTATATATGTTTACTATAAATCGAATATAGTGATCCAGTCTTTTTCAAGAATTGGACTTTAAATTGATCCGTCATTTTTGGTAAAGCTTTCGACTGTAAGCATACTCGTATAAACTCGGAAATCAAAATTTTGTCCAAATTTTTAGGTGCAAATTTTAGGTACTGAGCAGAAGTCATAAAGTCAAACAGACAGACAGACAGAATTGAAAGAAAGTGATCACTGTAAAAAAAACCGCAATGATATAGAAAAACATTATTTTTTACGGTTTAAAAACTAAATAAATGTATTTGCATCAATTTAGTTTGTTTTTTTACATTAATTTATTTCATAAATTAATACCAAATTATATTTACTATTTTTTTTAAATACACAATATATTGTAAAAACTTTTAATCTGGAAATGCTACTAATTTATTTTATAAATAAGTTAACCTCATCAAATCCTAAAAAAGTTGAAATTGAAAATTAATTGAATTAAAATTAATGAAATACATAAACATAAATAAAATATTTTATTATGACCCACAAGTTTTTATTCCCTCGAGTATCAAAGCAAAATAACCACGGTTACCTAGGTGACATACTCTATAAACACCTTCGCTTCAACACTACTCTACTTTTCTTCTTCTTATCAGATATTTTTGCCTTTTGACAGTTCAAAGGTATAAGCCAACGTAATGCGTCTACTGTGTCCTGCTCCAAGTAATCATTTCTTTTCTTTAACTGTTAAATGAAAACTTTCGTTAAATTTTAACATACACTGCTAAATTACATACGAGTACACACGTCCTGGACACAGAAATTTCAGTTGAACGTCATAGCTCAAACATTTCGGTTCGGTAATTGTATAGTGTAAACTTTTGTTGTAGTTTTTGAATAAATCTTTTCCAAATCTTGTTGTGTATTGTTGGTCACTGATAAATTCGAAATAATTGTGTTTTTACAAAAATAAATTATTATTCGAAATAAGTATTAAATAAATTGTATCTATACGATACAAAGTGTGTGAATAAAAAGCATAACACAAAAATAAATCTGCGCTGAAAATAATGCATATAGAAATATGTTCATATAACATTGAACTTTTTTCAAAACCATATACAAATGCATTTGTGGTTAAAAAAAATTTTAAAACTGGAATATAGCTAAAAGTTTTCACAAACACGATATGTTTTGTAATATCCCTACATACATACATACATACATACATACATACATACATACATACATACATATATACATACATATATATGTATATAAATGCATATGTCGATATAGAAAACACCGGGAAAAGGAGGAGAGCAACTCCAAAATGTTATGTATTCTTAGCAGAAGTTTCATGTTTGATTTTAGCAATCAAATCACAGAGGAATTTACATACATACATACATACATACATACATACATACATACATACATACATGCATACATACATTTTTTATATTAATATTATTTATATAAATTGTAATCCATTTAAAAAAAAAAATTATTTCAATTAGCCTTTCAAATAAAGAACAAATGTTTTGTGGACACATTTTTTTCATATCCTTTCATATCTAAAATCTTGCAAAATGGTGCAGTGACAATTTTTTAAGCTAACAGTTAGTTCGTATCCCTCAGTTACACCATATGCAAAAGACTATAAATAGCGTCATAACTCGCTTAATTAAATCGGTTTTTTAAGAAAGTGGAGCTTTAATACATTTTTCATGGTGTATTTACACAAAGAATTTGTTTACGATTATATTCATAGTAAAAACAGAAAAACAACAATTTGTTCCTTTATATAATTCAACTCCTGAACATTAGTTCACATAATCCATATTGGCAGGTACCAAACCATTAACAGTATTTACATAAATATTTTCCTTTTTTACAAAATAATAATTTGAAACTTTTAAACAATTTATTTTAACATAAAAGTTTAAATCATTAACAATACTTTAAAAAAATATATTTCTGTTTTTAATCCAGTTAATATTTTAAATTATTTTTTGTTTAAGTCCACTTTTTTGAGCCTACAATGAAGTGGAAGTTGGAGACATGTCTAAATTTTAGGTAAAAGTTTAATTTTGTATACCCTTCGCCACGCGCAATCATGTTCTGAAGGGCAAGATTAGGCAAAAACTATCCCCTCCCTCCCATACAAACAAACCCATTCCATGCAGACAAAAACATTTGCACTGAAGATAACCAGTTCAAACTAATAAGAGAATTATCTTCGGCTATGCCGAAGCTCATATACCCCCTGCCATTTCAGTGAAACAAAAATTGTGCTTCTTTTAGCATATAAATGCTACATATCTCTGTTATAAGTGGCCGTTGTTCTTAATGGATCACGCCACTTTTTGGTCAGTAGTTTTGTGTTCCTACCAAAGTGTTAAATACCGAATTTGAACTTCTTATTTACACTGTAGCTATTTGTAATATTTTTCCGCATGGAAAGGAGTGATTTGTATGGGAGGTGGTTCTTATCCGATCACGTTATCAGTTTTGTTTTGCTACTAAAGTGCTAAATATCAAATTTCAACTGGATATCTGCACTGGAACTATTTTAATCAATGCTTTTTCCGTATGAAAAAAGGTGGTTTGTCTCCGCTTAGTGAATATAAGCTCACATACCAAATTTCAACTCGATAGCTCTTCAATTACGGCTGTAATCGCTGGGACGGACAGACCGGCAGACAGACGGACGGACATCGTTAAATCGACTCAGAATTCGACGCTGATCATTTATATATATATAATTTGTCAATATACCATTCGGTACGTGCACTTGCACGTGGCGAGGGGTATAAAAATGACCGTGATCGGATAGGAATAACGTCTGCATTTGCATTTTTATTGTCTCGAATGGTGAAGGGTATTTGAGCTTCGATTTAATCGAAGATAATTCTCTTACTAGTTTTAAAATAATTTTAATTAATAGGTTAATAATCGTGCTAAGATATTGGTACTAAGCAAGTATGTTAATCCTAATAGATTTTAAATTTTAGATATATTTGTAGCATTTCGTTTAAAATGAGAAACGTGAAACAATTGTATTCAAAATAAGACAACATTCGTTACACGCTGTACTCTTAAATGAAACGAATCAAAAATAAAATTCGGTTGTTTTTAACGAATTAACAAAAGTAATAAAGTGGATACTGGGAAGACGTCAATATAGGTTGCCAGCAGTCTGTTCTTGGCTGTCCCTGTGGGGAGCCAGAGCCACCAAGAAATCCGAAGCAGCCAATCTGGCCTCTTGAGCCGGAACTTCCACTCGAATCGCAATGGGCCGACGGCATTACGGAAGGATACTGGGACCAAGGTGGTCCATGGGTATGTGTACAAAAATATATAATATTGCAATCAGTGGTATTAAGTGTGTGAAAATTTCGCGACAATTCGCAAAAAAAGGCTTTAACGGCACGATCACGATGGTAAGTCTATTGACTTACGATGCGTAATGTCCCGGTTCGCTGCTCAGGTGATGCAAAAAAATAGAAACAGCTGTTTTTTTTGTTTTGAGAAAATGTTTGTTGGTTAAGTCCTATCATCACATATTGGTTATAATATATTTCAAAATAATTATTTGTTTCAATAATTTACTATTATATTATTTAAATGTAAGTTTAATACAACTTTTTTGATCCAGTCGAAGCAGTATTAAGACAATCTTCAGTAAATGTTCAGTATATTATATTAAACCTCAGATTGCTCTTTGAAATTGAGTTTCACAAGCTAAACATACATATATAGAAATTAATGTTTTTTGTTTCTTTTTTGTACAATATGCGCTTCTAAACAGTTCCGGGAAGGTTTTGGGCTAAACAAAAAACCTTCCATGCCCTATTTTCGCCATTATTGCTACGAAGAAACTGAAAACCTGAGTTCGTATGGTGACTGTCGACAACTTCACCAAAAATGGGCGTGTAGGTAGGATGAATGGTTTAGATGCCCATTTGGTACAAAGAAAGATAGATAGATAGAAAGAAAGAAAGAAAGAAAGAAAGAAAGAAAGAAAGAAGAATTCATATATATATTAGGTGTACAAATAAGTTTCCGCCGTTTTTTGTTAATAAAATAATATTTAAACGATTTTAAACGATGTGAGACTGCTTGCTGAGTGACTTCTAAACTAAGTGCAAGTTCCTTTTGTGTTTGAGATGAATCTTCACCCAATAATTTCTCCAAATCTGCATCCTCGTAAATTTTCGGCCTTCTACTGGATCTTTGTCTTTTATGTCAAAATCACCTTTTTTAAATTTTTGAAACCACTCACGACATGTTCTCTCACTCAAAGCATCCTCATTATATGCTTCTACGAGCAATCGTTGCGACTCAGCAGCAGATTTTTTAAATTAAAAGTTCCCGCAAATGACACTTAGTTGGCTCAAATTGAGACATTTTTAGATGAAGAAAAATATATGATGCTAATGCGAACTTAATAACATGATAAGGTTATGTTGTTCTGGAATAAACAAACTAATTTTCAAGTAGGTTACCATCTGCGAATTCCAACGTAAACCTCGTGCCACGCCATCTTTCTCAAAACGGCGGAAACTTATTTGTACACCTAATATATAAAATATACATATATATATATATATATATATATATATATATATATATATATATATATTGCGCAGAATAACCCTTAGATCAGATTTGTAAATTTATCCTATTGCATCTGATTCATTAAGTCTGGGATTATAGGATCTATTTAAATTATGTGTTAAGTCAACCAATTCTCTCGAGAGTTTCTGTAATAAAAGGAACAAAATGCCGATTTCTGTGACGTCACACTGTTTTGTTTCCCACTTGTCGATAAAAAGAAATGTTGTATGCGATGGAATGAAACAACAAATCGGAAGAGATTATGTGAAATATTAGGTTACAATGCCTGGAGTTTATTAAATTTAATCCAATCTTGCCACTTTTTTTCTGGATTTATAATTTTGTGTATACGAGTAAGTGGTAAATTGGGTACTTTTAATATCTTAGCATGCGGAACTTCATGTTGCTCCCCGCTGTGTGTTCGTAATTACAATCATAATGTAGAACATCATGATAAATAAGTTGAGCCAACTACGCACATTTTTGGTTAAAATATTAACAGTGACCACATAAACTCAGATTAAAATGTATTATCGGAAAAAAGAAAGAAATAGATGTCAATAAAATTGGTTTTAATTAAAAGAAGCCCTTGCATAGCTTCTTTTACGCTGTGGTATTGAACCAATAAATTAAATTCATTTTTGATTATGTTGTAAATGAATAATTAATTTTATTCATTTGTATTTAATAAAATTTATTTATTTTTAGATTTTCCAACCAAAATCTACGTTATACGTAAATAATTGTAATCTTTCTGGATCGTATGCATCTCTGGAATGTCCATCGCCACCAGGTCCTCCAGTTTGCCTCCCAGAATCTAGACGGGATCCTCTGGTACGTAGACTGATGAGTTCATTAAACAAATCAGAGACTTTATAACCTCACTACCAACTTTAATAATCGCATGAAAAAAGATAGTCGGTACTACCGACCATTATAACTGTAACACATTGTTATATAAAAAAATCAAATTCGTGATAGCAAAAAAAAGTTATACAATATTTTAATCGCGACCTTCCCTAATTTGGTATATAAATAACCAATTAACATTTAACAGCATATTGTGTACAAAGTTTAAACCCGTAATCTCCAATGGTTCTGAAGATATCGTGTTAACAAGAAATCAGTATTTTTTGTGTAAGAGCAACAATTGTACAAAATTCAATATCTCAATTCAAGCTCAATGTCTCGCTATCGTGGTAACAAGAAATGATGACAGACAGACGAATAGACTTAAAACACGAATGCAAGTATGCTGTACTGTAATTTGACAATTTGACAATTAAATTTTTAATAAAAAAAATTGAAAAATTCTAATGGAAATGTTTTAAATTCTTTAGGCCCGCCTAAACAATTACCTAAGGAATTTATACCAGGAACTAAGTTTTCAAGAGCCTACATTACCACCATGGGCAATACCAGTGGCTCCTGGAACTTTGTGTGCGGCGAGGTTGGAACCGGATCTTCGACTAAATTTGAATTCGCATGGTTTCAGCGAATCAATTACAGTAGATCAAATTTTAGTAGCATTGCAAGTAAGTTTTTATTAACTATTTACAGTTTCAGTCAAAATGATCGTCCAATAAATCTAATATGAATTGTTTTTTTTTTTCTAATATTGTCATCACACCCCATGTAAAAGCGAATCATGACTGATTCTGTTGTTTTAAAGAGAAATTTAAGTTTATTTTTAATATTTCCCAAAATATTTCTTTCCACCAAAAACCGCTGGTGAATTTGTCTTCATAAATCATTGCGCCAACATCAAAACAGCATAATCAAAATTTTGATTCAGCTTTAGATTAGCTGAAATAAAGATTTTATTATTTTATTTTCGAATCTGTAATTTCGTTTTCCTTTTTTTGTAATGATTTTTTTAATTTAACATTAAATCATAAAGATGCAATTATATAGCTATTTAAAATAGTTTCTAAACACTTAATTTGTTCACAATGTCTCAAATGTTTCTTTTATAGAGCATTCCTGCAATGAATTTATCTGAAAGTTGCATTTTTTATTTTTAAAAATTTCACACTAGGTACTATTTCAGTACGGAGGAATGTTATCACAGCCCATTCAAAATATCACAACCCATTCTTACCAATATATCTGAAGTAAGACTATTTTAGTAGACAAGGGTTTGTGTGTGAACAAGAATTTTGGAAACAAAATTGTGAAGTAAATAAGTAACACTGTTGAATTTTTAGGAGCAAAATAAAGAGATTAACAAACATTTTATAAAAACAAAAAAAAATCTTCTAGTTTGTCACACTCCAAAAAAATTAAACAGTGAATTTAATCAAATCACCACTTGCGTAAACAAACGTGATGTTTAGGCTAACAAAATAATTGTGTTGGTATTTTCAGACAAAAGATGGAAATGTTCTGGATGCACCAAAAAGATGTCTGATCGAATGTCCAGCATGGGCATCCCGCAGCAATCTTTGCTTGCGTATATTGCATGCTTGGGCTAAAGAGCCTCCCTGGCCACCAAAGGGAACACCCATTGCTTTAACACTGTTTATACCACTGAATGAACTAAAACAGAGTTTTTTACATTACGTTAAAAAAGTAAGCTATATAATATTTGTATTTTTTTATTTTTTATTTTTTTGACTCAAGAGTTTTTAAATTGATTTTGCAAAAGACGAAATATTAATAAGCTAAATATTGTAAAAGTTAGATTTTTAGACACAAGTATATACTCGTATTTTCTAAAAAAAAAACTTTGCCTAATACATATAAATTATTTCTTAAAGGAGTTACTGCCAAAAGGCCCTCTGAATCCATTTGCAAATGGATCAGGAGGATTTAATGCTGCATGGAATTCGTTGGAAACACTAGGACCGAAATTGCTAATCGTGCTTGATGGATATACGAGCCAAAAATTTGGAAATAATTTCACAAATGGCACAACTATTAAAAAGAACAAATTAGGCGGACACTTAGGGAGTGGAGGTATTAAACAATCATATCCTTCAGATGTTCATGAAATTCTCGATGGAAAGCTTTTTCCGGAAGCTCGTGTTATAATAACCACTTCTGTTTCCAATTGTATGGAATTGATGCCAATAGTACAAAGGCATATAATGTATGAAGGATTGACATGGGGTAGATCTGCTTCGATTCTTGAAGGTGGACAATGGGGTGGTCCGTCCAGATTACTTGACGTAATACAAGAGAGTGTTTACTTAAGAAAGGCGGTCAGAACCCCGCTTGGATGTCTAGCAATTGCAGCAACATATGAAGCAACAAGAGGTGATATGCCAATCGAAGATTTGGACGTAATAGAATCAATCCTAAGTTGCGTAGCACCAAAAGCATCACCAGAAATTGTGTCAGAATTAGGCCGACTAGCCTTGTTTTGTCTTAAAATGAAACGAACTTTTATTACAATGACTGAAATTAAAATGTACTGCTCTTCACCTAATAATATTATCGGCTGCTTAGACAAAGAAACTTTGTACGGTAAAACTGCCAAGAAAAAGGCGGAATTTTTTTACAATGCAATGTGCTCCGGTATGATGGAGTTTTTAGCAGCAAATTACATTGCTTCTTTAGCTTCCAGACCAGGTCTTTTAGCAGCTGAAATTACAGGAATGGCTATTGGCGACGAATTGGATCCAGAATTATTAAAAGTATTAAAGTTTGCAATGGCCCTTCTCGGTGAGCAAGCTCATATACTTCTATCTAGACTAACACCGCTTTGGCTTACACCTCAAATTGTTTTTAATTTGGCATTGGCCGGCGGACACAACGAATCCAATTTAGCAGCACTTTGTGATATTATGGGCATATCGAAACATCCACCTATATCTCCTCTTGAAACAAGACCGCTGTGGGTACAAGTAAGATCGGTACCTACTGATTTGATGGGCTGGGGAATGGCTTTGAAAAGCCCTACCTGTACTCTAAAAAATTTAGAAGTAATTTACCAGCTAGAAAAACAAAACATCTCGGAGTCCAGAAAAGCAATTGAAATTTTTTTGGACTCTATTGCAACTAATGAAAGTGTCTCCACCTTACGGCTATCTTCGCTAATTGAAATGGATGTTAAAGACTCCGAAATCAGTTATTTGGCTAACTGCGTATCAAAACTTCTTTTAAAGCCAAGGTTAGAAAATTTTGAACTAGTCTTAACACTGATTGAAGAAGATCCACCCATACTGAAGTTACAATCTGTCGTTGCTGCACTTAGTAGAACAATTTCTCGACAGCCAAAACTATGTTCATTGCTGCTTGATTTAGGTTTAAGCACTTCACAGCTAGTGCAGCTATGTGGAGCTCTTGAAAAATGCCCGAATGTTACCAGACTGTCGCTTCCTCATTTACGGTGCGAACGTGGAGCAATTTCGGCAATAACATCCCTTTTAAATGGCAGACCAATTACTTTTCTTTCGTTGCCTTCATGTTGGGGTGCCCGAGATGATCCGCCATCATCGAGTGGAGTTAGCATGGGTATGGTAGAAGCGAATTCGATTTTAAAATACATTGAAGTAACTAAAGTTTTCTAACAGGCTCTGGCAGTGGCAGCAGTACCGGAACATCGTGTCTGATTAAGCAAGGATCCTTGCCAGGAGTGCCCTCACCCAGATCATATGCACCAGGAATATTTTCTTCTCTTCCTAGAGGTATGTTTGTACCACAATCATCACTGGGCAGATCAGCTACTTTACCAAGGCAACCTTTGGAGCAATCTATGGAAAAACGATCGTGTGATTCTGTAGTGTCCAAAAACTGGTATCCAACTCCTGCATGTGATGGAGGCCCACATAACTCAGGAACTTTACATGATCTCTTTTTGTCTATTCGTGAATCTTATTCCAAGTTACACGGCCTCGACTTAAGCAAAGCTCAACTTTCACTGGAAGATTCTATGTGCTTGGGAGAAACAGTGCGACTTTCAAACACCCTACATACTTTGAAGTTGGAGGGATCTTTAAGAATTAGTGAAATACTGCCATCTATACTAGGTGCCTGTGAGTCACCGTGCTTACAAATGTTAAGCATAGGTTCCCAACGATTAAACCTTGACGATTCGTTGGTTGTAATGTGTGCACGAGCATTAACAAGTTGTTCAACCTTGCGTTTGCTAAGCGTTGATGGATGGAGTTTTCGAATAGAGGTTTGTTATATAGACAACTTTTTAATTTGAATATATATTGATACCCTTTGGTACTTGCTTGCACGATTATTGTGAGTACTATAAAGTTACTGCTAAAATATTAATACTACAATGTTAAACATTGAGTTTAAATTGAATGTCTACCCTATTTTTATAAAATTTCTATCATTGCAAGAAGCGGGAGTTTGTATGTTAGGGATGTAGTTTGGATTTGATCTCACTCATCTTAAAACTTAACCCCAGCTTGGAAAATGTGATACCAAATCTCAGCTCGATATATCTTAAATTACAGTTGGTAGAGACGGATACACAGACGGACGTCGTTACATCGACACAAATTTCGACATTGATCTAATATATCTATCTAATATACTATGCCCCCTTATGGCTATTACAATTGGAAGAAGAAACGAGGCAAAGGGTATAAAAATGCAACTAAAACTTAACTTATCTAATTATTACTACCACTTAAGCAAAATGTAAAGAGAAATATTCTGAGTATATGTACCATAACATGAATATTTTTGGTAGGGTTTTATTTGGCTGTTTAGTAAATTTTGGTTTTAAAATGCGAGATATTTCACTCCATTATTTTTCAAGATATTTCGCCGGATTCTTTTCGACTTCTTTAAGGAATAACAAAAAATTCAACAATTCGAAACAAACAATACAAAAACAATTAAAACAACATAGATAACAAAAAAATATGTATTACAAAAAAGTATATCAAATAGTTATTATAAGAAACTGTTATTCAAATCGACATCTTTTATTGTAGCAGAATTGTTATTATTTTATTTAATTAAACAATGTGTATAGTTTTCGTGAAATTTATTAATAAGTACGAGTATAAATGTTATTTCAGCACGCACAAACTTTTGCCATTTTGAAGACATTTTTGTCCTTGACATCTATAAGGGAACTTAGTCTAGCCAACTGTCGTTTGCAAACAGGTCTTATAAAGCCTGCCGCCAAATCAGCAGCCGCTTTTGAATCAAGATCTGTGGTGGTATTAAAACTGGCAGGAACTCAAATATTATTGCCGGATTTAACTGTATTGCGTGGGCCACAAATACTCCAATTTATAGGTGGATTTACTTGTTTACGAGAGTTGGATTTGTCAGCGCCAGCACGATCGGGAATAGAAAGCACTAATTCCTCGCCACACATTTTGGATGATAAGTGTATTGCACAATTTTTTCAAAATTTACATTCCAACTTTGGGTAAAATTATTTATAAATACTTTTAATAATTATTGTATAATATAAACATCTTTTATTTTCATACAGACTGTTGAACACCTTAAAATTATGTAATTGGATACTTCATTTCGATGAATTAACGAAAACATTAAAATTAATCGGAAAAGCCATGCGATACAGTCCCATAAGTCACTTGAAATTAGATGGCATATCTGTACTGGATCGACCAAAAAAACAACGAAGTGAAGCAGCTTTTATTCATTGCTTTATAACTACCTTGCCTCAGTTACGCTGGATGGGAATTAGTCTTTCAGGAAAAAAAGATGATCAAATTGTCGCTATTGGAAATGCTGTACTGGATTTGAAGGGCAATGAAATAGAAATAAAGTAAGCACAATCATTTAACATAAAATATAAAAGTTTGCGGCTTTTGACCTCCTAAATAGATTCAAATACCATTTTGTCATGTCGTTCCTTTAAAGAAAACAACTTATTTCAGTAAGTTTTTTTATCAAGCGTTGCTCTGAGCCGATCACTCCAATTTTTAGACAGTAGTTTTGTGTTACTAATTAAGGGTTTTGTTTTGAGTATAAACTTGTGTAAGCTTATTAGTTGGCGAAACTTTCCGATACTCATCGTTTTAGCGATTCTGAGTTACTGCGATGGGCGTTAAAATGATTCAACCAATTTTTGGTGAACTTATCGACAATGACCATGCAAACTCCGACACAAATTTGAAATTGTTATGAACATTACATCCATGTAATCGAATATTTTCAGGTTTTTTAGACCCTATTATTCTTTCCGGTGCATCCCTATATATGTCTCCTATATAGCGCATCAAGTTCCATGGTGCCATGGTGGTGGTCGTAAAATTGATCCGACCTTTTATTAAAAGTGGACGTTAAATTGATTCAACCACTCCCATTTTTGTTGACGTTGTCGACAGTGCCCATATTTTTGGAGCAGTATTAGCAACTTCATCAAATATTGTGGGCGTAATATGTGGCAAATCTACGGCTTGAGCAAAGCAACTCTCCAAAATTTCATCGCAATCGGATGAATGGTTTAGGCACTCACATGATGCAAAGAAAGATACATTAATTTTTATATAGATAATAATTTTTTTAAAAACGAATTACCTCTGTTTGATAAATCATGAACCACCCTATTTAGTTTAATACATTTTTTATAACCTCGCCAAGTGCAATTCGAAAAAAAAAAAATTAAAATAGTTCCAGTGCAGATATTCAATTCAAATTCAATATTTAGCACTTTAGTAGTAACACAAAACTTCTCACAAAAAATGAAAAAGTGATCGGATATGAACCACACCCACCTCCCATACAAACCACCTTTTTCCAAGCGGAAACAAATTAATTAAAAACAGTTACAGTGTAAGTAGCCAGTTCAAATTCGGTAGTAACACATTTTGGGAGTAACACAAAACTACTAACCAAAAAGGGGCGTGATCCGATCAGAACAACACCCACTTATGATTGAGACACTTATGTGCTAAAGGAAGCACATTTTTTGGAGTCATTGAAATGGCAGAGGGTATATGAGCTTTGGCATATCCGAAGATAACTCTCTTACTAGTTTTTAAATAAATATGTGTAAGATAATTGGCTCAGGTACTTCCCAGTACTCCTCCTTCCAATCGAATGAACAGTTTAGACGTGCATACTATGTACAAATAAAGATAAAAAGAAATAAAGCTAGAACGAAACAAACATTCATTTATATATATATATATATATATATATATATATATATATATATATATATATATATATATATATATATATATATATATATATATATATATATATAGAGATGTTTTGTATATTAAAGTGTCAATAACGTTAAAAAATACCTTTGGTCGGTTTAATTTTTACAAATTTGTTCAACATTCGAAATAATCAGTTTGAAAAATTTTACAATGCAATACTTATATATTTCAGGCTTAGTGAATCTACTATTGAGCAAGCTAAATTAATGGCGCAAGCAATAAGCCTGGATGGAAAGTTTGACATTAAAGTTTCAACGTTTGGAACATCTTCCGGGATATTAATTCATGCAGAAAAATCTGGAATAAAAAGCCTTACACGAAAAACGAAGGATAAAGATCAGTATTTTTAAATCGAATATAGGAAATATTGAAATGTTTATAACTACTATAGACAAAATAATGAAACTGCAGAATAATAGAATGGCTTAAATTATATAGTAATTATCAAAAATAATTTTGCTCGAAAAGACTGAAAGGTTACATAGCATTCATACCTTTAATAGCATAAAATATAATACAGAATTGGATCACAGTGGTATGAATAACCGTGATTGCAGGAGTCAGAGTTTTTTACATGGCCCATTCTTGCTAGTAGAGTGTTTTAAAAGTTGTATGTTTTGCAACCGTCGAAGACAAACTTTCGACGACATTTTTATCATTGTGAATATAACTGTATGTTGTTGAGATTGTCAGATCAAATCTGCATCAATTTTACAATTTTGTAACTATACATAAATTTATCATTATTGTTGTAACTAGATATTTATATATTCGATGTTATTAATTACATAGTAAACTTATTGCCACAAAATATAGAAATCGGTGTCTTGTTAAATATTTGTACTACTTATATTAAATTAGGATAATTTGTTAATCAAAGCTAATTTAATGGCCACAATAATAAAAATTATTATTAATAAATGTGAACTTAGTTAGAATACATATTTAAATGTTTTTAATACTATAACATGCCTTGAAAAAAAATTCAAAAGAAAAATGAAATAATTCAAGAGTAAAATTAGAAGGTTTCTTTTAAAAACCAAATTACACATTAAAAGCTAATATAAAACATTATACTTATACAAAAATATTAAGAAGCATGGTATTTATTTAATTTATATTTTACGAAATATACTGCTAAGGCTTTTTAGCAGTCGACAAGTTCTTAACAATGTAAATCCTTGACACTAAATTTAACATTAAAATAATATACACAAAATAAATATATAAGTAACTTTAAAATTAAAAAAATAAATACAAATTTAACATACATTCGTAGTTGAAAACAGGATAATTACGACGAACAAAAAAAGCGATGAAATTAGAGTCTGATATTGATTTGAAAATATTTTGACATCAAAGGATCTCCTCAAATGTAAAACAATGTTTTTAGAATGGTTTGAAAAACATAGTTTCCTAAAATAATTAATTTATTTTCCATTCAAAAAAGAATTATTTATTCTGATATTAATCTTAAAAGTTCATTCTCAAATTGATTTCAAACATTTATTCTATTTTCATATGCATAAAAATGTCAAGTCATGGCATAACAATTAGAGGTAAATGCAGTAATTGACAGCTTGGTTTCATTGTCAAATATTTAATGTTTAGCTGGTAACGCAAAATAACTGACAACAAATGGGCGTGATCGAATAAGAACCACGCCCACCTCCCATACTAACAAAACTTTTTTTGCGTAATAAATATTATTAAAAATAGAGGCATACAGAACTTTCATATTGTCTATGCTAAAAGAAGCACATTTTTTGATGTCACTGAAATGGCGGAGGGTATATGAGCTTATTTTTTACTAGTTTTCTTTTTTCATACTGTAAAATTTTAAGATTGTCAAAAACAAATATTAATTGTCAAATGATTTTGGCAATCAAATGATTTTGACAATCTAAAGACTTAACACAAAAACAAAATGCATGTGTTCGTTGTAGAGTTGTTGTTTTTTTAGTCGTGCTATAACCTTATTGAGTATGCCCTGATTCAAACTCATCAACATAAAAATTCAAAATTATTTTTCTCATTTGCTTTTATTTTTTATGTTTTAATGTTAACTTGTTGTTTTTATTGTTTTGGTTTTTTGATAATGGTTTTTGATAAGTGTTCCAAGGTTAGCAAGTGAGCGCTGACATCTGGATGAACCTGAAATAGTTTTGACATGCTAAAAGGGAAAACTTTTTTCCAATCTTCAAAAATATTAGGACCATTTCCTTAAACGTGAAATGCCTTGAAACTTTGCAAGTTTGCACACCTGGAAAAACAACTCTCAAATTACTGAATTTTACAATTGTTTTCGAGGTCGTGCAAAGATGCGTTCCCGTAAAGTGGCTGGCAATTTTTCGAGCTATACGAGTTTTCCATTTTTCGTGATTAAAGGAATACTATTATCATACAATATATTAAAACGTAGTGTCTGGGTGACCGACACCGCTAGCAGATTATTTAATCAAGCTACAGTAATAGTATAAAATATTAATTTAATTATTAAAAAAAATATGACTGGTTCTCATTATTTCTGGAGAACACCCATTATTTTTATTTTTATTCTAAATAGTGAATTATCGAAGACCTCTAAATAGTGAACAAAATTTTGAAAGCAAAAAGCAACAAAAAAAACACAAGAAGGTATCAAAAATGAAAGAGGTTATTCCCATAATTTGTATTTTTGCTGTTGATTGTTACAAAATCAGCTGTTTCTTCACCTTAGTTTTTTGTCGAGTGCATACCGATTGTGGTTCAAGTCACTTTGTGAACGCAAGAAGCAAACGTCTATTTGCCAATTCTTTCAATAAGCATACATTTATGTTTTCCTACTAATTTATTTTAGTGATCTCTTGAATTTATATAAACAAAGTGTATTTTGAGCAAATAAAACGAGTTTTCGAGCAAAAATTTTAACCTTAATATAGTGAACAACAACAGGCCTCGCAATAAATAGTTCACTATATCCAGACTCGACTGTATTTGACACCATTTTCTTTTTATTTCAACGTCTACTTCATTGTCGAAGACGGTCAATATGTACATATGCTTATTCTTATTTTTCTTATTTTATGCTTTTATAAACTTATGAAATTGATTTTTATAATTTAAGTTTTAATTTTACCATGTAATTCACCCACACCGACTATGTATTATAACCGTTTCAAATGTTATGTAATGCAAATATTAGCTTAAGACGCCAAGAATGGTCACACGTATTCAAAAAATGTTTACCATTTTTTTACACATTTGGATACTCTGAAGTATCTATTTTTTGTAGCTGTATAATGCGTCTTTTTTCCGGAGAACCGCACAAAATTTTAGTAGCTTCATAGTCATCCTATTTGTTGTTGTTGCTTTTTACACACACGCGCAAGCACGTACTGAAGAGTATATTCCATTTGAATCGCCCATAAGAAGGAGTGTTAAGTATGACAATATATAAATGATCCAGTATAGATAAACAGTTTAAATTCGGTATTTTACATTTGAGTAGTATCGCGAAAGTGCTCACAAAAATGGGCATGACAAGATCAAAACTACTCCCCTCCTTCTTTTTATAAAACAAAAAATGTTAAAATAGTTGCAGCCCAATTAAAATTCAGAATTTATTGCTTTAGTAGTAACATAAAACTACTCATAAAAATGGGAGTGATTGAATAAGAACAACGCCCACTTATTCATATTTGCTTCAAGAAGTCGCTGAGGGTATTTGAGCTTTGGCTTAGCCGAAGATAATTTTTTAACTAGCTTTTTTTCACATACAAACAATGGTTGCCAAAAAAAAGCCTTTTTAACTGGAGGGCGGCAGGTATCCAGAGTTCTGCATACCGTACTCCAAACAATCAAACATCCCACGCGGTATTCTGTTCTACCTTGGGGTTGTGGTATTTGTTAAAAGAGCTGCCAATTCCACTTTTTCATTTATGTTTATATATTAGCAAAACCGTTATAAAAATACAACGCACTAAATTTAACTCCTACCTTTGTCCAGCTATATTTTAAGAAAATTAAAAACATGAAACGGAATTGTTTTTTTTATATTTTTGTTAATTCATGGTTTTTCAGATCTATGGTATAAAATAGTACATAAACAAATACTTATAAAAAAAATCACATTATTTTAAAAAAATTCCCGATATTTTTTTGAAAAATGAGTTCCAAAAATAAAATGCTGTTATTTCAAATGAATTTTTAGCTTTGTGAACATTACTATAACCATAGTGGAATAACACATTTTGACAAATCAATTCTAAATCTCCTTTAATTTGTTATACCCTTCCCGAATAAACTACGGCTGTAATCGCTGGGATGGACAAACGGACACCGTTAAATCGACTCAGAATTCGACGCTGATCATATAGAAGTATATAAAATGTACTATGACACAAATGTGTTTTATTTACAGAGCACGCTCAGTGTGTTTGGATCCAAAAAGAAGTAAAATTTTAGATATTTCTGTTTGAAAGTCCTTTCTCTAAAAGTTGGGTAATAAATGGAAAAAACCTTATTTTCACAAATATGTAAAGCTTCTTTGTTTTTTAAATAAATATTTTCTATCGTTGATGGCGATATAAAATTTAATGGTTTATAAATAATTCAATTGTTTCATTATAACAATTTATTTAACTTAGTTTATGTCGAGTTATTTACTTTTTGAGACCAAAACATAAGTGTGCGAACAGCTGGAAAAGGGTACTTTTTTTCCAATAACAATTTATATGCTTTAGAACTTGTTGAATATAATACATAAGACTGTGCGATTTCCGCTTTAGTCCACGTTCGTCTTTTTGAATCGTTTTTTAATTTGCAAAGCTGTCCTGGTGTAAATATCTGCCTTAGTGTTTTCTCCAAATTGCTTTTCTCGGATTCCACTTTTGACAAACGCTTTTGCAGCTCATTTATTTCACTGTCATGCTTCTTTTTATCCATTATTAGCTTGAAATTTTCCCGTTTTAAATTTTCACTGAAAGATAATTAAAAAACAGTACATATTAATATGTCCAAAATATAAAATTAAATTTACTTCTATTAATATATGTGTTTTAGAGGTTTTTTCGAACCGCTTCCACTTTTTTAATATGTCAGATGATAGTTGCTTGTACTCAGTTGAATGTGCCATTTCACCGTAAAAAATAAATTATCGCATTGGAAGCAAATTCTTAAGAATATTTACTTGTTTTTTTTTTAACACTCACCTAATTATAGGTTTTAAAAAATGTTTTTTTGAAAAATCAGCCCGGGGTATTATGGCATTAGGAAAGTCTTAATGTAAAAAGTGTTTTTAAATACAATAAAGCATATTAAAATTATGAAATTAATAATTAAAACAACTAATTGAAAATTTAGTTTAGTTTCTTTTCGACGAAAGGGAGTAGTGTCAAAAGACTTATTTATAAAAACTATACATTTCTGTGCTTTAAAATTTTTTTTTATAAATTTAAAAAGAAACGTTTTAACGATACGTAAATTAACCGATTCAACGATTTTTTAATGAATCGCTTTTACGATTCACTGTCGAATTTCTTTAGCGATTCGTAACGAGCATGGATTTGTTACCACGTGCGAATACTTAGTGATTCAATTGCAGTTCGCGTCATAACATAACATCCGATATTTGAAACTTTTTCTTCAAAAGGATTAAAAATGTTCGTGGTGATTACTTACAAGTTCTTTTTCATAGTAAGAATTTTAGCTTGTAAAGACATTTTTCCCAACGGATCATTTTCGCCAGCGTTATCAATAACAATTTCCATCGCTTCTTCCTCTTGAAAAAAATTATTTGTTTCGTATTCCTCTTGTGTGATAACATTTGTTTTTTTAACTGTTATTTCAGAGTGATTATTTGCTTCCTCAAATAAATTAATTGTTTCTTCCAATAACGATGAAATAGATTGTTGTGGTTTTGCGGGTTTCTTTGTAACGGGGTACACAGTAGGTACAGCCTCTGGTTTCAATCGAACTCTTTGACAAAATCCTATAATTCAAAAAAGATACACTTTTAAATACAGTTTATTCAAAAGTAATAGTAACATTGGGTCAATGGCTTTCGGAACAGGGTTTAATTATGCGATTAACGCCGCAGACTCTAGTTAACTCACACCGGCAGTGTGTAACCCTACTTATACTGAATACTGTGTATTTAGACTTGGAAGGTATTAAAAGGTAGAGTATTCAATAGTGCATATGTATGTTAATAATGTATTACAAAGCAAATTACTTTGAACTGGATACCCACGCTGGTAGTCATGCCCATCTAGTACACTTGCGGCTTGGTCCTTAGTTTTGCAATTCCAAACTCATTGCAACAACTATGACCGAAGCTGTAAATTATCTACCATACACCATTTTAATAACACAAAACTATGCAACAAAATTAAATTTTCCAAAAAATTATTTAAATACTTTCACTCTTTACAATTTCCAATGCAAGGGAATCTCAAAAAAAAAAGTTCAAAAAAAAAGAAGTAAAGAATTTCACTTCCCTTTATAATATCAATAAGGATTTGTGTTTAATGGTTTAAATACATTTATATATTTTTTAAGCGTTTATAATTACCCATTTCAAAAGCAAGATTTCCTTCTGTGTCATCTGAAGTGAAATGAGCAGAACAGACGCGAGCTCTGTTCAAGTTGATTTGTTTTGCATTGTGACGGCAAAACAATAACCATTTTTCCAATATTACTTCATTTTTTGGAAACTTAAAAAAACTGACTTTTTCAACTGAATTCGTTTTATGATAGTTTGTACAATTTAGCACACAACATTTCATTTTGTCAGACTTGGAATATATTCAATAGAGATTATTATTATTGTTATTCAAAATGCGAATATACTATAGCACTTTTGTTTGACCAAGAAAGTGTTGCCATGCCATAGTAAAAGAATACCCAACTCACACAAAGATACATATAATAAAGAAAAATAACCCAAGGATTTTTGCTTTATGTTTTAAACTTAATTATTTTTACACTTATAGCAAAATATAGTAACTATTTAAATTTTTTCGTAGTATATATAAAATTTACTTTAGTTAGTCGTTTGGAAGAATTTCAAATACAACAAATCTTAAACATTTAAAACACCAATAACCGAATAATTGCATTATACTATCCTGTGTAGAATCGTTATACTTTTCTGCATCGTTGCATAATTGGAAAAGTTTCAAAATTAAAATATTAAATTCTAAAAAAAACAGATTAATTTCCAATAAATGAACTAAAATTTATGTTTTATTTATTTTAACTGACATTCTTTCGAACGATTAACAGTGTAGGCAATTTTCAAAATGTAGACATTTTCATAAATTTTACATATCTATGATAAAATTAATATATCAACTATAAATTGCTCTCACCATTATTTAATATAAAAAACAGGATATTCTAGGGTTTCCAAAGGAATTTCTAAAATTAAAACAAAACCTGTAAAATTCCTGGAATTCTTCTAATTACAGTATCAAGAAAAATTAGTTCCCACGCTTCCAGAAGGGAAGCTAGTCACCTTCAAACTTTTAGTATAAGTGGGTTAAAACATAGTAATAGAATTAAAAACAATTTTGTTAATTTAAGAAAAAAGTTTATTAATCATAATCAACTTATATACTTATATATGATTTTATGAAAAAAAAGTACAAGCATCGCCAGGTTCTTTAAGCTTTTGAAACATAAAAACTAAAATAATTATACAAAAATAAAGACGACGTAGTTGAAACACTCTCCGGTATTAAGTATTATGTTTAAAAACAAACAAATTAGATTGTTAAAGGAATTAGATTTTAATTATCATTTCAATTTCAGTAATTTCGTTTAAAGTTAGCATTTTTAAGAGTTTAGATGTTAAAGAGGGAAAACCTATTGGCCAGTATGAAGTCACATAACTAGCATCTTTATGGAATCTTTTTACTTCAGAAAATGTTTATGTTTTTCCGATGTTTGGCCGATATTTTGGGGGAAAATTTAAGATCAACGTACAAAAATATCAGTTATTTGTAATTTTTTTAACAGAAAAATTTTATTTTATTTTTTATAAAAAAAGCACGGAAAAGAAATTATCATACAACCGACTCAAGTGTTCATTATGATCTATATAAAATAACATTTGTGAATTAGCCTTGCTTTTTAAATTTATAATTTTTATGAAGTTATAATTTTATTATTTTAAATTTTTTATTTTTTGAGATGTATTAAACCTATATTACGACGTTTACGTTAACCTATATTACGGGTCTTTTATGATTTAAAAAACAAATGATAATTAGAGGATAATATATTCCTCGTTCAAATTTACTTTAGATCACTGAAAACATTTTGAATCTTAGGTGTGTTAAAGTTTAAAAAACATATAAACTTTAAACTTAACTTTATTTGTGAAAGGAAATTAGTGCATATGTCGCTACTGACCAGGTGCTCGAGCGCTTGTGGCTGCTCTGGTTATCACTTTTGTGGGAACGCCCTAGTCAGCAGTTTTGCATGCACATTTGGACAACATAAAATATTCGCGTGTGTATATTTGCATATACAACAGGTTCATAAATATAACTGTTTTTTTAATATATAAACAACTTCAAGAGGCAATAAAAAAAATCGTGATAACTTTGCGAAACTATTTATGTGATTTGTTTATCTAAGATTTGTTGTTTCTCTAAAGGACTACTTTCATTTCGAGTTGGAATCATTCTTATCGGATCACGTCCATTTTTGGTTAGCAGTTTTAAAGAGTTAAATACCAAATTTGAACTGGTTTATTACACTGTAACTATTTTCAATAATTTTTTATCAACAAACAAATGGAAGGCTGCGTGGTTCTCATCTGATCACACCCATCATTTTGTGAGTTGTTCCGTTTTATTACTAAAACGTTATCTTCACTGTAACTATTTTTAATAACTTTTTTTCCGCATTAAGGGGAGAGTTTGTATGGGAGGGGAAAGTAGTTTTATCCGAACTTGCTCTTTTGAAAACATATCATATGGAGAATAGGAGCTTATATACCATATTCAGCTCGATAGCTATTATACAACGTGAACTTTTCAACTAGATGAAGAAAATTAACTTGACAAAGTTTAGTTTTTGGTTAACTTTTCTTGGATTAACTAAGTTAAATTTTTAGTTAACGATGCCAACCAATGCAGAGTACCTATTTATGCTGCTTCTTTTTTAATCCTCCGCCACGCGTAAACATGTACTTTTTGTGCTTTCATTGATCTATTAACTAGAATACAACATTTTTATGCAGTTTTGTGGTAAAGTGTTCAGGAAGTTGGATTATTTTATTTATATGTAAATTTCTCATGTAGTTTATAGAGGTATAACTCAAGAAATAACTTTTATTTTTGTCGGGGCATGTTTATAAAAATTAACAAATTATTCTTAATTTTAACAAAAAAAAATATTAAATTAAAAAAAAAAAACCGGGTTTACGGTTATAGTCCTGGTAATAGTACTGCTTGATTTAATCTATTTGACTATGTTAAGTGGTTTATAATTTAATTTTAATATTTTGAAAAGATTTTTTTTTCATATGTAGAAATTTATTTTATGTTTTTTGTAATTTTTGAAATTTTTCTCTGCCTAGGTAAACATGCGCACTTTCGCTAAGCAATTAAAATCCGTTAAATAACAAGAGTAATAAAAATAAAATAAACAAAAATAAAATCAATGTTCATGTTTTTTAAATAAAACCAAACTGTAAATTAATGTAGGTACCTCTAATTGTTCTGACATAGCCTAAAAAAAAATCTGATGAAATTTATATAAAATTGTGTTTCAATTAATTTAGTCACATATGTACTAACCAATATTGACACTAACCTACATATCTTTTCAAAGTGGAAAATTATGAAATCAAAAGAAGACAGCCTATCGAAAAATTTGCTCTTGTATTTGAATACTACAGTATATTTATAAACTGACACACATAAGCAACTGTCAAATATGGAATCCTGTGGCGATTAAAAATATAAAAACGCGTGTCTAACTAAAAATTAATTAATGATTTGCAAATTTGAAACCTATGATCATGTAACATATCATTTCCAATGTAATATAGAATTTGTATATGGACATAGACAAATTTATATTTTTATTACAAGGTATAACTTTTTAATGTTTTCATTGCCGCCAATGAACTGACATTGAAGGTACATTCGACTATCGGTTTTGTCGCTCATAAACAATATATCTGTACTTTAATGATGAGACGAAAATTTTCCTTAGGAACAGTAGCATATATAATGGAAATTTTAAAATAGTAACTACGTTTTGTTTCCAAAACAAATATTATTGGCAACTTGGTTGTAAAAAAATTTTTCAAAGTGGCAACTTTTAGCTTTATTTATAATTTATTTTGTTGATAGTGATTTAGTATTTCAATATATAACATGAAGTTGATGAAATTAATTTTCGTACTAAATTTTTTGGCTATAAGCCATTTGTTCAAAGATGTATTAACCATTGAGCAAGTGGACGATACAGATCTGGTGCATTTGCTAACTGGGAAGGACAACGTTGTGGCATTGTTCAGTAAGTTTAAAACGTTGACGTGTTACCTGTTGATTAGGTTGTAAAACGTTTTTTTTAGGAAATGAATTAAACCGGTAAGATGAAGTATAGCGGCTTCGCCGATGTACAACACCTTTACCCAACCTAATTTATTTATCTATAATATAAAATAAGATGATATTTTATGTGTCTCAAATCAGAACAGACATAAAATTGTCAAATTTATGAATTTTTGTTAGTCTAAATTTGAGCGCTTAGAAAATTGTTTTTCCATATTGCCATGACATCATAATTGACTGTCGCTGTTTTGGTTTATCCAACTAATTTCCCCTTGTTAAAAAAATAAAATTGTTTGCGCTCTAAGCTACCTAATATCATGGTTTAATAATGGAATGTAAAAATGAGAGCGCAAATTGATGGAATTCACCTCGATTTCCTACTTACTTTTCTGACTAATTTTTAATTTATTACAGCCGTATTCTGGTTGAGACTGACAATGACAATTTCATAACAATTGTGTGGTGAATGCAAATTGATAGGATTTCGAATTCTGGCAAAAGTTGTTAGGTGTGGGAGACTGACAATTGACAGACAAATTGTTTGCTCCAAGAGCAGCTAACAACCAAAAACCCAAATTTAAAAAAATATATATTTTGGTTAAGTTGATTAGAAAAAAAAACTATGCAATGTTTTTTTTTTTGGAAAACCAAAATTTTATATTTTTAAAGATGTTTATGCAATTTGTGGCTGTGGAATGCGCTTTGTCCAGAGTACGCTACAGGAACAAATACAATATAATTGCGTTTTTTTTATAATTTTGATAAAAAAAAAACGCATTTGGTCCTCGTCTGCTTACCTGGAATTGGCAGAAGAAAGGAAATTTTTTTTTATACCATTTATGTTCATTCAAAATACAAAATCATTATACAGCGTGGCGACGAATAACTGTTACCTTTTTTGAAAGCGCTGCTGTGCCGATCGCAGCATGCCTAGGCTTGCTATTTTTTATTTGTTTTATTTTTTTTAACAATACCGTTAACAATGCACTAGTTATGCAACGAAATCTTTCAATGTAAAAAATTTGAGAAGCATGGACGCTAAACGAGAACTTGTTGTAAAACTACATTTGAAGAGTGCAAAGCCTAGTGAGATTGTTAAATCGCTAAAAAATCTAAGTGGCAACAAAATGTTTGTTTATCGTACTATCGCGCGATTTAAGAAAACTGGGAGCTCTAAAATTGCGAAGAAGACTGGCCGCAAAAGTACCGTGAGAACTCCAGAAATTGTGAAAAAAGTGCGTGAGCGAATACGTCGAAATTGTGCTGTTTCGGCAAGAAAAGTCGCCAGAGACATGGGTGTGTGCCACAAAACCATTCAAAACGTTTTTAAAAAAATTTGAATATTAAAGCTTTCAAAAAAAAAGAGAATTCATGGTCTTACAGAGCGTCAAAAAATAATGAGAATGAAAAGAAGTGAGTAACTCCTTCGGCGGCACTCAAACTGTGAAATAATTTTTTCGGATAAATGTTGGACAAAATGAAGAACATAAAACACCTACAGATTGAACAATTCAAGCGACGCCTTCAAAAGATATGGAACGAAATTCCCGACGAAGTCGTGCGTGCCGCCTGCGCAGCCTTTCCAAAGCGTTTACGGCTGGCAAAAAAAAATAATGGTGAAAGATTTGAAATTAATAAATAAAAATTAAATAAAATAAGTGCAGAAATAAAAATAAAATATTTTCTTTTCAAAATCCATAACGGTTTTTTTTATTTCTAACAAAACTTTAGTAACAGTTATTCGTCGCCACGCTGTAGAAACCAGCAACATTGCTTTAAGAATTTTATGTTATTTTTTATGGAAATAGCAGTATGTTAGTATGACTTTTTGGTATTTATAGAATTTGATTATAAAAATAATTGTCTCCGAGAATTTATTTTTTACGTAGAGATAACTTTTTGCTAGAGTTTCTTGTAAACAGTACACCCTTTATTATTATTATTTGTCGGTGTGGTGATGTATGAAAAGTGCTTATTTATTTCTCAACATAGTCTCCTTTTAGCTCGATACACTTGACGATGCGATGTGGTATAAGTTAGTATTAAATAAGTAATTGCTTTCCTTAAGGAAGCGGATGATTGGTTAAATGTGGCGTTGAATTGTTCAATTGTTGCAGCATCTATATCTTTGCAGCTAAAACGAACTGCCCTGAATGCGCCGAACTAGAAAGAGTCATTGATAATATTGAGATGGATCTTAAAGAATCGTTGAAAGCTGAAGTCGTCAAAGCACATAATAGTCACATGGTTGGCATTTATGACCCATCTAGAGAGCCTTCTTTGATTTACTTTAGACGAGGAATACCCCTGCTCTTCTATGGGCAGCCAAATGAGGGCGAAATTTTGCAGACTTTCAGTGATAACAGAGATCCTGTAGTTAAGGAGCTATCTGATGAGAATTTCGAGCACTTAACGCAGGCTGCAACGGGAGCTACCACGGGTGATTGGTTTGTATTTTTGTAAGTAACTTAAACGATGACTGTTGACATACTTATATACATATACATATTGTATATACAATAATTACTTACACATATATTTATATATTCATTACAGTTATTCTGCGGATTGTGTGTTTTGTCAACGACTTTATGCTGTCTGGGAGGCAGTGGGTGCTAACTTAAAGCGCCGTTTAAATGTAGCTCGAATTAATAGATTAGAGGCCGGTATTTCGACAGCAAAGCGTTTCGGCATAACAGAATCGCCAGAGTTTATTTTGTAAGTTTGAATTGTGAGTCAAGCTTGCTCATTATTTTGGTATATCCTTGGCTTTCGTAGGGTGTCAACTACGAAAAAAAAAAATATTTTGGTTAGTCGCAAAATCGAGTGTTGTATACAATTTGATATAGGTCAAATGTAGGATAAGTATGAAATCGGTTTTTTTTAGACTGTCCGTCTGTCAGTCCGTATGGCCCAGATCAATGATCAAAGACCTGTATTTTTTTTAACCATTAGTACTTGATATCTTTAACAAAAAAATATTAAATTGACGTATTATACGAGACAGACTGTCGTATCTGAAAAAAAAGCCTTATAATACGGCCTTCAACGAAAAGTTATATACAATTTTATTCCAGGTTAAAACGGTCAACATAATTCTTTACTTACGAAATTTTAACTAAAAGTTGTGTATCATTTTGTCAAAAATAAGTTTTATAAGGAATTTTGGAAAATAATACAAAAATTTTCATTGGAAATCAGTATCTTAAGGTTTTTGATAATTAGATAATTCACTTTTGCTTCGCTTTGAATTGAGCAGCAACTAACAGCTGAGATAAAACACAGGCGAATAAAGCAGGAGCTGTACTTTCAATGCAAAGCGATAAAAATCGCCAACTTCCATTCTTTCATGCGCTTCAGCTGTTTTTTCTGATTTTGTGTCACCTATCTTTTTTTTTTTTTTGATTTTTCTGCTTTGTTCACGCCAAAGCGAAGAAAAAAAGGTTATCTGCGAGCGACATTAGATTTTCAAATATTTCAGTCTTTGTCTGAGCCGTTAAAAATATACTTAAACAAGTAAGAATTTATAGTCGGTCATACCGACTATTACAAATGCACCACATTGTTAAATATCACAATTAAATTAGGGTGGTTTGTGATATTTAAATGTTTTATTTTGAGCTATTTTCCACATAATCTTTTAAATATGCGGTGGTTTTTTCCGCATCATCATGCCTAATGCACATATTAGACAAGATTCTTACTCGAACTTACATGATTTTACTTAATTTATTCAAAAACTTTTTTTAATTCAAATTTGTTCGAATTTTCTGTTGTTTTCTATGATTTTGTGTAAGTTTGAGCAAGTGCGCAAACACGACTTTAATGTTGTTTTCCTACAGAAGTATTATTTGTTTGTTATTTCGGTGTCAATAATATTTTTTAAAACTTAATTTTAGCTTACGCCAAGGAAAAGTGTATCGTTACAAAGTAAAGGAGTACACCCCTCAACACTTCATTGAGTTTGTAAATGATGGATATCGCAAACAGACTCATGCCGAAGTGGTACCTGCTGTCCCAAGCATAATGTAATTTATTTTTATTTCTAAAGTTATATATGCTTGTTCAGATTTCTGTGTAAAATTTCGAATTGCACTGATTTTAAAATTTTCAAATCTCGAGTGAAAAAATACTCGTTTGGCCTCAGTATAAAATATTTTTTTTTTTAAATTTTTGCTTAATCCGAACTTTGTTAAATGTGACTTAAAGTTAATGGCGCATATTCTTAGTCAAATATAGTCTCAGCTTAATAGTCTTCACTGATTTGACATATTTGAAGTTGATACTAAAGTTAATTTGGAACTTTATTTTTACTAACAATTATTTTTTGGATTTAGAACATTAAAAAGAAATTCCTCTCCTACATAAGATAATAGGGTTGAAAATATTCCCTATTGGAGAAGTTTGCTGCGACAAATACTAAAGCTAGCAGTAGGGTCCCTACATTAATTTTTATCAACAACCCTGCAAGAATTGTCTCTAGTTAATTTTTACTTAAGAACTAGTTCAGCAGTAGCGGGTTCTTCTTAATTATCTTTTGAATGTGATGAACTGGCGATTTAAATATTACTTTGTGATGGCCGGTGGCAAATATCCCGTACGAAAGGTTGCACTACCTTTCGATAGTAAGAAACCAGCCACTGAGAATATATTCTCTGTAGAAAAATTTAGCTCCGTACAAGATATTATATTAAGTTGCACCAGAAATAATGAAATGTTCGTACAAATATTTGTTGAAGTATTTTAAATTTAATACTAGGTGGGGTGAAACGTAACCTCCTTGACCGCATGCGCTGCAATCGTAAAAAAGCTTATAGCGCCTTGGCGTCCATTCATATTTAGGGGCAGACATGTCAAATTGACAGCCGATTTTTGTTGAAGCGTTTGGCATCATTTTGAGTATAGTACTCAACAGTACTCAATCCTTTTTGCGTTACTTTTTACCCCACCTAGTATATATGGGTATTTTGTTAAACGCAAAAAAGAACTATCAAAAATTGTATGAAACATAGTTTTCTTGTATCTCTCAAATACTCGAGGCATTTACCCATTTGACTATAAGCGTTCTACATATCCCACACTTTATTTAAATCTTATATGGTAGTTGGTCGAGTAAGATGTCAGACCATGTCCTTGTTTTGTGTCTAGATATTATTTTATATTATATATTAATTTAGAAAACGTTTTTAAATAAAACTAGAATATGAGATGGGCGTAGCAGATGTAAGACCAAGCCCATTTTCACGAATAATCATAAAAACTTTTTCATAAAACCAATGTAAAAAAAATTAGATTGATATTTCTGTTATAAATATTTAGCACCCATATAATTGGTGCCACTGTTAAGTTTAATATCAAAGGCAACGAATAAGATTTAGTATTTCTAAGATTAAGCTTAAAGTAAAAAACAATTTTTAACCTTAGACCATAATCTATGATTTCCAAATGATCGTGATCCGAAGGAGACAGCAATACTAATCTTTTAATTGGGATGCTTATTTTTAAAAAGAGTAACATAAAATGTTCTATTACTTGCAACTCCAAAGAATTGCTTTCTGGTTTTTGAATTTCAATATATGGGGCAAACCATTGTGTACTGATTGTGTTCTTTAGTATATAATTATGCGGAGGGAGTCTTCACAAACTTGAATTGAATATGTCATAAGCAGCGAAAAAAAATTAAGAGTTTTATTACGATAACAAATACTAACACAAAGTATATTAGGCCACTTTTATTACTCAAGATTTGAAAATCGGAACAATTTTACGTTTTGTATAAGAACTTATGCAAAGCTGGGCATAATCTAGATAATTTGTTAAAAGTTAAATAACGATGTTAAACTCTTGCAAAACTATTAACTTTTACGTTAATTTTCAAAACCATAAAATATTTAGGATAACTTAAGTTACTTAAATATAATTTGATAAATTAAAAGTGCATTCAATATCAAATGAAGACAACATTAAGAATTCATACTATAAATATGAGCTATTATTGCCAAAATAATGTAAAATGAACATTTTGCAAGGGAATGTTTTTATTATTATCTTCGCTTTTAGCACAGAAACTCAAAAATGTTAAATAGTATTCTTAGTTAAAAGTAAAAAGTTTCCAAAAAACAAGATGTCTGATTGGAAACTTGGTTTTTTCTTTTTGTTGTTGTTACTAAGTAGCATCAACCTGGGCAGCAGTTCAATATTATATCGCCTTTGTAAACCATAAATAATTGTTTCAGATTAATGGCTTCATGTATATGTGAATAACCGTAAGTGAGAGTTGCATCAAATGTGCTTTTGTTTTCACCTTGTATCGGGAATTCATACGGTTTTGATTTTTTCAAATATTGTTCTGTCAAAAAAACAGTAATCGCTGTTTTGGTTGATCTCTATTTATATCGGGAAGGAAAAATTTGACCGAATATTTAATTGAGCATATAAAGTCCTAATGAATTACAAACGTGGAAACTTATGCTACTGTTAATAGAAGTACTTTCATTTTGGATTCGAATTTTTAAATGTATGCATTTATATATATACAAAAAAGTTGCACAATAGTTTGTTTTTCAATAAAAATTTTCAAAATATAAGTTATTTTTTCAATGAAATTACCCAATTGATAAATATAATAGCTTTTGGTTGATTTTTTTCGAATTATCAAAGTATTTAACTATGTCCAGCTATGCATTAATGTACAAGTATTTTTTTTTATTTTATTTTTTTATTTTTTTTTTTTGCAGGAATGATTTTATTTCCAGCCAGTTTAAGGTTCTGATCGACAATCCAAATTTCATACTTTTTGGTATCATTGCTTCTTTACTTATTGTTTTAACTGGTGTATCTTTTAAATACATTGTTAGTTCCAAAAATAAGTCGAAAAAAACTGATTCAAAGATCAAGAAGGTTAAATAATAAATATAAATGCTATGTATGTATGTATGTATGTATGTATGTATGTATGTATGTATGTATGTATGTATGTATGTATGTATGTATGTATGTATGTATGTATGTATGTATGTATGTATGTATGTATGTATGTATGTATGTATGTATATAGAGATTTCATAATTTTGCTTTTTTTTAATCGAATAGAATATATATATATTTTTTAAATTTATTGAAGTGTAAATTTCCATATAAATAGCAATACATGTATACATTTTTAAGAAAATTAATGTAAAAAAAAGAAACTTTTTTTTATTAACTTAACCTAAAATAATTTACCAAAATTAAATTTTTTTTATTTTTATAAAACATTTTTTACTATAAGCTATCAATGCCACTTAAAAAAAGAAAATGTTTGTTATATGATATAGATAATTAGTTAACTTCCTAGTAAGTTAGCGAAACTTCCCAGTACACCTCGTTGTAGCGATTCTGAGTTACGGTGGTATGCATTAAAAGTGGGCGTTAAATTGATCCAACCACTCCCATTTTTGGCGAAGTTGTTGACAATACCCATATAAACTCAGATTCAAAATTTTTAGGAGCAAAATTAGCGAAGCGTGTAAAATTTGTGTTTGTCCAAAACCATCCTTAGCGTGATCACAGCAACTCGCCAAAATTTCATTGCATTCGGATTAATGTTTTACACGCGCATATGGTACAAAGAAAGATACATTGATTGTAAGTATATAGACTAGCAAATGCTCGGCATGCGTTGCAATGCCACTTAAAAAAAAGGAATGTTAGAGGAACTTTTCGGTACTCACCGTTATAGCGATTCCAAGTTTCGGCGGTAAAATCGGCAGAAACCATATAAACTCAGAAACAAAAACTCAAACTTTAAGGAGCAATACTAGCAATGTCATCACGCAATCGAACTAATTGTGGGCGTAATAAGTGGGCGTGGCAGACTTTGTATATCCTGTTATTCTTCCCGGTGCATCCCGTTACTTGTTTCTATATAGCGCATCATGTTCCTGAGCAATGGTGGTAGGCGTAAAATTGATTTAACTACGCCCATTTTTGGGAAGTTGTCGACAGTGCCTACACAAACTCAGATACCAAATTTCAGGGTAGCATATCCAAAATGGCACTGTGGCTATAAGACTTAGCATGCCATGACCCAATATATTTGAGCCTTGCAGATGAGTTTGCGGCAACGTATTTTATGTAAAGGTCAAAGAGAAGATGCATCAGTACATCTAGCGCATTCGACGGACTGGATCACAGAGTTTCAATTATGACAATGCACGCTGATTGCTGCACGCTTCCCAGTTTAAGTATATTGTAGTTTTTACTAAACGCTGGCCACCATACGTGTGCTTCGTAAGCAAGAATTGGTCAAATCACACCCTTGAACATCCAAAGTACCATTTTAGAGACCCAAACGCTTACCGAAATTTTTATTTTCGGTGTAAAAAGCAATGCAGGCTTTTTTAACTCGCAGATTGATATTATTTTTCCAATTTATCTTAATATCAAGAAGATCACAGGACGAAGAGTAAGTGGTTGTCCGTTTAGTGCTGGTAATTCAAATTGTGGTATCTTGGTTCTGGTAGTGAATAGCAGAAGTTCTGCTTCTCTAAAGTTCCATAGCATGACTGGAAGTATACCATCCGGACCTGGAGATTTAAAAGAAGAGAAACTTTTGACTGCCTATAAAATACATTGCGTGATGTGCATCTACTGTAGTAGCTAAATTCACCCCATCAACACCACCTGGTAAGTAGGCAGTCAAAGATTCATTAGGAGATTCAGCTCAAGACCCGTTCTTCTTTTTAATAAAGGATGAGCACAAATGCTCTTTGGACAGGATTTCACCAAGTCTGGCAGAGTCTTTGACAGTCTCGATGGATTCACAAAAATTTGACCAAGAGCTAGCTTTAGCCGAGCGGAATACTAACAGAGCATGAGTTCATGAAAGCCAAAATGAAGTTTTCTCAAATTTTCTTGCCCTATCATCAAGTTCAGAAGATGAAGAAATGTCTGCTCAAAGAGGAGTTCACAGAATTTCTGAATTTACCCTAGTTAAACCTTCTTACCAAACTGCCTCACTTTATCTGTTGGAGCAGGCAGGTCGTGTGCCATGTACGCGGATGCTATGACTAATTTCCTGTCGTCATTTAACTCAATTCCGACAACTGTCAGACCAGCGGAACTGGAATTGCTGCAAAGAAAAGCTTTAATGTTTTTTTTTTTTTAACAATGATACAAGATATAGGCTTATCTGCGTTCTTATTGTAGAATATATATTTTTTTTAAAGAATCATCTAAGTTAACTTTGATCTTACAAAATTTATAGTTTAACTTAAACTAAGTATATTTTTTAAATAATTGTTTTTATTGCCTGAATCCAATGATTGGAAAATAAATAAACACGCATATCAATAAATATATGGGGAATATTATTGATAACGTTTAAGACGAAGAATTCAGAGGTCTTAATTAATTTCTTGCTAGAATGTTAGGGTGAAACATCAGCTTCGTCCTGCAGTTCTGGGTAAGATTTAAGAAGCAGTAGTATTTGTTTTCAAATTTGTATTTTATTGAATGCAAATGGGAGGTTCTGACAGTATGGGTTTTTTCATATTTTTGGCAGCTCGACAAAAAGAGAGTAGTTTGACGATTTAGTGGGTGCGAGCTGTTCAACGAATTGTTAAAAGTCTCTTTGAGATTTACACTTCAGCTGCTTTAGAAGACTTCGGTTGATTTCGCGAAGCTCTTTTTTAGAGTAGGAGATCTATGATTCTGCCATTCGCAGCCTTTTCTTCTTCTTCTATATATTTAAAAATGAATGTATCTTTCTATCTTTCTATCTATCTATCTATCTATCTATCTATCTATCTATCTATCTATCTATCTATCTATCTATCTATCTATCTATCTTTCTATTTTTCTTTGTACCAAATGGGAGTCTAAACCATTCATCCGATTGTGATGAAATTTTGGGGAGTTGTTGTGCTCACACCAACTTAGGTTTTAGACGAAGAAAAATTTGTCACGCCCACCTATTACGCCCACAATTTGTAAAACTAAGTTAAAATATTCGATTTTAATATTGCTCCTAAAAATCTGAAATTTGGTATCTGAGTTTGTATAGGTTGGATCAATTTAGCGGCCACTTTGACAAAAAAGGAAAATATGCGATTACATGGCTAATATCGGTCTTAAAAATCTGTATTTTGGTATCTTAGGCTGTGTGGGCACTGTCTATAACTTCACCAAAAAATGGGCGTGGTTGGATCAATTTAAAGACCACTTTCAGAAAAGGGTGGATCCATTTTACGCCTACCATCATTGCTCAGGAACTTGATGCGCTATATAGAAAACATGTAACGGGATGCACCGGAAGAATAACAGAATATACAAAATCTGCCACGCATACTTATTACGCCCACAATTTGTTTAATTAAGTGAAAATATACGATGACATTGCTAATATTGCTCCTAAAAATTTGAGATTTTGTTTCTGAGTTTATGGTATCTGCCGATAATTTCGCCGGCGTAACTCAGAATCGATACAACGGGGAGTGCCGGGAAGTTCCGCTAACTAACGGGGAGTACCGGGAATTTCTGCTAACATTTTTTAAGTGGCATTGCAACGCATGCCGGGCATTCACTAGTTTATAATAAATCCTCTATGTCCTTTGGTGTGTACTTTTTAAAGGCGTGGGTTGAAATTTTTGTTAAAGAGCAAAGAGTTGCAGCAGCACTTGTTTGAGTAAGCAGAAAAGACAAATTTTTAACCGCTTTATTTATTTGGTCTTTCGATTTAAGTGACACGTTAGGGTTTATAAATACTGCCTATATTTGAGCCATTTTGTTAGTTTGCTGGTCGTTTTATTTATTGGATTAACTTCATAGCTTGGGACATACTTAATTGTATTAATGGTAGACGTATGGTATGTAGTTAATTGTCTCCTTTTTAAAGTTCTAAAGAGTGCAAAATCGTTTATATCGAGAGTTTTGCGTCTGTCTGTTGTAGAATATTATAAAGTTGTTATTCGTGATGCTGCTATTATTCATTTAGGGCTCTTGAATGATGCCGATGTCGATGGCTCACCCCCGAGGAAGATATCCAGATTGTCAAGGCTCTCAACGCTAATGGAGAGGAGGACATGCTTAACTTGTGAGCAGCCTCTGCTGGGATGATGAACCAGTTATCCATTGGCAACTTTGGGTGCAGCTGCAGATAAGATACCAACTACGTATTGTTTAGCTTCAAACACGAAAACACGATTGCCTTAGAATGTCCTCGGCTGGAATGGTTTTGATCTTCAAATGATTCCAAACGTGTCCTCAAATCTGACCACTCTGCAGCCTCTGACTACCTCTGATGAGTTTAAGTCAGGTAGAGGAAAAATTGTTTATAAAACTGAAGATTTGTACTCTTTTATTTCTTACGGTAATTGTTTTTTATAAACAAATACAAAAAATAAACTTGCTTAAAATCATAAAATGCTCTTTAATTTCCGCCAGCAGTAAACAATTCCGGCTTCTTATTCAGACTATTTTCGACCTATATTATTATGGGCATAATGCTCTTCCGTGTGACGCACATTTTTGTCACATTGAGTTATCCTTATTATATTTTATATAAAAAAAATAAGTTATAGTTTTTTTTTCGAAAATACAAAATATTTGTGTGTTTATGAGTGTGGTCAATTGTTGAATATCCCTTCCCACTGTCTTCGGTTACGCCACTGATTAAAACAGTCTGGTGTGTCTACCTGCTGCTATGCTCGGTATCGGACAAAACTATTCAATTACCCAACGGGGCACACCGGTTTTAGTTGTACAAACATATTAACATACATACAAACATACATATTGTACTTGTAGTTTGATGGTGATTTTCACTAACTCGTCGTTTGACTACATCTCAATTTAGTGTTCGAAAAGTCTTCAATCCGCTCTGACACACACCAAACGCGAGGAGTGTGTGAGTAGCAATCTACGTAATTTTTCGCGATAGTCACCGTCATTGATGATCGATAGTTACGCTCCTAACAGTTGTAGTAAATCATTCACTATCGCCACATTCTCATGGCCTGTCTGTCTGTCTGTCTGCTGTTGAATTGTGTTTAGTCTACGTACAAAAAAAGAAAATATAGTTAACATACTCGTACATACATATATATTAACGACATTGTGTTTGTTTTATCGTTTCGAAAATATTTTAAATTTGCATAAAGTTAACAAAACTCGCTTTGGACGATCAAGTAATTTACTCTCATCAAAATCGCGCGTTTCGCGTTTTCGGATACATTTGCTAATGCCACACATACAAAAGCTCGACGCGTGTTTGTTGTACTGTTTTCTCTACCCGGCTCCATTCCATACCCTGCCTCCGTAGTTATTACAAAATAAACATTTTCAATTTACAATTTAAAACATATATATATAAATATATGCCTTCGTAAATATGTACTTTGTGCATTATAAAATATGTACTATAATGTTATTTTACAATATTCGGCTTGAAGTTTTGATTTATTTAAACTTGTGCGTTCGTCATTTGTCAATAAATGTGTTTATTATGGAATTGTTGGTTTTGATTCCAACAACATAACTGTAAGTGCAAACAAAAAGTTACTCACTGAAATTTTGAATTGGTCTGAACAATTGAAGTGATATACATAATACGAGGATTGAATGACGTAAGTAGTAAAAAAAAAAGCACAGCAGTTTGTGGTTACCGTTTGCAGTTAGATTTGATCTGTTTTAGTATGATTATATATATAATCTGATCAGTTATCCAAATTCAGATATGTTAAAATCATATTGCATATATTAGCAAATTAAATCTGATTTGAGATTTGAACAGATCGAAACGGATCATTCGATTATCGACTCTTTTTTTGCTATATTTTAGAAACAACAAATATTAAACCCTGCTCCGAGAATGCCAGACACAGTTTCGACAAGAGTCAAAATGTATTTGAAGTTTGAGTTGTTGTTATTATAAAAATAGTTTTGGTATTTTTGTGTTGTATTTATTATAAAATGATTTCGTGGTGAAATTGCATATTGGTGGATAGTAAGGACTAGAACGTGTCCACTATTAACAGGCTACGAAAAGAATAAATAGGTTCCTCAAATTTGGCAACTAAAATCTGTTTAAGTAAATTTCGTTTTCAATTGTTTCTGCCTCACCTTCTGTCATACTCAAGGTTCACCTCATCTGTTAATAATGGAGAGATTCATCACAATTCCATTCAAACACGACCGATGCTCTAAACGACAAAACGTTTTTCGCCGCGGTGACAACTTCTCTTCAAATTTTTTTCAATGCTATTTCTTTTCGCGGATATTTTCCTTTTGGCAAAATTGAAAACGATATCAAAAGTGGCATTTGAACGAGAAATTGAACTACCAAAAAAAAAACCGATATCAAACGAAAATCGATTAATAAATATGGATTTCATTTAGTAAAACAATATTATTTAATCCAAAACAAAGTTGTATTTTAGATATTTTAAGGTTTTGACCGATTGAAAATACAATGCCAAGAGATAAAAAATGCGAAAAGAAAGCGTACAGCTAAAATTGGCTGTAAGCCATATGCCGTTGTTAAATAGACGGCAGTAGAGGGCTGTCGCCGCGGCCTTTTTAGAAGCACAGTTGACCGGTGCCCCAAACATTGCATCGTTTGCAGCATCGACATGCACTGAGGGTTTACGTTTAAAAATGGAAGTGTGATAAATCTCTCCATTGTTATTAGATGAATTGGTCCATGAGTATGACTTGACAATTGGAAGAAGACTTTCCAAAAAAATAAAATCAAGTTGCTGGATTTGCCGAAAAAAAGACACATCCTCGTCCTTACTATACTTTCAACAAAATTGTATTTTCATGCATATCTTTCAGTTAACTTCCCGGTACTCCCCATTATGGATTTTTAGATAAAGTCGTCATGTACCTCCACATCAAGTTTTGCCTCCATATCAATTAACCTTCCCGGAAATCACATTATGTGTAACTTAAATTGTATATTTACATTTTAGTGTACGTGATGAATTCTATTACTATGCAAACAATTGTATCATAATACTATATCTAATCCTGATTTACGGCGGTGGGAGTTAAATTAATCCCATCACGACTATTTTTGGTGAAGTTATCGACAGTGACCATATATATTCAAATGCATTTTTATGCGTAATATAATTGAAAGAATTAAATATTTTTATTTAATTTCCAAAATTTTGGACGTAATTAGTGGGCCTGGCAGATTTTATGTGACCAATTTCTCGTACCAGACGCATCCTTGTATTTGTTTCTTCTATATAACGCATCAAGTTCCTGAGTTATGATGATGAGTTTTAAATTGATCCAACCTTTTTCTAAATCTGGACGTAAATTTGAACCAACCACGCCCCATTTCAATGAAGATATCAACAACCAAACAAACTTAGATATCAAATTTCAAATGTTTAAACGCCATATTAGCATAATTATTCAATACAATATTTTTATTTAAATTCACAAATTGTGGGTAATAGGTGGGAGTAGCATGAAATTGGTTCAGCGGTTCTGAAGTTTACTCGGAACAATAGACAGATGGAAAGTTAGACAAATACAGTAACACAAAAAAAAGGAAACTGTTTTTTAAATAAACAATAACGAAAACGTCAAATGCTTTTATTTAATTTGTCGCAGCCGTGTCAAGTGATTTGGTCTATCAATTAATCGAATTAAGAAATTTAAAGTCGTCTTCGATTTTTTTTTTGCCTTCGGATTAAGTTGGTATCAAAAGCAAGATATTACCATATCGATTTTAATGTCAAACAAAGCGAATGTCAAGGACCAAACTACTCGATCACATCTCAAAAGTGTTCTGTTTTTGTGCAACATCCTTCAAATCCCTAAATAAAATTTGTATCAGTTCTTTTTTTCTTAAATGGGCTTGTAATTTCTCATCTTGCTATATCACTACAGATTCTTCAGCAGTTAATATATATATCATATATTCTAAAAATCCATTATATGCACATGAAATATACATGAAACACAACTGAAATATACTCGAAAAAAATCAAGTTAATTAATTCTAACATATAAAATAGATTTTATTAATGTATTTTATATATCACTAACAATACTTTCGGATACAATAAAGAAAATAATATTGTTTAACAAGATTTTTTTTAATGTCAGTCAATATACTCGTACATATTCACTTTTAATTTGATTATAAGAACTTGGAAAAGGTGAGTTTACATTGCAGCTTCACTTAAATTGCACAAGTGAAATTAAAATAGAGAACTGTTAAACTGTATTTAAATCGAAGTGAAAAAGGTAATACAACTATTCATATGTATAAACAAAGTTTGCTACAGTTGCTTATTTACTTCCTAATGATGACAATTACCTTATAGTTTCACTTGCGCAGCTGAAATGAAGCTGTAATGTAAATTTTGTATTTTTCCAATTCAATTTAGTGACTAGCTCTTAAAAAACTTTTCCATGAGTAGAATTTCCTTTCGATTTTTGATTGCGAAAGTTTAGGGGTGGAATCAACTAATTTTGAAGAATTGTCAGTTATTATTTTTTTTTGTACTGAGTTCGTTCTTCCATTTATAACGCCCATAAGGAGGTGTGGTAGCGTTTAATTCTGAGTCGATATTACGATGTCCGTCTGTCTGTCGCAGCGATTACAGCCGTAGCTGTAAGGTCCCATTTTCAAAGCGGAGTTTAAGTTGGTCAAGATCGGGTTAAAACTATTGCACCCACCTATACAAACTCCCCCTTTTTAAAAGGAAACAAAAAATTTAAATAGTTCCGGTATATAAGTAAATAATCAGTTCTAAATCGGTATTTAACATTTAACACTTTAGTATTGACATAAACTTACACAAATGGGCGTGATCAGTACATGTGCACATCTTTTTGGTGCTTCTAAAAAGGCGGAGAGTATTTTAGCTTCGGCCTAGCCGAAGATAATTATTTTACTAGTTTAACTTAAATATTAATTTAGAATGTATATCTGCACTAAAGCTATAAATTAATTAATATTTGTTTTCGCTTTTAAGATTTCGCTAAATTATAAAAAAAAGTTAGCGAAAAAATTTCTTTCGGTGGACCATATGAAGTTGTTCAATAGAGGATGTGTTGTCGTCGCGGCAGTGGGTTCCATAGAAGAACAGGCGTTACAAAATCAAAAATAACGAAACTGTTTTTAAAATAAACAATACCACAAATGCGTGTTCGCAATTATCAGAATTGTGTTCAGTGGTTTTGTTCGATGCCAAGTACGAGTGAAAAGATAGTCGACTATCGAAGTAGTCGGTTCCACCCCAGTACTTCGTAAAAAACTGTTTCCTGTCGATGTTTAGTTGAGGGGGTCTTCTACAATATACGAGAAGATTTTTCTTTAACAAATATTGGCTGGAAAGCACAAATTACATACTATAAATAGCTGATTGATCTGAATAGTTAATTTTTCTTTAATTTTTTAATATAGTAATAAATTTGTAAATTTGCTTTTTTGTAACAAATGTGTCTAACTGTCGATTTTTGTGACGTCACACTGTCGATTCGTTCAAAACTGTAGAGCGTTTCTGTAAACACAAATCGAGTAAACTATAATCTGTGATAGAATGAAACAAAAATCGACAGAAAATAAATGGAATTGAAACAAATTTGGAAATAATAATGTGAATTTGCATTTGAGCGGCAATTGCATTTTTATTTAAAAATTTATTTTTTTTTTGATATAAACTTAACATAATTATACGTATACACGTGTTATAAGTAAAACATTGTAATTAAAAAATAATAATTCGAAAAAAATATAAAACTTCTTCATCCTCGAATTGCCGGTGCAATTTCTGAAGGCGCGGTGTTCCAAATACTGCTTTTTCCAACTTTGTTAATAAATAATTTAAATCAAATTAACTAACTATTAATACTAATACTAATTATTTAGCATTTAGCTCCTCCACGACAGCTGACAAAAAAGCCCCGTGATCCCTCTTTGCATCGTTTATTTTGTTTTAAATTGGTGCTTTACAACGCTTCTGTGCTCCTTCATAAGCTCAAGCAGCCTGTTCCTTTCTGACCGTGATTGAAACCCATTTAGTATTCTCTAAAAAAATGTGAAATAAATTATTTTTACAATAATTTGATAGAAAATAAAACTTACCTAAATCGAATAATATTTCAGTGCGCTCGATTATTTTGTTTGGACTTTGCTTCTCACCACCTGTTAACACGGTAAGAATTAAAATCGATTCGCCTCGATTCATTTTGCTTACAGAAACACTTTCTCAAAAGCGTTCCTCTGAAAACGGAATTGGAACGTCGGAGTTTGACCGATCGAAATTGACTAAATTTTTCAAGAAACAGTACAAGTGAGTGTGACGTAGTCGTGACGTGATATCGACTAAAAAAGTGAGAAATACGATCGAGAAGAGTTACAGAAACGCACTACTGGTGGAATCGTTTAATTCGACTGTCGGCTATTGTTTTGCTCTATTTGTAAACGATAGCGATGATTTATCGACTATCGTACAAAATACTAAACATAGCTCCGAAAAAGACAATGCTCCGGAATTAGAATAACAGGACGAGCGCTCGCAAACGTGAATAAACACGAGTCCACGTGCTATAATCTTAAATTTGGTACTCGTATTGTGAAAAAGTGACAATTTACATAGATTTAAATCTATATGAACTTATTGACTTTAACAAATTTCTTTTAAAAACAAAACCCGGACAACGCCTGGTACTATAAGCTAGTAAAATATAGATTTTTGTATACGTTACATTATGAACACTAAACATCAGCCTTTCTGCTGAGGTTTAGAATAGCTTCGATCTTAATATGTTCAGGGTCAATGAGTATTCTCGACTGCAGCATGCTTTTTTGGGCTCACCAGAATTTGAGTAGACTTGTGCTACTGTTTACCGCACAGTATGGTTCAGGGTCAATGAAAGGAGAATTTAAAATATATTTCTAGAACAGCTTTGATTGAAATGAGAAATTTATGAATGATTTTAAAGCTGCCTGGCTGTACAATTTTTTTGTACCACAGGTGTCCCCGCGCAGACAATCTCTGACACATAGCTTTAAGGTGTGGACCTCCACCTGCAAAATGAAGGTGTTCACAATTGCTTTCCGGAAATTTGGCTCAAAAATTCCCGCTCCAACACTGCCATCCTCAATTTTGGACCCATTAATATACCATAACCGTGTGTCCTGTTAGAGGAGTAATCATTATTCCTCCACACTGAGCAGTCTTTAATGACTTACTCGAAGTCAGGTATCATAAGTCACGGAGAATTCCGGACGACGTCCAGAATCATTGGGTGGCCCGTTAGTTTGCCTTCAGTAATATGAGCTATATTAGGTACCCTTAAAGCCATGTTGGCTGCCGTCCTCTTAGCTGTGACACGTTCATATTGCTCCCGTAACCTATTTATTTATTCGATGAATCTTGTTAAGGATCATCTGAGCTTTTGCTTGATCTACCTTTGGCAAACATTATTGGTAGTAGTCCTATTTTTAACCATGCAGCCTGTGGCAGGCGAAAATTGTGCTTCATTTGTTATGTATAGTAAGCGGTTATTCCAAGTTAGAGTTTTGTCTAGGGTTACTTCAAGATACTTCATTTCCTTGGATAGTCCGTGGCCTCTAACCTTAAAGTATCCACACTCAGTTTTCTTCTTCTGATGAAGGGTATAACGTTTTTTTTAATCGGATTTATCGAAAGTCTTTTCTCGTGACACCAATTCTGCGAGATATCAAGAGCTAGTTGCGATCGATCGAACTTGTTTCTCAATGATAACAAAATTTTCTGCAAAGCCGTAAACTTCGTATTCTTGGTCATTGCCAATTCATCAATGCCTTGACGGACGACGTGGCACGTTTTTTTTTAGCCCAAAACTATTTATGTTTATACTAGTATACAGATGTAATATATACAAAAATTAAAAGTACATGAAATTTCACATGAACATTTGCACAAAATCAATTCAATAGAATAAAAGATTGTTATAACGAATTTGGTATACTCTAAACCTAGTTTATGTATCTGAAAGAACTTAAGAAATATTAAAGTTATTTTAAAATTTGATACTTTAATTATAATTATAATGTATATTAGAGACATGTAGCTAAAACATGTGCTAAAAAACAAATTTTTTGGTGTCACTCAATGGCGGAGGGTATATGAGCTTTGGCATAGCCAAAGATAATTAATTCTTTTACTAGTTTTCATTTAATGTTCTTTAAGGACTTGATACCGATTTACTTTTAACAGTTCTTTAGAACACGTTTAAATTCTAGAGTAATCCTAGTGGAAAACATTTTTGAAGAGCACATGGTTTTTGTTGTTGCTTAGTGTCATTTTGATGATTTGTCATTTTGATGATATAGTATACAATCAACCAAACATTGTTCGTTTATAAAAAATATTTGACCATAAAAAATTACACCCACAGAGATATTTTTACAAAAATGTTGGTGGACTTAGAGACAATAAGCAAAAAAAAACGTGTTCAAATACGACCCATTCTCATATTTAAAAAAAGGTTTTTGACCATCACCTCTTCAATCCCCGATTTGTCCTACTTAAAGGCTTTTCGTCGAGGATACAACTTGTAGCAATATTATTTTATATATCACTAAATTTCAACAAAATCGTAAGAGCCGATCTTGTATATATAAAAATATTTAATTTGTAACAAGTTATTGCTGTTGATTCGAGCTCGGAGTTAAGCTACTCTTCAGGGGAAAAATGTAGATTGGTTAAATTGTTTGGGAAATAACATAAAATGATTTAAATTTTATTTACATTACTAAATTGAGTCAATCCTATCTGTCTTAGTTTTTGCCCAGATTTTGTTACTTACTAAACTATTTCATAATGAAATATTGGGTGGTCGGAATTTTCGTATTTTGTCAATAGATGTCGTTGGAGTCGTCTATCTCCAGTGTTACCAATCCATTGTGTCATACCATATGGTGTTGGAAAGATGACATTTTAAGCTTCATTTAAGCAAAAATTTAAATTCGGAAAAGTTGAAAAAAAGTTACAGCTGTTCAAAAATTAGTGAAAATAATGAAGAAATTCGCAATATTTTGAAATTTTGGTATAAAAAAGGGAAGAATGCCACGCAAGCCACCAATGAAATTTGTGAAGTTTACGGAGACGATTCTGTATCAGTTCGTGTAGCACAACAATGGTTCGCTCGCTTCCGTTCTGGAAATTTCGATATGAAAGATGCACCTCGCTCTGGTCGACCTATCGTTGAAAAAGTCGATGAAATTATGGAAAAGATTGACCAGGACCGTCACATAAGCAGACATGACATCGTCAAGGAACTAAACATTCATTATCAAACGGTTTTGAACAATTTAAAAAAGGCTGGCTACAACAAGAAGCTTGATGTTTGGGCACCACATGAATTGTCTGTGAAAAATTTAATGGACCGAATTAACATCTGCGATTCTTTGCTGAAACGAAATGAAATCGAACCATTTCTGAAGCGAATGGTAACAGGAGACGAAAAATGGATCAAATACGACAATAATGTGCGAAAAGGATAATGGTGCAAGCGTGGTGAAGCTCAACAAATGGTCGCTAAGCCAGGATTGACGCTGCGAAAAGTTATGCTGAGTGTTTGGTGGGATTGGTGAGGAATCATCCACTATAAGCTGCTCCAGCCTGGTCAAACGATTGATTCTACACTTTACTGTCAACAACTGATATAATTAAAGTAAGTTATCGAAAAAAAACGGCCAGAACTGAACAACAGAAAGGGCGTCGTCTTCCATCAAGACAACGCTAGACCAACACATCTTTGATGACTCGGCAAAAACTGGGAGAGCTTGGCTGGGAAGTTTTGATGCATCCACCATATAGCCCTGACCTTGCAACATCGGACTACCATTTGTTTCGGTCAATGCAGAACTCTCTTAATGGAGTAAACTTGGCTTCGCCGAGAAAACACAAAAGTTTTACACTGATGGAATAATGTCTCTAGCGGAAAATTGCAAAAGGTGGTCAACCAAAATGGTACATATTTGATTCAATAAAGTTCATTATAAATATAAAAAAAAATGAGTTGAAGTTTGATTAGAAATACGAAAAGACTTTTCCGACCACTAAAATGCTTCAGAAGCGAACTATTCTGGAAATAGATTGGAAATAAAGAACACAGATTCAAATCGTTTGACAGGATGAAACATATTTCGACTCTGGCGCTGTTTTGTGTGTGTGCGTGTGTGTGTGTGGAAGACGCTAAAGCTTCTTGATCTAAGTACTAAAAAATGGATGTGACTTTAAGAGACTTGATACTTTTATTCCTGGCGTTAAGCGCAATCTCCGCTTGTGTCAGTCGGTTTTGGAATTTTCTCCCATTTGCTAACGACAAGAGAAGCCGGACACATTCAAAATATGTGTCAAACCTGAGAAGACAGAGGGTACGGATCATGCTGTTCAATATGGCGATATAAATTTTTGTGAAGTGTTGTGTATTTAGATTTGTGCACTTTAAGGTGAGTCTGGTTTTTATTTTTGAACGTTTTAAATAAATTAAAAGTATCATTAATTCTGTCAAAACAGAACGAGGAGTTGCGTCAGCTTAAACTAGAAATTAATCACGGGCTACTGCAATGTTGGAGTTAAGCATAGCTTCGAGTAGAAATTTCTCCGTTTTCCTGAACTTTGGCAATCTACGCTACCAACGAGGTGAGTCTTAATTCCAGTCACTTCTACATACTTGTAAAAACAAAAAATGCTCAAAAACCTAAAAGGCGGAATAGCGTTTGAAAATTTAAATATTTGTTTTGTTTAAATACATAGTAAACTAAATAAATTATTTTTCTTTTTAGATCTAAGCTTATAATAAATGAAAAAATGTATTATATATATATTTTGGTATTTTGCTACAACAAATTTTTATTTTAAAATTAAAACATAATATGGGAGACAAATATAATTTAATGATTTCCAAAAATATAATTTTATTATGTTTAATTTTGTTTCATTTTTAGGATAATTGTTTTACGGACGAAAAGATTCAAACACCATCAGTAAAAAACAACATTTGCAGAAGTGGTAAACCGCCGCACGCAGATACAAAAGATATGTTATCATTATCAATATCATTATTGTTGTAATTATAATAATCATCATTATCATTATTATAAGTATCATTGTAATTAACATTTCATTATCTTAATTATTATCGTACTCATTAGGAAAACATGAAATTTTAGCTCGATCTTGAACTACGGGTGGAAACGCTGAATTCGATACTGATAAATGATCATGATACAAACATTGGCATACCTACTACGACTCTGAGCATTACAAATGGAAGAACAACCAGAATGGACTTTTCGATATACTCGTATGCTTGCGCGTGTCAAAGGGTATACTCGTATAGAGAAGAATTAAAAGTGTATCGATAAATATTGTTACAATATTTCAGAAAAATATTTAAATTTTACATTCCTATTGATTGTATATTTTCATTTATCTATGTTTAAAATGTATTTAGTTGACAACATAAAATTTAATAAAAATTTATCATTAACTAGCGTTGCTCGGATTTTGTTTTGAATATCAATATATATGTAAGATAATAATTAGATTTCAGATTTTTAGGAGCAATATTAGCGAAATAATCGAATATGTTTACTTAGTTTTACGAACTGTGGGCGTAATAGGTGGACGTTGCAAATTAATTAGCCCAAAACCATTCTTGATTCCAAGTTTTATTAGAATCTGATGAAAGGTTTTAGGGGGCAAAGAAAAATGGATGGATAGGTAGATAGATAGGTAGATAGATAGATAGATAGATAGATAGATAGATAGATAGATAGATAGATAGATAGATAGATAGATAGATAGATAGATAGATAGATATAGATAGATAGATAGATAGATAGATAGATAGATAGATAGATAGATAGATAGATAGATAGATAGATAGATAGATAGATAGATAGAAAGATATATAGATAGATAGATAGATAGATATAGATAGATAGATAGATAGATAGATAGATAGATAGATAGATAGATAGATAGATAGATAGATAGATAGATATATATATATAGATAGATAGATAGACAGATAGATAGATAGATAGATAGATAGATAGATAGATAGATAGATAGATAGATAGATAGATAGATAGATAGAAAGATAGATAGATAGATGGATAGATAGATAGATAGATAGATAGATAGATAGATAGATAGATAGATAGATAGATAGATAGATAGATAGATAGATAGATAGATAGATAAATATATATATATAGATAGATAGATAGATAGATAGATAGATAGATAGATAGATATATAGATAGATAGATAGATAGATAGATAGATAGATAGATAGATAGATAGATAGATAGATAGATAGATATATAGATAGATAGATAGATAGATAGATAGATAGATAGATAGATAGATAGATAGATAGATAGATAGATATATAGATAGATAGATAGATAGATAGATAGATAGATAGATAGATAGATAGATAGATAGATAGATAGATAGAAAGATAGATAGATAGATAGATAGATAGATAGATAGATAGATAGATAGATAGATAGATAGATAGATAGATAGATAGATAGAAAGATAGATAGATAGATAGATAGATAGATAGATAAATAGATAAATAGATAGATAGAAATTAAAGAAACATTACTTTTTATATATATAGATTTTATATGAATAATAATAGTCTAAATAAATTGAAAACTTTGCTGATCTTATAGAAATTAAATATGAAATTTAAAAATCTATTTCTGACTCTTTTTTAATTTCATTACAATACACTTTAAATTTAATTGGACTTTCCGCCCTTTAGAACAATTTAATAATTAAAATTTTCTTGATAAACTCAAAGACCATATCGTAAGTGAGAGTATAATAATTAGAAAAACGTAATCAAAAAATAAGTAAAATATATTTTCTTCGATATGCATCTAGAAGTGACCGTTCTTATTCGATTTCATCGGGTACTCGCATACGTTAGAAGTGTTGTGTCACTACTCGAATGTTAAATGCGAAATTATGGAAGGTATGTATTATCATTTTAAATTTGACCGTCGCTTGAAGAATAGAAGGTCACATACCAAATTTCTTATTTGCATGAATATGTTGTTAATTTGATAATTTACACCAAATTAAAGTGCATAACTTATGTTACTCTCCGTTGTGGTTGAAAGATTTAGTTATCATACATCTCCAATTATTTTATCATCATAGAGCTTTACGTTTCTGAGTTAAATTGATGCAACCGCTCCCACTTATTGTGAGGTGGTAGATATGGCCACCATACACCTCCATACCAAATGATATTATCATAGAGCATTAAGTTCCTTATATATGTTGGTGCGCGTTAAATTGATCCGACCATTTAAACTTTTTTTGAGATTACATCGCCATACAAAATGTTCTAATAGTATAGCATCAACTCCCTTAGATATGGTGGAGGGCGTAAAATTGTTTCGACCATGCTTACTTTTTGTGAGATGATAGATTTCGTCACCATACAGCTCCATACCAAATTGTATCGTTACGGTCCTGAGATATTGTGGATGACGTTAAATTGATCACGAAACGTCCACTTTTGGTTGAATTGATGACTGTGAGCATTCCAATTAAAATTTAGATTTTTAGGAGTAGTATTAGCGATATAATCGTTTTTTTTAACATAATTTAACAAATTATAGGCACAATATGTGGACCCATTATTCCTTCCAGGCCCATTGTGACTATATTTACCAAGCCCAAATGGGAAGGACCTTGTGAAGTTCCGCATGCTTATGTATTCAAATTTAGTGTGAAAGTGACCAATTTGTCACACTAACACAGAAATTTAAATCCAGTAGAAAGTGGCAAGAAAGGACAGTTAATTTTAATTAACTAATTAACTTAAACATATGTATGTCTATCAAAAGCAAAATCAGGCAACGCCGGGTGTCATAAGCTAATATCTAACAAAAACGCGTTCTTTCTGGTATACACAATTTATGGTTTTGCATTTTGTGTATAACTGATTTTCGAATGGAACTTTGTGATTTGGTATGAGTACAACAACAACTGTTCTTATCATTCGAAATTAAGTCAATTAGTTAATAAATATATTAACTAATCAGGTTTTTTTATTTAGTTTTTTAAACTTTCCCTCTCTTCTAATTACGACTTAATTATAATATTTGTTTTAATTATTACCACTTAGATTATGGGAAATTTGTAAGCAAGTTTTTATTATTATTATATTTTGATCTTTATAAATAGTTTTACAAAAACAAAAACTAGCTACGAGTGTGTATCTCGGTTTTAAAGCAAGTGACAAATTTAGAACCCTCTAACTATCTGTAAGGTGAATAATTTTTATCATCAAAGAAGTTCGTAGATGGGGTTTCCCTGTTCAATTGCAAAGAGAAGGGAGGAGAGTATTGACTGAAATCGCTGAAATCGGTCTGCTTTGCGAGCGTGGCAATGAGAGAAATTATATTGCTTAAAACGAGTTTCGTAACTCAAGTCGTAAACCGATCGCTCTGCAGATCGTTGACTCGAGATATTCGCGATGCGCTACCTTCACTTGCAGTCCAGTTCAGTCTGTTAGGTTGTGTTAACAACATCAAGTGACTGACAAGAAATTTGTTATTCTGCGTTTCGACTCAAACAGTTTTTTCTTCGTCAATAAGCAAGTTAATTATGTATATGTATGTATATTGAAAACAAACTCGAATTAATTGATTAAAAAATGTGTTTTTTAAACGCTTGTTATAAGAGTATTTCGAATTTTTTGTGACTATCAGATATCTTATATACGAGTAAAGCTTAAGGGAACCTTTTATGCGATGTTTTGTTCAGTTAAGGATTCAAGGCTTATACTATATACATAGTCGTGAATTTCAGTTTATTTACAGATATATTTAAATATATAAAATATCGCTGCCACCTTTGAAGGAAGTTTTAATATTGTAGCTCTGATCGAAGTTGCCTTGCTGCAGTTGCGTGGCCTCAACTCTCAATGCTAATTTCAAAACGTGTTATATGTTGTTTTTTTTGCATTTATATTTTTACAACTCGCAAAATTTTGCTTGCTGGTTTTTCTTAAATTTTTTTACCAACTTTAAAGTTCAAAAATTACAAAGTACAATAACAACAATGTACTTGAACACTGTCTTACAATTAGTGCTCATAAAATACCCGTACACTTGCGTTTTGGTTATGATAAATACAGATTTGTGGTTTCTTTAATATTTGTGTCAATAAAATTGCAATTGTGGTTTTCATATATTGCACAGTCATGCAACTACCAATCAATCAATAAATCACACTCAAAACAGAAAAGTGTCACAACTCAAAATATTTGTTTGTATGTATCACTTTTAAATTTGTCCTACGCCATTTTTAATATACGAATCAGTTTGCTTCTTGTAGTAATATTAGATTGGGACATTTCTCTTATTCGATTACGCCTATTTTTTGTCAGTAGTTTCGTGTTGCGACTAAAATTTTAAATACTAAATTTATAATGCTTATCTTTAAGACAACAATTCTGGTCAAATGTTTGTAACGTAGAGAAATACTCAAGATAGATAATAACATATATATATGTTCTTGGTCTGAATCAAAAACAAAACCGATCTAACTATGTCCGTCTGTCTGTCATAGCTTCTTGTTAACACAATAGCAAGAAAACCGTTAGAGTTATTGAGCTGAAATTTTATAGTCTCTTTATCACACTAACTATTACAAAATACACAGATTTTTTGTTAACACGGTATCTTGAGAACCATTTGAGATATCGGGTTGAAGCTTTGTAAACAAATCTGTTATGCTTGGGAACAACTGATTACATTTTGGCAACGATAAGGGTGATTCATGTCTGTCATTTTTGTATTATTTTTTTAAACAAACTATTTCAAATTTAAATTAAATATTTTGAAAAAAGATAATAATTTTTTTTAAATCATAAACCGCTCTAATTAGGTTTATGGGTACAACAATGTGGTGCGACTATAATTTCTTATTTGTATTAATTGTTTTCACATAAAACGTGGGAGTTCGTATAAGAGGGATTAGTTTTATTGTAAAATAAAAATTTTCAAAACATGAATCACCCTAATTTGATTAAGTTATTTGTGCTTTATTTTAGCATATAAAAAATAAATATAAACCACTTTAATGTTTTCAAGCATAACGCATAATTTTGTAATAAGTTTTAGCTCAACACTTGTTATTTTGTTCTCAAGATATCGCGATTTGCCTCGAAGGCAAGCGAAAACTATGTTTGAACAGTTTTTGACAGATATTTTTCCAGGTTAAAAAACTTGCGAGGTTTCGAGGCTTTTTCGCGTTTAAGAGAATAGCCCTAAAACCCTTTTCCCGTATGAAAGTGAAAGTTTATATGGGAGGAAGGAGTAATTTCTATCCGATCTTGTTCATACAGGCATACTAAAATAGTTAAATTGCCTCAGAATTCGATGTTGATCATTTATATATACATATATACATACGTCGGTGGTCTGATAAGTACTTAGCCTCATCGCTCGATAGAGACTTACTTTACCTCGAGAAAATATATTTTTCAGACGGGTTAAAGAAGTTGCAGCATCGCATAATAAAGTGTATCGAGCTAAAAAGTGAAGAAGAACAAACTCTATATACCTTCGATTCTTTGAGAATGTGATTCGTATCTTAACCGTATTTTTTTAAATCACATTTTTCGAGTCGTTAACGAACATCTAACATCATGGAGATTGTCGAGAATTAGAAGACAGATAATGATTAATATTTTTTTAATCGTTTCAAAAATTTAATCAGTTGTTTCCACGCATAACAGAATATATTGTATAAATTCTATCAAAATTTTCAGTTCAGTGTTTCTAACTATTTTCTTGTTATCGTGTTATCAAGTAATGATGACAGATAGCCGTACAGACATGGCTAGATTTACTCATTATTTGATTCCGATCAAGAATATGTCTATATCTATTTTAAGTATTTCTCTATGTTACAAGCCAAAGTCAACATTTGAACATTTTTAAAATGTGAAAATATACAGAGATATTTCATTTTAAACTAACTACACATGTTATGAAATCTTCATTTTTAGGGTTAAGGCTCTATTTTTTTGTGAGAAGGTGTAATTTAATATAGGCTAAGGGTATTATAAAAAACCGTGTTTTGAAAAAATGTTGGTTAGGACCTTTGTGTATTTTGGCAGCGATATTAATCTGAAGAGGTGTAGATCTGAAGTATGTATGACGTATGTATATATTTCAAGACTTCGATTAATCCATAAAAAAGATAAGGCCATTACTGAAACCATGGTATTGGTTTAATCAGTTTTACTTTCCTGGAAATTTTAGAATTCTGGTCCTCTATTTTGCTTATAATAACTCTTTGAAAACTAAGTTTATTAAATCGATGTGCAGGTAAATTAAACTTATTGTAGATTATATTAGATTATAAAGCATTCCATTGTACTATATGTGAGCATCAAATTATTGTATTTAAAAAGTTAAACTAAAAGTTTTTATTTGATCTGTTGGAAGGGCAAATTGTTACAAAGAATGTATGTAGGTTGAATCACAAACAAACACGCTCACTTGACAGACAAAAAGCTCGACTGCATTAAATCAACACGACGTGGAAGCCGCTAAATAGTAAAGGTGTTAAAAAATATACACAAAGAAGAAAAACAATTAAAAAATACAAATAAAAGAAAAGCGAAATACAAGTTAAAATAACAAACAAGAACGTAGAAGTGAATTACTCATGTGCAATTAAGTGCGGAACAACTTAAAATTTAAACAAGAAAAGTAACCAAAATGAAACAGATAAAAAATCGTATAAACAAAATGTTTCAGTGTTAAATCGAAAAAAAAACTGAAGCTGTACGAAACGTGTAGAGCAAATAACGTTTGGGGTAGAAGGAAAGTGTTGTGTGTTTCCTCTCTCGTCCATATTAAAAGATTTAATTGATGTAATGTAAAATATTCGGTTTTCTCTATTTCACACAAATAATATATAAATAAAAAATAACTAGAAGGTCTCAAATTGAAATTGAGTCATGCTGATTACGTTTACCTAATCTACACACTTGTCGTTGACATAAAGAAATACAAACAGAAAAGTGATAAAAATTAATAAAACAATAACAATTGAACCGAACTGTGTGCAATTGAACGACAGGTGACCGATTTTGATTTGAAAATCGACACGCACACGCAAACGCACCGCACCTATCGTTCCTCAATGATCGCTTCGTTTCACCTGCTGGTATTTTTGAAGTAAGTAAGTAAGTTTGATTAAATATTTACACAGAAAAGGCGGACAGCAATGTTAAACAGATAAAGATTTTTAGTCCGAGAAAAACCCGAGAGTACACTTACATAGTTATTATTCTAAAAAACTTTAAGTTTTATCGCAGCATCACTATATCAAAATATATCAATGTGAGAATAAGTTTGTTTAAGCAATAACAAAGAGAACAAATAACTAGGAAGCGAATTATATTTGGCTATGCCGAAGTTCAAATACACTCTGCTATTTTAGAGACACCTTGTTATATGTTTCCATTATAAGTGGGCGTTGTTCAGATTCGATCACTCTAATTTGTTGAGAGTAATTTTATGTTATTACTTAAGTGTTAAATTCTGGATTTCAAATGGTAACCTACACTGCAACTAGTTTAATAAAACTAGTTTGAGTGAGGAGTACTCCCATATATATCAATAATATCTATTGTATATTTATAAAAATTATTGTTTTTTCTATATTCCTTTGTACCCTATGCGCTTTTAAACCGTTTATCCGATTGGGACTAAATTTTGGGGAGTTGCTATGGTCACACGCGGGAATGTTTTGGGGTAAAAGAAAAAAAACCCACCTAATAAAAATTAAAAATATAGGATTATATCGCTAATATTGCTCGGAAATTTAGTTATTAGGTGTACAAATAAGTTTCCGCCGTTTTGAGAAAGATGGCGTGGCACGAGGTTTACGTTGGAATTCGCAGATGGTAACCTACTTGAAAATTAGTTTGTTTATTCCAGAACAACATAACCTTATCATGTTATTAAGTTCGCATTAGCATCATATATTTTTCTTCATCTAAAAATGTCTCAATTTGAGCCAACTAAGTGTCATATGCGGGAACTTTTAATTTATTTTTTTAATTTAAAAAATCTGCTGCTGAGTCGCAACGATTGCTCGTAGAAGCATATAATGAGGATGCTTTGAGTGAGAGAACATGTCGTGAGTGGTTTCAAACATTTAAAAAAGGTGATTTTGACATAAAAGACAAAGATCCAGTGGAAGGCCGAAAATTTACGAGGATGCAGATTTGGAGAAATTATTGGGTGAAGATTCATCTCAAACACAAAAGGAACTTGCACTTAGTTTAGAAGTCACTCAGCAAGCAGTCTCACATCGTTTAAAATCGTTTAAATATTATTTTGAATTGATTTAACGCCCACTTTTGGAAATAGGTTGGATTAATTTTACATCCACCAACATTGCTCAAGACATTGGTGCGGATGTACCGGGAAGAATAATAGGCTATATAAAATCTGATACGCCCGCTCTTAATTTGTGAAATTAATTGAAAATATAATATTTAATTAATATTGTTCATAAAAATCTGGCATCTGAGTTTGAAAGGTCACTGTCGATAACTTCACCAAAAATGGCCTTGATTGGAGTAATTTGACGGCCGCGCCGTAACTCACAACAATACAACGGGGGGTAACAAAAAAATAAAAAACAGGCAACGTCGGATACTATAAGCTGATATATTTAACTTTTTATTGCAGGTTAAATATGTATATATATATATATATATATATATATATATATATATATATATATATATATATATATATATATATATATATATATATATATATATATATATATATATATATATATATATATATATATATATATATATATATACATATTTAACCTGCAATAAAAAGTTAAATATATCATTGTTGCGCCAACAAAAACAGTTATGTGTTTTTCAGTAACTTTTCAGTAGAGCAAAAATTTTGATTTTATTAAGATTATTTTTACGTAGCCTGCAACTATATTTGGGAAGCTTACCAATGCAGAGAAATTTCGGAAAAATTTTTTTTTGGCATTTAGCGTTTTCTTTATAATTTTGGACCGTCTTTATTACTTCTGTAGAACTTTTTAGTGCCCCAGCCAAGAGTTTTCTTGAAGAAATCTTGAAGCTGGCCGTATAAGTCCAAATTTGCTAATAGCTGCTATTGAAGTTGCTAAGATGAAGTTTAGCACACTAGTATATTTTTCAACAAATCTTTTCTATTTCAGGCGCATTTTGTAATATTGCATATTGGACAACTTCCAAATGCTATGGATGATTTTTGAACAATTTAATAACATCACCAATAACACCAAGGCAATTTCTCATACTAGGAACAGACAGGCCCGTATCTAGGGGGGGGGGGGGGGGTGAGAGAAGCGGGCAATTGCCTCGGGCGACACTTTGTAAGGGCGGCATGTGGAAGAAGCTTTAGGGCGACATTTAGTTTAAGTGAGTACCTTTTTTTTTGTTTGCTTCTACATCTGTTTTCATGAAGAAAATGTACTGTACAAGTTTAGAAAATTTTCCCTAAAAATTTAGAAAGGGCGACAGAATTCCTAGGTACGGCCCTGGGAACAGACATTGAATTCGAAAAGGCAACATTTAATCGGTGACTTGAGCAGTGAAAATATCTTGCCAATGGGTACTGCTGTTGAATTATAGTTTGAACGCCGCTTACATGGCCAGCCATATTAGCTGTCCATAACATTTTCATATTCAACATATTCAACATGAGTTTCGAGTACCGTAATATTTTCAGCACCTTGATTTACAATTGGGATTTCTCCTATAAAATCTTCCCTGATCGCTGGGTCATTTGTGGGCTTCCAAATTCCACATATCGCATGCAGATATAAAACTGTTCAGTTCCCGAGAGGTCCATTATTTCATTTGATAGGAGACTGAAACAATCCGATTCGTTGATTTTGTTTGAAATTTCTTCAGTTATGATGTGTGCACAGATCTGTATTATTTCATTTTGAATTTAGGGATTTGTGTACAAAGCATTTTTATTTGCATTTACAAAGTGATTTTTGAAGTTATTATTACCAGAGGTAATTTATCTAGAGTGGTGCGTGTGGATTCAGCCCCATTACCCTCCCCCTTGGCTACGTGCCTGGCGAGCACATAGCTGTGTTTGATCACTTCTGAACATAAAGTGATATAAAAAAACGCCAAATGTTAAAAAAATATGCAATAACATTTATAAAAATCACATAACTGTTTTTGTTGACACAGCGACGATATTTTAATTTCGTTTCATTGAGAACCTTCATAGTCGATTTCGGCCGAATATTCGGTTTCTTTCGGACACAAGAAATTAAAGAATGAGCCTCACAACGTTTAGTCTTAATGTAAATAATAACGAAGTTGCAGATAAAGTTAAATATAAATATTTTATCTTTAGTTAAAAGCTCACAAATTTGTTCAAGAAAAAAATCACATAGTCTGTCCAATTTTTTGAATATAGAAAAATATTTAAATTGACACCTCTTACAACCTTGAAACCGATAATTTTTGCGATATGCGTTTTTTAGTCTAATTTTAAAAGCATTTTCACATATTGCTTCAAAATTTGTTACCGTCTTGAACATTTTTATGCACATAAACTACACATAAAAGTAAAAAATCGCTGAACAACAACAGTCTAAAATCGATATTTAAATAGCTATTTACATGGTGTAATAAATATAAGGTGAGGAAAGTAGACAAATGTCCCACTCCACCTCGAAATTGTTTCTCTAAAAATTAAATTTTTATGTAGTTGTAATGGTTTATTAAGTAAATAAAAACATCAATGTAGTTTGTTGTCGAAAATAAAAAAACAACAAGGCAGAAATCGAGGTGAGTTTGCTCAATAAGCGTTCTCATTTTAACTTTCATAACTTTTTTCTCCAACCACTTCTATTTACCTCTTCTTGAAAGTTTTAATTTTGTTTAAAACGTTTAAGGAGGCTACATATTATTCATCGCGTTAAAAACAAAATATGTAAATAAGAAGTTTAGGAAACAAGAATTTCGAGAGCAAATTGAGCGGACTTACCTCAAATTTTGATACTTTGCTTTATTTATTTTGTGTATCTCAAAAATTTAATCAAAAAAAAAAATCATTTCGGTGTAAAGAGAGATATTTTTTACTTAGGGCAGCACAACCAGGGCTTACTTAATAAGGTTATAGAGTAAGAATAGCTAATTTTAAATTTTTTTAGATTGTCAAAATTATCCTGATAGCAGAATTATTTACATTTTGTGACAAACGAAATTTTTGAAATTTTGAAAAATTAAATGAATATCTGTCACTCTAAAATAAGGCCGTAGCCAAGGGAGTTTAAGGGATTCAAAACCCTTCTTTCCAGAAGATTTCATAAACAATTTTTTACAATTAACAAAAAAAATTCTAAATGTCTTCGTGCCGTATAGTGGTTGTTCTCTGTATGGAGAAAAGTAAAATGTCAACTTAGTTCATGGCCTAAAATTTTTGCTTTTTGTCTAAAATCTCAACGGAAACACGTGCTCCAGAGTGAAGTTAGAAAATTTTTTTGATTTTTATGGGTATTTAAATAAACCTGTTAAACTAAAAGAGATTCTTCAAAATGTTGTATTAAAGTGTTGTTGACCTTAATATTATCTTTATGAAATGTCTAAACAAATTTTTCTCTTAACCATACAGTTTTTGCGAAAATAATTTGAAATAATATATTTTTCTTAAATTTCTAATTTATGAAAACGATCAAAAATAGGTAAAAATGATAATTTATAAAATAATCTACTTATTTCAAATTCTTGTCGTCGCACAGAGTATATGTTTTGCAATATTTTTGATATATTCATTGTTTTTTTTTGTTATATGCGTAGTGTATGTGTACACAAAAATTAAAGAAAACAATTATTATGTTTAGATCGATATGTAGGTGTTACTGGAAACCAATCCCCAAAAAAAAAACCTGGCTACGCCCTTGCTCTAAAATAAATTGTCAAAATTATATTGACAATCTAAAGACGAATAACAAAACAGAGTTGTTGTTGTAGTCTTGCTATAACCTTATTGAGTGAGCCCTGGACACAACGTTAAATGCGTTGAATGTTTTGTGGTGTCATTTTAATACAACGAATAAAGTTTAAAGTTTTAAAGTTTTCTCGAATATGCCCAGCAAACAATCAGACTAATTAACCACTTTTTTCTTAGCCTTTGTCCTCATAAAGAGTATAAATTATGAGTCTTATAAGTGTTATAAATATGAGTCTTTTCAGACTCTAGTGTATAACATAAGCGGCATGCAGATATGAATCATATAAGTGTCATCACTATGAGTCTTTTTGGAAACGTATAAGTATCTAAAATGTGTCATAAATATTTTAAATTACTATGGAATAGTATCGCTACATCAATTAAAAGGCATTATGAAAGCAATAGTTTATGTTAAAATTTTGCAAAATAATATATTATCTAACGTTAAAGACAATGTTCCAACAGAATAATGATCAAAAACACAAGGATAAGCGAACAATGGAGTGGTTTGGGGTCAATAACAGTCGTCAAATCCAAATGTTATTCAAAATTTTTGGAATATAGTGCAGACGTCAATAAGAGGAAAGTGAAGAGCTTTGACAATTTTTTTAAGCTGCATGAAACTCGAAATCGGTTTGTCTTTCAAAATTCCATTAACTGAATGTCAAAATGATAAGAAACAGTCTTAACGAATAAATAATCCCCAAAAAAGTATTGGACAAACTAGAAACGTACTATATTGTAGCAGGAACTGGAGCAATTTATCATTTATTTTCCTAAATCTAAAATAATAAATAAACTATAGGATCATCCTGAACTGATGATAAACCAAAAATAATTTCTTTTAAAGATTGTATAAAATACTAAACAAATCGTGTTAACTGAAAGTATATCGTTCATTTTATTTGCTTTCTCGCAAAATGTTGCTCCTGCATATCAATAATCAGCGCCGAATTCTGAGTCCGTTTACAAAGTCTGCTCCACTGTTTTTCCATCTATCTGCCTCATTGATTACAGATTGACTAAGATGGCCAGGATCTAACAAAAACAACATTCACCCCCTACACAAACATCACCTTTATTTTGGAAAAAAAAATTTTAAAAATAGAAAGTGAATTATTTTAGCTTATTTTGGCATAGCCATTCTTTTACTAGTATTATTTTTAAAATATTCGAAAATGTATATTTTTTTATAATTTTATGATTTTAAACTAATCCAGAGTTTTTTATATAAATCAGTGATAACATCACGCATTATTTTATATCACTTCTGATCTCGACTTTATTTATGCAAATCCCGGGATCCCGAATTCAGTTAGTTCCAAAAAATCCCAGAGGGTAAAGGGAATAAATGTAATAAATTTAATTTGAATAACTGCAAAGTTATACTCGTAGTACTTGTATGTACTACTAGTAGTTGTATGTATAGGTTTACTTAAATTTTATTTGGATATCACTATTAAAAGCGTGAGCAAATCACTTGTAGACGTTATTTTTTCCATAATTTAAGTAACAACCTTCCTAATGAATTTTATTTATTAAAACAGGTCACCTAGATTGTACCTTTACCAACGGAATTAGATCGGAAATTGGTTCAGAAAAATGTTAAATTGCACTGATTTAGCATGCGTTCTTCATCACCACCACTTTTACGCCCATTTGCATCAACTAAAACATCATCTGCAAGATGACAATGAAAACACAGGTATGTCGTAACTAGGGCATCCAAACACAAGTAAGAAATTACATTCGGTCCTATCGACTATATCAAATGTCTCAATCGAATTCGGGTGGTTCATGATATAAAAAATGAATTGTTTTTTTTAACTATATTTTATAAAAAATACAATTGTAATCACGAACCACCAAAATTTAATAATTCATGAACCACCCAAATAAGATTACTATACTTATTTTAGATTGATTATATACTAACGGGACATTGTCTCACACCTGCACACGTGGCCATTTTGGGTCTGGTGCAAGACGACTCATGGGTAGCTTGCAATAAAGACAATGCTAGGGGGACCCTAGAACACCTACTTTGTCAATGGCCTGCTTTAAATGAATCTAGATTAAACTACTTTGGGTTAAGGTACTTTCCATCTTTGAATTACATTTCTATTCAAAAGGCAGCTAACTTGCTTAAAAGCGCTAAACTGTTTATCAATCAATAATCACTTTTGAACTTTGAACACCTTTGAATACCTCTTAACAATCTTGTTAACACTAAGGACCATTGAAGGTCTATATGTGATTTATATTTCCTGTTAGATCAGTCAACATAACCTAACCTACTCAGAACAGTTTCACGGTATGCCACTGTCAAGAAATCAAGTGTTTTGGAGCACTTAACTTAATTTGTTACACAAAATTTGATTGATTTTTTGTGATAGCAGAAAATTGCCGAGCACGCAAAACACTTCTAACCGTTATGCCTCTCACAACACATACAAACTAAACAAGCTTTATAGCTGAAACTGTAAACATATCTTCGTGAAGAGTGTACCAACATAACAAAACTAAAAAAATCGATAATCGAATGTACGTTGCCCGCGAAATTTCAACTTTTTGGACTATGTTTCTAAAGGGTTTTTCAATAAGAGCGCTAGAAAAGTTTTTTTAAATAAAACAAAAACGGTTTTGGATATCAATGAAATTCCTGTGAAAGTACATTCGATGCCATTATGTATGAAACTCGATTTCTTTTGCATGGCCACCACGGGCACGCTTGCAGAAGTCTAGACGCTGAACCCAATTTTCGACGGTTTTCAAGCATAAATCCGCCGATACTGCTGCAATTTCACGTTCGATATTCGTACGAAGTTCATCAATCGTCGCTGGCTTGTTGGCATAGACCATAGACTTGACGTAGCTCTACAGGAAATAGTCTAAGGGCGTCAAATCGCACGACCGAGGCGGCCAATCGATTGGGCCATTTCGTGAGATAACACGTCTACCAAACATGGTTTCTAATAAATTGATTGTGACATTCGCTGTGTGGCTTGTGGCGCCGTCCTGTTGGAACCACATGTCCTCCAAGTCCATATCATCCAATTAGGGCCAAAAATATTCGGTTATCATTGAACGGTAGCGATTCCCATTCACAGTAGCGTGCCGGTCTTGATCATCACTGAAGAAGTACGGCCCAATGACGCCGCAGCCCATAAACCGCATCAAACCGTAATTTTTTCGGGATGCAATGATGACTCATGGAGTACGTGTGGATTGCTGTCTGACCAATAACGTATACTTTGCTTATTGACGAAGCAATTCAGCCAGAAATAAGCCTCATCGCTGAAGATGATTTTTCGATGAAAATCCGAATCATTTTCAAGTTGTTTCTCAGCCCAATTCACAAACATACGACGCTTCTGGTGGTCAAGCGGCTTCAGTTCTTGCGTCAATTTGATCTTGTAAGGATGTAGGCCAAGATCTTTTCGCACAATTCGCCACAACGACGTCACAGAGATGCCCAACGCTTGAGATCGACGTGTGAGAGACACATTTTAGCTTTCTTGAACTGAAGCCTCAGCGGCAGCAATATTCTCGATACTACGGGCACTTCTTTGTCTCACTGGCACGGGAACATTTTGTACTGTGCCTGTGGATTCAAATTTTTCCACTAGACGCTCAATTGTTGATCTGGTAGGACGATTATGACGACCAAAAATTGGACGCTCTTAAAGTTGAGGCCATTGAAAAACATTTTATTAGTAGTTTTGTGTTACTACTCGAATATTTAATACTAAATACAAACCTCCTAGGTAGGAGTATTTTCGCATTTGATTCTTAGATTGAAATAAAAAGTTTACATAACACATTTAAAGTCAATATCTCTTAAACTGCAGCTGTAATCGCTCGGACAGACGCTCATATATACGGCTTTAAATCTACATACGAAATAATTCATTTGTTAATATTTTCTAATTTTATATACAATATAAATATTTTATTTAGATGATGGAAAAATATATTGTTTACTTATTTAAGCTGGACATCAACTCATGTTATATAAAATATCTGGATGTAAATGAATACGCAATATATTGTAGAAAAACCCACCAGCCTGGTCCATTTGGATAGGAAATTAGTTATAGACTTTGTTTTTTGTGGTGTGAAAAATTTGAAAACTACTTAAACTTAAAACTAATTTTATTACACACATGCATGCCTAGAGGTTTCTAGAGACTATATATTTGATTATTTGTTTAATATAAATATTTTCATAATACAAGACTGCTAATTTTCCTCACATGACGCTTTTAACTAATTGTTAATTTGGTTAACATGCTTTATTGTAGCACTGTGTGCCGGTGCGAGTGCTAATTTAAAGGTCGGGGCATATTGAATATTTTGTTTACATTTGAAGTAAAACCCTCTAACATTGGAATATGTGTAAAACGTCTTAAAATCATTCAATAGGCGTCATCTGAGAAAATAAATTTTTAGTTTATTTAAAGTAAGCGAATGTCCGGCATGCGTTGCAATGCCACTTAAAAAAAGAAAATGTTCGCGGAACTTTCCGGCAGTAACGGAACTTTCCGGTAATCCCGTTAGTTAGCGGAACTTCCCGGTCGTTATACCAATTCTAAGTTACAACGGTGAAATTATCGGCAGTAATCATACAAACTCAGAAATAAAATCCCAAATTTTTAGGAGCAATATTAGCAATGTCATCGTATACTTTCACTTAATTAAACAAATTGTGAACGTAATAAGTAGGCGTGGCAGATTTTGTATGTTATTTAAAAATGTGCTTCTTTTAGCACATAAGTGCTACATATCTCTATTATAAGTGGGCGTTGTTCTTTTTGGATCACACCCCTTTTTTGGTTAGTAGTTTTGTGTTCCTACCAAAGTGTTAAATACCGAATTTGAGCTGGTTATTTGCGCTGTAGTTATTTTTAATCATACTTTTCCGCATGGAAAGGGGTGGTTTGTATAGGTGGTAGGCGTGGTTATTATCCGATAATGCCCCTTTTTTTGCAGTTTTGTGTTACTACTAAAGTGCTTAATATCGAATTTGAACTTTATATCTGCACTGAAATTATTTTAATCAATTTTTGTTTTCGTATGGAAAGGGGTGGTTTGTATGGAAGGAGGTAATAGTTTTGGTCCGATACTGCCCATTTTAGAACTTTGCCTCGGCTTGGTGAATAGGAGCTCGATAGCTCTTAAACTACGGCTGTAATCGCTGGGACAGACAGACGGACGGACATCGTTAAATCGACTCAGAATCCGACTCTGAACATTTATAAATATACTTTGTCATACCTACCACGCCCCCTTCTGGGCGTTACAAATGGTAAAACAAACTCGGTGCATCAAAATAAAAAATAAGTGGGTTAATATGTTCTAGGAAAATGTTCCTCGTTCAATTCTGCTATAGATCATTAAATACATCTCTAATCTCAAACGCAGAAATTTTCTATTTTTAATGTTATATTGGGAAATATCACGCCAACTTAAAGAGAACAGAAAATAAAAATTCGAGTTAACTGTCGAAACACCATTTAATGGGTTTTGTTTCTGATGAAGATTGGTAGCATTTTCTTAAAACTTTTAAAGGAAAAATGTTCAGTATCGGAAAATATTTGCTGAGTACATACTCGTATCTACATACAAAAATATAAACATTTGTACTTTCATTCCAATAGAAGCCCTTTTTGAGAATTTCACCTTTAAAAGCTTACTGCTATCCAAATGTTAGCAAGCTGTTAGCAATTCGTCGCCATGAATGACAACCGAACGTACGAACCTATGGAAGTTGATTTGCAACTTTGGTCGTTATTTTTTAACGTTATTGTTGTTGTTATAGTTGATGTTCGTAGATTACCGCGATATCGCTATTTGCTGTTTGTGTACCTGTCTGTCTGTCTGTCTGTATGTCTGGTTAGCGGTTGGTCGATTTGTCTGTGTGCTCGCTGCTAAGGTCTGTGGCTAGAGCAAGAATCAGTTGCCAATTTATCTCAACAACGCAAACAACTAACTTAGAACTATAAATCGCTCGCTGAGAAGAATCGTTCGTTCGCTTCAGCAGTCAATCGCTTTAAAACAAAACTTTAAAATCGTATCATTTTTAAAACCACAAAACAACAAAAATTTAGCAGACAAATATTGGAGCCGCGTTTAAACAAAAAGTTATTTAAATATTAAATGCGTGTTTCGTTTGATGGTTTGTATGTATGTTTGTTTTAGCCAAAAGTTAACATAACCAGTCAAGAGTGTTTGTGCATAAATGTTCTCAAATGCGTAAATAAGTTTTGATATTAATTGTAATTTTAAATATACATACAAAGGTGGATTATTAAAGTTGCCAATAATTTCGTTTACATTAGTATTTCTTTTTGATAAAAAAATATGCTTTTGTACATTTAATATGGATCTCTAATAATAAAATTTTTCTAAAGTTTAAAATTAAGGCCATCATTAAAATTTGAAAACTGGATTACCTTCCATTTAATGGTTTGGAAAATACATCAGATACTTCTAGTACACTTTTAGGTGAGTTTAAACTCTTGTTTACATTCAATTTTCATACATACATTTATACATATATATATATATATATATATATATATATATATACATACATACATACATACATACATACATACATACATACATACATACATACATACATATATAAATAAATATATTGGTCAGATAACGAGAACCCTATCGCTGTTATAGCGCTCGTCAAGTGTGCAATTAAAAAAGAGCGATATTTTCAAAACGCTCTGCCTGCTCGGAATTAGTCGCATGTTTGTCTACCGGAGAAAAAAAAAACTGTTTGAAAAGACTGGAGATATCAAAAACCGCCACCGGTTAGGCCGTCCACTGACAAATCAAGAATTCAGCGAAATCCACTCTGAAAATAGAAAATCATGCAAAAGTCCATGACTCAGTCGAATTATTAAAGGAGACTTTGGGACTTTGTTGACTGCAGCTTTGAAAAAAAGTAGGATTAAAAAAAACCAAACGTCTTTCAGTAAAGCGTGCTAATAACTTGCACGGAAAATTCTGTTTACGGATTTAGCAAACACAATGGTAGTGTGTATGTACGGACACCTAAGGAAGCAATTGAACTGATTCCACGGGCTGGAGAGGGTCATCGATTAACGTTTGTTTCTTGCGTTCACAAAGTGACTTTAGAACAACAAACGGTTTGCATTCGACCAAAAACGTAACCACTTAGGTGAAGAAACAGCTGATTTTGTAACAATCAACAGCAAAAATTCAAATTATGCGAATCAACTCTTTTATTTTTGATTCCTTCTTGTGTTTTTTGTTGCTGTTTGCTTGAAATTGCTTTCAAAATTTTGTTCAATATTTAGAGGTTTTCGATAATTCACTATTTAAAGTACTCCATGTACAAATTTGGGCGTTCACTATATCGAGGTGTTTACAATATAGAGTGTTCAAAAATAAATTAAATACAAAACCAAATACCCAAATGCAATATATTTTTTGTGCAATTAATGTATTAGTACTTTGAAGACCGAATTCGATCGGCAGATTATTTAATCATGCTAGAATTAAATTGTTTTTTAAACTTAATTATCAAAAAAGATATGAAGGATTCACCACATATCTGGAGAAATTTAAATAACTGCAGAGTACATTGATTTTGCGTCCATAAACCGATTTACATAAAAAATGTTCTGGAGAACATGCTTAAATCTTCATAAATCCCACTGGAAATTAATTTTTAAAGAGCACATGAGTTTTGTTGTTATTTAGTGCCTATATAGATTTGCATTTAAAAGTTCTGAAGAAATCTAAGTGGTAAAAATTTTTGAAGAGCACATGGAATAGGTCTTTAAAGAATAACAAGCTTTATCAAATCTTCTGCTTTAGAAGCTATATAAAAATCTTTTATGGTGACAATTTTATAAATAACTAGCTTCTAGTTCCAGGCTTTGTTAAGGTATTTTCTTTAATATAAATATGTGTAATATAGTTAGTAAGTGGAACCTTCCCCACGCCCATTTGTGGTGTGTGTCATCGACAGTGACCCTAAAAACGCATTTACCATATTTAAGATTTTTAGGAGCATAATAGTTATGTATTTCAATACAATATTTTCGCTTAATTTCACCGATGTGGACGTTATAATAACGAGGCAGATTTTGTTAACACAAAACCCAGGCCTGAACACATCAACTCAAAATTTCACCATGATTTAGACAGGCATAGGGTACAAAGATAGAAAGAAACCTTCAGTATATAAGTGAAAAAAACGATAATTTTGCCAAAATTATTCCTTGAATTCTGAAATTTTATGTCTAAATTAATGTTGTCATAGTCGATCTGGCAAAAGTAATGAGGACTTAAAGTGTTGAATTTACTTCTCAATCTGAATGGTTGAACAAAATGGATAAGATGAATACACTTGACGGACTGAATGATATGAATTCAAGTTTATCTTCACTGTTTTGATGAACCTAAACAGAGAAAAAAAAAACAAGTAAAATTAACATAACAATGCTAAATGTTGAAAACGATCATATCCTAAAAAAATATACACACAACAAAAGAAAAAGTGTGCAAAGCATATTTTAAGTGATACTTATTTAGTCAGGCTTAAGTTCTAAATTAAAAAAAATCGTTTATAAACTACTCCCCCTCCAATACAAACTCCCCCTCCCATGCTAACTTCCCACTTTGTAGCGGAAAAGTTTTTTCCAATTCTGACAAATTCTTCAATTAACATTTCAATATGAAATGTTTGTAGTGGTCTATCTTCCTTATAATTGGGTGATAACAAACCTTCTTTCTTGCCAATTTAACTCTCCATTACAAAACATTTTTCGCAGCTTCTTATGATTTTTTCGACTTTCGAACGCAGCAGCAGTATATAAAAAGATTTTTCGATGCAGTCTTGAGTTTTTTATCGAATAATGTCCTTGCTCTTCCATTTGTGTTGGAGCTACTACAAGTTCTTTATTGAGATCTTTGTAGAGTACTGTTTGGTACTTCTCCTTTTCTAAAAAAATTCTTGTCGCCTTTGTAAAATCATCTTGCATTTGCGCTTCTTTTAATCGACGTCTTAAAGAATCTTTTAAAAGCAAACAATACATCCGACTAAGCGCGTCAACATGCTTCATCTTCAATCCGGGCCGGTGTTCTATTTCGTAATTAAAATCTTGCAAGAACATGGCCCATCTCGATACGCGTAGTGGTACATCTTTCTTCTTGATCGGTATCGCAAATGCATTACAGTCAGTTACGTTTATGCGCCACTTTTTCAGCGCTTCAATAATCGATGTTACTTCAAGTTCATATGAATGGTACATTTCTTCAGCTGGACTGGTTTTACGACTTATGTATTGTATCGGATGAAATTCTTGATCTTCAACACCTTTTTGCAATAACACCGCACCATAGCCATGCATGCTAGCATCAGTATGAATTTCAGTTTGAGCCGTTGGATTGTATATATTTAAAACAGGTGCATTTATAAGAGCTTATTTTAAGAGTTGAAAAGCAATTAGTTGCTCTTTTTTAACCTAAAACTTAACATTCTTTCCTTTTCCTATAGTCCTTGATAAATCTTCTGAAGAACGATGTTAAACCAAGAAATCGTTGAAGTGACTTTTGATCTTTAGGAATAACATAATTCTTGACAGCTTTCATTTTGTCTTCCGATGGTTTGATTGTACTTTTTTCTACAATATATCCTAGAAATTTAAATTTCTCTTATCAGGGTTTAATTTAATTTTTTCGCTTTGTATCCATTTATCACGTCGCATGAGACACAATTTGCATCCTGTATCTACCAAAATATTTAACTTCAACTTTTGTACCCCGATGTCCTTGAAAATTAAACCGGAGTCCAAACCAAATTGTTTTCCTGTCTTAGAATTTTGATCCACAGCGGTATTTAAATTTGTAGTTCCATTTTTTAGTTGCTGGATATCTCCATTTCTTTAACATGCAAACGATTTGAGTTTAACCTGACCACACTTGTAACACTTCACTTGACTAGTTGGACAATCTCTAGCTATGTGGGATTCGTTACCACATTTAAAGCATCGCCGTACACTTTCTTGACGATAATTCAATTGATCACGTGTTGGCTGTGTTGCATTCATGCATGAATGTGTTAAAGGTCCACGAACTTTCTCATACACGTCTATTTGATCTTTTAACTGATTAATAGATTTTGTTTGGTATTATACTATTTTATTAAATTTTGAATCAGGAATGCCCTCAACAAAGTCATCAATAATACTCTCTTCATCAAGTGCAATTGGTTTTGCAATCTCAAGAAGGAAATAAAGATACTTTGAGTAGGCCGTTACCGTCAATTCCTAAGCATTCGATGTATTACCGATGATGGCAGCCTTTTGCCAAATTCATCCGTCAGTGCTTTTTTCAAACTTTGAAAATCTCGGATATTATATTGACTTTTTTACCCGGCGGTGCCCGGGTAATTTGAATAAAATTAAGTCTTAGTTTATTTGTTAATTAAGATTAATAAACTCTCCAGCCTCGCCCACCATTTTTGGAATTATGTGAATATCTGGTTAATTTGGTAATTTTATACCAAATTAGTATGCAGAACTTCTCGTTACTCCCCGTTGTGTGTTTTGTAAATATTGTCACCATGTACCTTTAAACTGAATTTCGCAACTGTTGCAGTAAACGTCCGCGGTATTAGCATTTGTATATAACTAAAATTGTAGTAGCACTTTCCGGTCAGATTTAGTAACTATGAACCAAATTTCTTCATAGTAGTGCATCACGTTCCTGAGCTATGGCGGTAGGTGTTAAATAGACCCCAGTTTTGATGAGATAGTAGATATAGTTCCCAAACACCTTCACACTAAAGTTAGTCATCGTACAGTTTCACGTTTCTGAGCTGCAACCCGACCACGCCCACTTTTTGTAAGATGGTAGATTTAGTCACCATACACCTTTATACAAACGTTTATCTTTGTAGAGCATCGCGTTCCTGATTAGATCATTTTAACGCGGTGGGCGTTAAAATGATCTTATCGTTGTAGAGCATCCCGTTTCCGAGTTACGAAAATGGGCGTTAAATTGATCCAACCACGCCCACTTTTGGTGGAGTTGTCGGCAGTGACCATACCAATTCAAATACCAAATTTTTTTGGAATCGTATTAGCGAAATAATCATTTTTTTTACTTAATTTTATTAATTGTGGGCGTTATATGTGGGCGTTGCAGATTTTATATAGCCTATCATTCCTTCCAGACCCATCCCGATATACATATGTTCCAAGTTTGAAGTAAATCGGTTCAGCTGTTTAGGCGTGAAAACGGTACAAACGAAAATAAATAAATAAAGAAATACACCTCCCTTTATAATATTAGTAAGGATTGTCATCATCATTTAAATCGACCGGTTGTACGGCGGAAGTCGATGAGTTCGAGGCGGCAAAAAGTACCGTAGAAGCCGTTCTTGAAGTTCATGTTTTCGCCCAACGATATTCAAAGCCAATTCTCCAAGTTTTCTATTCAGTCCATCTAAGTCCATAGTCAATATCGTCCGAATGTCCATTTTTAAACAAAAATTTATAACAATGTTTTATTGAACTCTTTTACAAATATGTGTTGTGAAGTGTATAATACAACAATAGCGCTCAATCACGCTTTTTGCGTGGTTTAGGTTGAGCTCCCAAAATGTAGGTTTTGTGGTTTTACAATCACAAACCTGATGTTTGTTTGATTGGAAAATAAAATATTGATGTATTTTATTTTGTTTTTTGAATTGTATTGACAAGAACAAGAAAAAGTTATTGTTTTTTTCCAATTCTGACAAATTCTTCAATTAATATTTCAATGAATACTTAACAACAACAAACAAACATAATGCATTTCTATGCAGTATTTATCAAATAAGTACGTATTGTAAATAATTTATGTCCGTAATCAGTCGTCTGTCAATGTCTGTCCATGTATATGTATGTCTATATCTATCTTGAGTATTTCTCTACGTTATAAACATTGGACCATAACCAATATACACCACTGAGTGGTGCATAAAAATTTGTATTTAAGAAAAAAGAATACAAATTTGTATCTGAGTTAAGGTATCTGAATCTGACGATTAAAATTATACATCTATTAACAAAATTTGATCATCTTAGTACCTTATATCTAAAAATATCTAATATCGAACTGACAGAAGAACACTAAAAATAGTGTTCATAAACTTTTTTGAACAAATTGTGTTAATGAATTTGGTCAAGTCTGAAATGTTAACTGAAGCTTTATTTACTTAAGAAAAAAGAAGGTTTATTTGTATTTCTTGTTATTATATCAAAGTAAATTTCGCTCTAAAATCGAAACGTGTGCCACATTATATTTTAAATTATTGAAAATTATTCATTTCTTATTATATATGCAGGACTTTTTTTAGAAGTATAATGCATAATAATATTAAAAACAAAAATTAATAATTAAATGTTTTTAAATATAACTTACCCTAATTTGTTTGAACGTTTTGGTACCAAACTATTTATTTAAAAATAGTTTTAAAATTTTAATCAGCTCGTCTGAGGCAGAAAAGCAAAGAGTGTGTAAAAATGTGACTGAATATTTTTAATGGTTCTTACGCTAACGTGTTAATAGAAAATGTTACTACTCAAATATTATTTACAAAATATTAATAATAAATAATAAATATTTTATTTATGGCTAACTTTTAATACTCAGCGTTGCCAGGTTTCGTTTTGAATATAAATATGTAAGATAATTAGTTTGCGAAACTTCCCGGTACAATCCGTTGTAGCGATTCTGAGTGGGCGTTAAATTGTTCCAACTACGCCCACATTTGGTGTAAACATCGACAGTAACCGTACGTATAGTCAGAAACCAAATTTGTAGGAGCAATATTATTATTCGAATAATTTTGTTGTGTCAAATTTAAAACACACTTAAATGGCAATAGTTTCCTCATCTTAATTCTAAGTAAGGAAAGATGTCCACTTCGATGCACTCTCTGAAGAAATAATTTTTTTTTTTAATTTTTTAAAAACATTTTTTGTGTCACTGAAGTGGCGGAAGGTACTTGAGTTTCGGTATTGCCGAAGTTAATTCTTTTACTAGGTTAAATATTGGTAAAGAGAAGAGGGATGTATATTTTTGAGATTATAATTAAACAGTGGTTTTATAGATGTTTATTTAGAATAATAGCTTCGCACAGTTCAGTTAAATAGCCCTCCAACTGCAGCACACATGTTGAATTGTTTCTAATGAATTTATAAAATGGCAGCTACAAAGTTTGATAAAAAATTCAATATAAAATGTAAAGGACCTTCCAAAGGATATTCTTGTAAAATTATAATTTTTAATATTTTTGCAGCATTTTAAAGCTAGGTAACAAAAGTTGGAAATGGATTCTTTTCTTACACACACATTTTACCCATTTTTTTTACCGGAGGTGCCACTTAGTGCATTGGCCATCATCGCAAACGGCTCAGGTTTAATTTACGGTAGACACATAAAAAATTGAAACATTAACTTTTTTTTATTTACAACAAAATTTCTTGGTGACTGATGCCCTCATAGGAAGCAATTGGCAAATCTTCTGAAAGTAAATACTTGCCTTTGAAACGCTTTGATCATGGGACTTTCTGCGTCACAGGTAAAACGATATGGTACTTCAGTTTTTTTTCACAATGCAATTGTCAAATGGTTAAGTATCGATGTGAAATATTTATCATTTAACCAGAAAGCCACGGAAAAACGAAAAATCAAAATTCAATTATAATTAAATTGGAAAACAACAAAACTCGTATTTGCAAGATAATTTGTAAGATAAGAATAACCACATGTACACTGTACATCGTACACACAAAAATTATAATTAACTTTATCAAATTTAACTTGGCTCCGATATCCAAATGACATCGGATTTTTGGATGGGATTCCCGACTATAATCAATCATCATTAACAATTTGCAAAACAAATATATTTTCATTTAATTATAAACATTTTATAGTGAAACAAGTGCAAAGTATATATCTTAAATTACTTTAATTAAAATTAAATGGGACTTGTAAAAGAATTAAATTCGGCTCAAGCAATCTCTCCTCCATTTTAGAGACATATATGTATGTATGTGTTATATATATTATGACAAGCCATGAGGTATTTAAGTTATACCACAAACTTAACCATCCTGTGCTATTTATAATACGAAGAATATTATTTGTATACCCTTCGTAAAACAAAACTTTTCACAACAAATTGGCGTGATCGAATAAGAACCACGACCACCTTCCATACAAACTTACAATTTTTTCGGGATAAAAAAATATTAAAAACAGTTACGAATCACCAGTTCAAATTCGGTTTTTAACACTTTGGTAGTAAAATAAACTACTTACCAAAAAGGGGCGTGATCCGATAAGAACAACGCACACTAATAATAGAGACATTCATCACTTATGTGGTGAAAAAACACATTTATTGGTGTCACTGAAATGACGGAGTGTATTTGAGCTTCGGTACAGCCGAATATAATTCCCTTACTAGTTTTATAATTAGATTAGATAAATAAACTAGGCCTACAAAATATTCTAGTAAGTATATTGTTTGTAAGTCAGTACGGGCCATGTATATAGGAGGTGTATTGTAGTTGTTTCCTCTTCTTCATCTCTACAGCTTCTGCAGAAATGTTTAAGAAAATACCCAGACTTCTTGCATTAACTCCTACTATGGTACTAATTTAAGAACTACTTAATAAAATAAGATCGATTGAGCGTTTTAGATTCAGCTGTGGCCACATCATACGAAAAATTTGGCATGTACTACTCCCTATTCATCTGAAGTTAGTTTCCTTTATAAAAATCTCCCGAATTAGGATTATACATGTTGATTATTTGTATTGGGTGGAATTTCTTTTGTTGTACCCTGTCGAGTTGGTTCATCGCCTTCACAGTTCTCTGGAATGTCCCTTTGTCCGGGAACCAAGCATAGTTTGATTTGTAGCTGCTCTGGAATTTCGTTTAGACACTTACACCAGCAGAAAAGTTTTTGATGAAATTTGAACTAATTTCAAGGCTCTCAGAGTAGCTTGACTGTCTGAAAGAATAATGATTTCAATATCTGATATCCTTTTTTTCAAAAGCCAAGAAGTTGCCTCGTGAATAGCGGCTATTAATGCTTCAAATGGTGATTAGGTATCCTAAATGAAATATTAAGGTTTGGGCCTTCAGAGTAGACTCCACCACCCACTCTTTCAAGAAGTTACGATCATCTGTGTAAATTCGGATGGCTCGAAATGAAAGAGGATCGCCTCGTATTCGTTCCCTGAAGTAATACATACGACAAAATAATTTGCAAATACAAGTATTGATGTGATGTAGTCTACTAATTTCGGTATTTTATTGAATACTTGAAGTATAGATTTGTGACCTTACTTCATGTTTTCATTGTAGTTAGGCTCGTAGTCTAATGGCTGCATTGGCCGCTAGTTGTTTGCCAAAAAATATCAATGGGTATCGAATATGTCCAGCACCATGGTGGGTGTGGTACGTAAAGCATCACTAATACACAAGGACACAGATCGATGAACTTTTGAGAGTACTTTTGAGTACGTGATTTTTTCTAGTGATGGCAGCTACACCGTAAGTCATAATAGGCCTAACTACGGCCGTTTATAGCCAGTGGGTAATATTAGGTTGCCCCTAAAACATTTTGGCCGCTATCCACACTTTTAAAATAAAACACACTGGCACTGTTCACTGTTAAAAAGACACTGGCTTTGTTTTATAGAAGCCCTTTATTTATAACATTTCTAAAAACTATCCTTATTACAAGCAAGATAACCTAATTATCTTTTTACTAAGCGATAGACAAGCGGACTAAACGATCATACCTAAACCAATTTGCTGATCATAAAACGACCAGACAAATCTTTTAGGATATGTATCCTAAACAAACCTGCCGCTATCACTTAGCACACAATGCTCTTACTAAACAACACCAAACATTTATTGGTGCTGTTTAGATATTTATACAACCCCCATGTCTTCCCTTTTTGGCCTGCTTCTTAGTATTCTGATTCCAGTTTAGTTTCCTATTTAGAATAAGAACTAAATACTTTGCTCTATCAGAGAATTCAAGACTGGTTCCTTTATGTCTTAGGGGAACCAGGTCTGGCAATGGCCACTAGCTCAGTCTTTTGAGAGTTTACTTTTAATCCACGTTATGTGGTCTAGTTAGACAGAATATTAAGCCCATGCTGCATTATATCTCTATATCCCTTATCACAGAAGGATACTTATCAGAGAAACCTTGAGGTATTCCTCTCTTGACTGATCTTTGAGCACAGGTGGTCGTGCATTGATAATTCTGCCCGTAAGCATTTGAGTTATCAAATTCAGTCCAAGACCAGCCAGTCAATAGTAAAGAGTGGAGCGCGGTATACACAGATTTACGTTTTACATATGCGTGTTGAGAAGCCGATAATGGTTTATTTACCAATTTCTGCCTTAGATAGAGAGCTATCAACATTCTATTAAATGATATCGTTTTGCAAAATTCAACACTGTCAACAATCTCATGACAATATAGTACTATCGTCTCCACCTTTTCTTTTGTATTTTAACAAATTTACTAAATTTAAAGAAATATTTTCTTATTTTAAGGAAATGTATATAAACATTTTATTTTTTTATTTTTATTTTTTAATTTAAATAATAAACCATATGAGTCTAAAAGACACCTAAAAGACCCTTATTTAGGAGCTTTTACCCTCCTTCAGAATACAGAAAAGAGTAGTAAAACAGCATTTTTCCTATGAAAGTGGACCCTTTTTATGAGCTATATATATGAGTAATACAAGACACTTTTATGTTACCTATTTAACATTTGATATGGGTCTTAACAAGAGTCGTATATTATACTCCAAAATATGTGTCTTAAAAGTGTCATAAATATAATTCTTTTCGGACACTTATAAGTATCTAAAATGACGATGAAAACTCATAAAAATTTTTTTAGTTTATCATCCTCAGTTTTTTTTTATTATCAAGCGCTGACTACAATTTTATCCTTTTGCTGATAATGAAATTTAACGTGTGAAATATCTAAAATTTTAAGTTTAGAAATAATTGTTATTTAATTAAACCTTTTCCTTTGATGAGATTCAAACCACGGACTTAAGGATTCGAAGTTGCCTGTCCTACCACAGTGCCACATCATATTAATACACGGAATGGTTTAAAAGCGTTTAAATACTTTTCCGAGAGTCCGCTGGTACTAAATTTGTTTTCTAACAACTTACCTAACATTGAACGCCCACCACCATATTTCAAGAAAGTAGTGCTCTGCCATTATACAATTTGGAATGGTAAGTAGAAAACAAAATTTGTCATCTTACAAAAAGTGGGTATGGTTGGATCAATTTAGCGCCCACCACTGTATCTCAAAAACGTATTGCTTTATGATGATAAATATATGGAAGTGTGTGGAAAGAAAATCTACTATCTCACATAAACGGTTGTGGCCCGCCGACATATATCAGGAACTTGATGCACTATTATAATATAATTTCGTACTTAGTAACTAAATCTGATACTACAATTTTAGTTTCATATAATGCGATTAGGGTAATTGCTACAGTTGCGAAACTTTCTTTTGGGAATACAACGGTTAGTCACGTAAGTTTTGTATTAAAATGTGCTGCAAAATTATCAAATTAACCAAATATTCCGACAATTAGACATTACTCTATTAAAAAAAAACTTGAGCATCGCCGGGTACTTAAGCTTATTTTACATATGTAATTCGCTAAACAAATTTATTAATATAAACAATAACTAAAACTACAATTTCTCACATCTTTATTGAATTATTAAGTATATATAACAAACGTATCCAAGACGTGATTTAAGATTTTCATGAGCTCACTTTTCTGAAAATAACTTCCATTATGTGTTTTATCAAATTTTCTGTTTATTTTTAGCTCTTGGAGATGGCAGTGACGTAGATAACAACGATAACACGCAAACAATTATAAATGAAACAGGTAGCAATATTTTAAGTTAAGAAAACCAACATTTAATCAAAACGTATTTAAAATAACATATTGAAAAATTATATAAATATGCAATATATAGATCGTCGTTTAGCAGATTGTGACGAAAAAAGTTGAATTATTATTAAAAAAGAATCTTATTGAACTTTGTTCAGTTTAGGAAAATCGTATTTTGCTTATAAGTATTTGTCGAAAAAGTCTTATTTACTTAAAATTAAATAAGAAATATAAGTCGGTCTTATATATACATACATATATAAAAATTTATGTTTATTTTTATTTTTGTACTTGATGTGCGTTTTGAAGATTTTTGGCTTAAAATCTGCCACGCCCACCTAACACGCCCACAATTTGTGAAATTATTTGACAATTTTAGACTATTGTGCTAACATTGCGATTAGAAATCTGAATTATTGTATCGGAGTTTGTGTGGCCACCATTGACAAAACTGGAAGTTGGCTCCATTTAACGTCCACTTCTCAAAACAGGTACCGGGAAGAATAATATACAAAATCTCCCACGCTCACGTTTTGTGAAGTTTAGTAAAAATCTGAAATTATTTAGCTAATTTTGTTTATTAAAATGTGAAATTTTTTATAGTAGAGTCACTGTCGATAACTTCGGTATAAATGGGCGTGAAATACTACAACGGGGAGTAACGGGAAGTTTCACTAACTAACTAACTAACTAACTAACTAACTAACTAACTAACTAACTAACTAACAAAATACATTTGTTGTAAGCATTTTTGCAAAACATATGTTAATGGCAAAAACATATAGAAATATAAATTTACTAATGTTTATGTTTTTAACTATAAAGTGCCAAAATGATTTTAACAAAAAGTTATTAGGTGTACAAATAAGTTTCCGTCGTTTTGAGAAAGATGGCGTGGCACGAGGTTTACGTTGGAATTCGCAGATGGTAACCTACTTGAAAATTAGTTTGTTTATTCCAGAACAACATAACCTTATCATGTTATTTAGTTCGCATTAGCATCATATATTTTTCTTCATCTAAAAATGTCTCAATTTGAGCCAACTAAGTGTCATTTGCGGGAACTTTTAATTTATTTTTTTAATTTAAAAAAATCTGCTGCTGAGTCGCATCGATTGCTCGAAGAAGCATATAATGAGGATGCTTTGAGTGAGAGAACATGTCGTGAGTGGTTTCAAAAATTTAAAAAAGGTGGTTTTGACATAAAAGACATAGATCCAGTGGAAGGCCGAAAATTTACGAGGATGCAGATTTGGAGAAATTATTGGGTGGAGATTCGTCTCAAACACAAAAGGAACTTGCACTTAGTTTAAAAGTCACTCAGCAAGCAGTCTCACATCGTTTAAAATCGTTTAAATATTATTTTATTAACAAAAAACGGCGGAAACTTATTTGTACACCTAATATATTATATAAAAAACACAATAAACGATTTAAAACAAATGGCAGAAAAGAAAAAGTTTCAAAAAATGTTTTGATTTTTATGCTAACATTTTGTTGCAAACGGATACTTATGTTACCATGTATTACTACAATTTATCTTTCTTTGTCCCCTATGCGCGTCTAAACCATTCATCCGATTGTGATAAAATTTTGGGAAGTTGTTGTGCTCACGCCAACTTAGGTTTAGGGCAAAGAAAATTTTGCCACGCCCACCTATTACGCCCACAATTTGTAAAACTAAGTTAAAATATTCGATTATTTCGCTAATATTGCTCCAAAAAATCTGGTATTTGAGTTTGTATAGACACTATCGATAACTTCCCCAAAAATGGGCGAGGTTGTATCAATTTAACGCCCACTAATATTGCTCCTAAAAATCTGAAATTTGGTATCTGAATTTGTATTGGCACTGTCGATAACTTCCCCAAAAATGGGCTAGGTTGGATCAATTTAACGCACACTTTCAAAAAAAGGGTGGATCATTTTTACGCCTAGCACCATTTGCTCAGAAACTTGATGTGCTAAATAGAAAACATGTAACGGGATGCACCGGGAAGAATAACAGGATATACAAAATTGTCCACGCCCACTTATTACGCCCACAATTTGATTAATTACGTGATAATATACGATTACATTGCTAATATTGCTCCTAAAAATTTGGGATTTTGTTTGCCGATAATTTCACAGCCATAACTCAGAATCGTTACAACGGTGAATACCGAGAAGTTCCGCTAACTATCGGGAGTACCGCGAAATACCGGGAAGTACCGAGAAGTACCGGGAAGTTCTGCTACCATTTTTTTTTCAGGTGGCATTGCAACGCATGCCGGGCATTTGCTAGTATTTTATAAGAAAAAATAGCTTTCTGTTTTCAAAATTAAAGAAATGAAATTATTGAAGACAACGTGCAGTTTATTCTGATTTTACATTACTTTATACTTTAGTTAAGGTTAGTTTAAAATTTCGCATATCTACATTAACCATTGTAGCAATGCGGCCTTTAAGACCGACTATTTTATTTGAATTTGTATAAATGCGTATTTTTTCAAACCATACAAAGTTCAGTACGACTTTTTTCGATCAATATTAAATAAATGCGATTTTCTTCCACTTGACAATGTTCAATTCGATATTAAACAGACGAAATTATAATATATTCGTACATACATAAGCACTTGTTGAATATTAATTAAAATTATTACGATTCATTACTGCAGTAGTGACTAAAGTTCAATTTAGCAACAATTACAATGGAAAAATAATTATTAATTTTAATTTTTTTTAATTTTTCAGATTCAGAGCTTTCATCGCTTTCGCATGTTGGTAAGTTAAATGGTAGCAGTTCTGTTAAAAAAAATGCAATTAAAAATGTTGTAAGATAAAAGTACCTAAAATCATGCTAACGTTTTTTCTAATGTGTAGTCGTGCTCTTTTAAGCGATCGAAAACGAATCCATCATTTGTTTTGCATAGTTTTAGGAAGTATGCTATTGAATTATATATGAAAGTACATAATATATTTTTTCAACACCTTTAATATCCCACAATATGCGAACGCATGGAGCATAAAGTATTTGAGTTGGGTCTTCGCTTATAATGAGGAGTGATAGATATGACAATATTTATTATATTTACACTGAACCACTGTATTAGTGGAGCCACATAGCATAATCGGTCGCTTAGTTTGGTTTTCAAAATTATTGTTTCAAATGTTATAAGTGGGCATGGCTTATTTTATATTCCATCCAGGCGCATCTCTATATATGTTTCCTATAAATCGCATCCAGATTCTGAGCTTTGTTGGTGGGCGAAGAGTTATTATTATTTATTATTATAGATTTTCGATCTGTCAAACTGTTCGACGCGTTTTTAAATCGTCCCATTGAGCAAAAAAATAATATTCGCGATAAAGCTAAAAAAAACAAAAATTAATAACTCCTGATGTCGTTTCAGCGATTTTACTAAGTGCCTAAACTAATTACACAAAATCGGAATAAAAATAAGCATGAAAAAAAGAAAATTGATTGCAATACCTTTGGAGCGCATTCCAAGTAGTAGTACGCGTTCTAACAGGACATTGTGTTATAGTTACTCATGCAAGATGACAGACTATTTTCTCAAATGATTTCTGCAGAGATGTGGAAGAGTTTTCAGCTGAATACTCTAATAGGCTGGTGTTCCCTCGGCAACATATAAGACTCCTTTCTATATACACTCTGTACCTTAGACATGCCAACACATGCCAGTACTATGACTTTCACTTTTACTGACGATACTGCAATTCTGCGTTCGCACTCTGATTCAAAAATTACTTCAACACTTCTTCAAGAGCTCCTGAAAACTCTGCATAATAAATGGAGAATAAAAATTAATGAGTCTGAATGTGTGCAGATTACATTTACTCCGTGTAAGAGCAATTGCCATCCTTTGCAAATGAATTCTAAAAAATTCCGCAAAATACTTGAACCAAATATCTTGAAATGCACGTTGATCGCAAACTACCTTGGGCGAAATACATCAGCAACCAAGTGTCTCAGTGAACTGTGAACTGTCAATCTAAGTTGAAATTGGATTTTAATGTCCTGCTCAACAAGGTCATTATAAAACCTATATAAACCTATGGAATTCTATTGTGGGGCATACGAGCTCACAAATAGACCAGTATTGGTCCTAAGTGTTACCAAGATTGTATAGAGTTCTTGGAAGATCATATATGATAACACAATTTAGCGATTCGGTTTGAAATATCCTGCAATGAGGGGATGTAACTTAACTCAAAGCAGTTTAGACTTGATCTATCAAGAGCTGGGAAATGAAAAAGTAGGTGCTCTAGGCGGCTCCCTGAAATATCGCCCAAAAAAAAGGAAAAATGACCCGAAAAATTGAGCTATTGTAAAAAAATGTATTTTTGCCCAAATTTTGGGAAAAAACACCCAAATATTTGGACTATTTTTCATAGTATGGAATTTTTTGGGAAATTTTTTTTTTTTTTTTGGGCGATGTCTCAGTGAGCCGCTCTAGGGTACCCCTGTTGCTGTCTTCATTGCAGATCTAAATTGGTAGCACGTGCTGGTGTGAGGAAAATTTCTTTCAAAAGATTTATTTAACAAAAAACTATATTGAATAAATTAGAAAGGTTTTTTATTATTTTCAGATGCTCCAAACGATGTCATATACATGATATGTGGAGTTATAATTGCTATGCTACTCGTTGGACTGATAATTATTCTGGTTGCGGTAACGATAAAGTAAGTATATAAGTAAATCTTATTATATTAAACGAGCTAAGTTTATATATATATTTATATATATAAACTTATTTGTATACCTACAAATAAGTTTCCGCCGTTTTGAGAAAGATGGCGTGGCACGAGGTTTACGTTGGAATTCGCAGATGGTAACCTACTTGAAAATTAGTTTGTTTATTCCAGAACAACATAACCTTATCATGTTATTAAGTTCGCATTAGCATCATATATTTTTCTTCATCTAAAAATGTCTCAATTTGAGCCAACTAAGTGTCATTTGCGGGAACTTTTAATTTATTTTTTTAATTTAATTGAGCATCGATTGCTCGTAGAAGCATATAATGAGGATGCTTTGAGTGAGAGAACATGTCGTGAGTGGTTTCAAAAATTTAAAAAAGGTGATTTTGACATAAAAGACAAAGATCGCAGTGGAAGGCCAAAAAGTTACGAGGATGCAGATTTGGAGAAATTATTGGGTGAAGATTCGTCTCAAACACAAAAGGAACTTGCACTTAGTTTAGAAGTCACTCGGCAAGCAGTCTCACATCGTTTAAAATCGTTTAAATATTATTTTATTAACAAAAAACGGCGGAAACTTATTTGTACACCTAATATATATATATATATATATATATATATATATATATATATATATATATATATATATATATATATATATATATATATATATATATATATATATATATATATATGTCTGGAAATATCCCGGAAGAAGTAAATTTAATTTAAAAAATAATAAGTTATACTAAAGTATAGTTTAGTAGTAGAGAAATAATCGAATATTTTCAATTAATTTCCCAAACTGTGGGCGTGTCAATTTTTTTTTTTCCAAAACCACTTCACCATACAAAACATCATCGCAATCGGATGAATGGTTTAGAAGCGCACAGGGGACAAAGAAAGATAGACACATTCATTTTTATATATAGATTTTACTTTCTAATCTATTAAGAAAATAACTGCTCGTATGTTGAAGCTTAAATATCCTATATTAATCCAGAGCAAAAAAATGTTCATGAGATAACGAAAAGTCAGATAGACGCGTGTTACAAATGAAAGAACTCAATTTATTAACTGTCCGTGCGAACGCGTGGGCGCGTGTAGGGCTCTACTTATACAATTGCATGTCTTTATGTATTTAATATTTTAACTGAAACGTGTTTATTTTTATATATCAAAAGGAACCTAACATAAACGTTCCATATTGCGCAATCCTAAGGAAATGTTCTCTTTGATCGTAAAAAATGTGGAAATTTAAATTATCAGACGAATAATTTAACAACACAAAAAGAAAGCTAAAAAAATATTTAAAGAAATTAAATATAATTTTAATGTAATTATAATATAATACTATAATATATAGACTTGTCTAAAAAAGTTTTTTAAACCGAACAACATTTTTTCAATTTGTTTTTTCTTTAAAGTTCCCTTAAACAAGTAAAATAAAACTGGCAAAGATAATAATTACCTTAACAGTTGTGTGCATTTTTTCTTGTTATTTATAAAAAGCGTTTTTTTTAATTTCAAACTCCAAAAATATATTCAGTCGGTTAGAACCACCCTGATCTTAAGCAAAAAAGAATTGAAATAAATAATCAAAACAATCGGTGGCTGTTGACTAGTGTGTACTGTGTAGATGCGTGTGTGTACTGCAACTGTTTTGAGCAGAAAGTCTTCAATTATCTTTCAATATATTTGAGACGTTTTCTTAATCTTTCCACTGTTCTTAAACGATTGAGAGTTTTTCAAATTAATAATAAGGAGACGTTTTAGAAAATGTTGTGTAAAAGTACATGGTCACATATCTGTCATCTTATCATAAATATGTGGGAATGGGAAAACTTACCAGAATTCGATGATGCATAAATTTGGTATAAGGGAAGATAGTGATCATTTCTGCCAACCTCCAAAAAATAGAAGGGGGATTAAACAAAATTTAAGTTATTTATTCTGAGACTACCGACGATTCTTGTGTGTTACGATTAAAAAGCTAGATTTTGTCTTCTGTAGATTCTCATTAATGGCCCACATAACATAAGTTAAAATTTACAAAAAATAAAAACTTATTCTTAGAGTTCTTATTGTAACTTCAGTAGAAGTAGTGATATCTAGCATCTTTTTGGGCCAACTTTTTCGTTAAACCAACTTGCTTACCTAACCTTATAGGTGTAGGGTAGAAATCGAATATAAAATTGTATTTCATTCCAAAGCGAGTACTGAATGGGAAGTAATAAACTTATTTCGTTTCTACAACTCAACGAAGAAGGTGTACAGCGATAGCTGATACAGTTTTATTTATATTTGTGCTTTAACAGTTAAATTTTGAAAGAATGTTTTGGTTGCTTAAGTGCTTAAAGTTAAAGTAAATATCTGTCCTTATCTAAAATGAAGGAAATACAAGTGTTTTTATTGATAGAGCAAAGGTAAATAATATACAGAATTTTTAGTATTTAAGGGTATTTCCACAGAATCATGACATAAGTAGGTATGCTAAAAAAAATTCACTGTTTTCAAAGCCATTTTTTCTTATTAGAAGACTACAGAATACAGGTATCAGCAAACCGTATAAATATATAGTATGGAAATAGATAAATAGTAATTTGTATTTAATTTCTATATATTTAAGTTATCCGTTAAATTTTTCTAAGAATAAACAAATTTAAAGAAAAGTTTAAACAAACAAAAAATATAATTATTTTTAGTTATTCAAAAGCTTATTCATTTTTTTCGAGATACCAAAAAATGGGTTTCTTGTAGTATTTATATGTGCGTACGTGTCTCTATTATAAGTTGGCGTTTATATATAAATATATATATATACAAAAATGAGTCGATCTATCCTTGTCTGTTATAATTTCTTACTAACACGATAAAGAGAGATCCGTTAGTTATATTTAGCCGAATATACTGGTTGCTCTTATGCCCTAGACGAACTGATGAGATTTTAGAGCCAATCCGCCCAAGACCACGCGCACTATTATTCTTGTAAAAACGATGTCTTGAGAACCATTAGAAATATTGGGTTAGATCTTTGTAAAAAAATTGCAATATTCTGTTGTTTGAAAACAATTGATTAAATATTGAAAAAAATTAGGGTGGTTCATGTTTGTTATTTTGTTATTATTTATTAAAATAAATCTAATAAAATATAAAGTTATTAAATGGTTCTTTTGCTTTGTGTTAATTATTTAACAATTTGGCGTAGTTCGTGATTCAAAAACATTTATCTATCAATTTAAAGTAGTCGGTAAGACTGACTAAAATTTTTCACGTATTTTCCTTAAAAAATGAAGAGAGGGAGGGAGGAGTTGTTTTTGTTCGATCTTGCTCATATTAAAACTAAACGTCGGCTTGGAGAATTGGAGCTGACATACTAAAAATTAAGCTTCATATCTCTTAAACTACAGTAGTAAACACTGGGTCGGTTAGACAGATAGCAGACATCATTGAATCTACTCACAATTCGACGCTGATCATTTATGTATATACATTTTCATATCAACCTCCTTATGTGCGTTACATATGGAATAACAAACTGAATATACCTTTGGTACGTCCTTGCGCGTGAATTAGTTTATAAAAATAACATTATACATGAGTATTTCAAAAGTTTTTAATGCTCACTCCAATCTGGCTGTTGCAATAAGGACTTTAGAATCATCATCACCAACACTTTCTAAATGGCAAGTAGGGGCAAGGTCAACTGATGTTTCAGAGCATCCCGGAAAGTGGGCCACATTAGCGCTTCTAACGTTTCCTTGCTGTCCATGGCCCATTCGCCTGTTTCCTTACGGATTAGTGATTGAGTAGTTGGGGCCTTACCAACTATCTTCCGTAGTCTAGATGCTTCGGAGGTTTTGTTTATGTTATCACAGAAATCCTTCCTAGAATTTCTTTTGGCTCTCTTTAATTTTTTACCTGTGGAGTGATAGTAGAGTTTTGTACTCCCTCTAACATTAAGGAACTCCTTAACTTCCACCCTCTGCCTTCCAATTTCCTTGTTCCACTATACAGGCTTAGATTTTCCTCTTAGTCTTGTGGGCGGACAGAATTTGTGATAAGCTTGAAGTACTTTGGAGGTGAGGAGGACAGTCGCAGTTTCAACTTCCTCCTTTTAGGAGATTCAAGATGGTTTGGCAAGGTAATGAGTCCAGAAGTTTTTGTAAAGGTCTCAGTTCGTATTCTTAGGATTTCTGAAAACTCTCGTGTAGTGCGGTATATTAAAAGGTATAGTGAAACTAATGTGTCTATGAACAGAGAAAGAAGATTGTTCAAGGACTTTCCAACCTAAGATTTAAATTATTACCCTGACAGAGCGTAATGTCTAAAATTTCTTTTGACGTTTGACCCAAGGGCGTTGCGATACTACACCAAGGGCTTTTTGTCCTTCCTTACTGGGCTACTTCCTCTAACCGCATTTACTTGCGCTGGCGGAACGTTGCAAGTCTCCTCTATTATAAGTGGGCGTTATTCTTATTCTATAACGACAATTGTTTGTAAGTAGTTCCGTGTTACTAAATGTGGTTAAAACTAAAACTAAAATTAAAATTAACGCACATTAACATTAAAGTCGTAATTCAGAAATAACCTTCGTGCTAATTGGTCACGCGCGGATTTTCTCCAAAATCCATCCAGTGTACAAAACTTCAGCGCAATATCATATTATCGTTTTATCAAAACACGGTGACTGACGGATGAATTCTAATTAAGCCAATGACTTCATTTTTACAAACATTTAAGGAGAATTTAAAAAAAATTAACTTTCATTTAGCCGAATAGGTCATGTGATTTGACTCCTTTGTGTGGGGATACATCACATATCTCTGCTGACAAGAAAAGTGTTAGAAGTGGACAGATAGGACGGATAGGGCCTTCACATATTGTTCATTTCTGTATTATATTGTAATACTTACAAAAGGGGGCGTGGTAGGTCAGACATAAGGATGTAAAACGTAAAATCAAATCAGAATTCCATGTTGATTATTTATATATACTGCCATACCATCCTTATACACGTTAAAAATGGAAGAACAAACTCAGGAACGCCCACTTATATAAGAGTTATAATAGTAGTTAAAAAAATTACTTTAGTGAAAAATGGAATCTCTGTAAAACATACGAGTATTTTAAGTTTCAAGGTGCTTCTTTGATAGTATTTTTTTTAGAGCCATCAAAAGTAAACGATCTCACTGTATTTGAAAACATAAAAAAAATTACACCGTTATGTAATACAATACTTTCATTTGAATGGTCTCAGTCCAAACAATAATAAATCCGAGCTAGATTCTACTCTGGCCGTACTCGACACCGTAGTGGTCGACCAATCGAGGTGGCCACGCAAGCAATGGTTAAGAAAATCCACAAAATGGTATTGAATGATCGTCAGAGATGAGAAAGCTGTCCGCAAGATGGATGCCGCGTTTGCTCACAATAACACAAAAACAGAGTCGTAAAAATGTTGCAATAGAGTGCTTGGTGGTGTTTTACAGAAATAAAACAGAGTTTTTGCATTGCTTCGTAGCCATGTATGGGTCCACCACTTTATACCTGAGACAAACGAACAAAGAAACGTGTCCAAATAAGGCGAAGACAGTTCCATCAGCAGATGAAATTAAGAAAAAAGGTCGCATTTTGTGTAAAAGAAAGTGTTGTTTCATCAAGACAATGCAGCAGTTCACACATCCAAGTCAGATTTTGCTTTCTCAGATTATTTTCTGTTTCCAAATTTGAAAAGATTGATCAGTGGTGAAAGATTTGCCAACAATGAAGAGTTAGAGTCTGCAGTTGATTGCTTGTTAAGAAGCTAGGCAGTTCTTACTATAAACACGGTATTGTAGCTGTTGAATATCGCTGAGAAAATGTGTTTACAGCTAAGAGGGGATTATGTTAAGAAATAAAGAAAATGTTTTCCAAATTTCAACATTTTCTTTCCCAGGTCGGGTTGTTCTGTGCTTCAATAAGGAAATTTTTTGTGTATCTCTAAAATGTCGGAGAGTAATTAAGTTTCGGCTTAGTTGAAGATAATTCTATTACTTTCATGTCATACTAGAATATCCGCACTGTACTGCTATATTGTTTTCAGATTCCGTAAAAAATAAAACATTCTTTTTTAGGCAGAATTCTTTTTATCGAAAAATTTTTTTATGGCCTAATGTTCTTGAATTTGGTTAGGGGGATGACAGACTACCTTCTAATTGTTGCAGACAATAACTAGCAACATTTAAAATTGTGAAGTACTTTGAGGACGAAAAAACTAAACAAATTTTCAATTGTATCTGAAATTTCAAAACTTACATATCATATTGCTGTCAAAAAATAAAGTATAAGCTTATAACTACGGAAGGAAGATAGAAGAGAGATATATATAGTATATATAGTACTTACATAAATCTATAAGTACATATACACCGAGAGAGACAGGCATTAAGACAGTGTGCGTACATTGAGATGTAAGTTAGGCCACTGAACATCTGTTTTCAGTAAATTGGTTTCTGCTTTTTTCGTTTTTGGGTTTTTTGTTTATTCTCTTTATACTGCAAGCGCTGCTCTAAGTTGCTAGGCAGCTGATTCCTCAATACTAACCTCTGTAGATACCTATTTACTTCGTGCTAACATGAGAATGACGTCAGAGCATTTTCACTCCTCTCTCTCTTTTCATTAGCGTAGCACAAACACATTCACCACATTTATTAGTATACATACACACAGATGATTGAGAGTGTGTAAGTAGATATGTGACTCTGTACAGATGTACTCAATATACTCCCCGACCATCATATTGGTATATAAAGGCTGCTGATACTGCGCCGAACTCTTAGATATTTAATCAAAAGCGAACGGCGCGTTTCGATTGCGACGGAAGAAAGTCAACCAAAGAAAAATTTAAAAATTTTGACTCGTGTTGTAAAGATAATAAAAATAATTCAAAGAAAAAGTGCATAATATATACATATTCAATACATACATATGTGTAAATAGTTTTTGCATTAAACTGAAAAACTTTAAAAATATCAAAATAGGGCGAATAAAACTAATCAATCAAATGTACTACCTTGTGGCATACAGTTAACAATTACTGCAATTAAAAGGCTAATTTAACTTAGCTTTGGCAAAGAACTTTTCATAAAAGCAACTCAAACCCACCCCAACCCAACCCACCGCCTAGACTAATTCAATAGAACAACCAACATCTAGAAATCGATAAATATTCTAGTTGCTAGTCGAAACTCTTTGTGTGTGTCCATTCGTTTGTTTATTAAAAAATTTGTTTGCGCTCTGTTTCGTTCGTGCTTTAGTCGTCGTCGTTCGTTAGTTTGTTAACATAGTTAACCACCAACATAGTGAACGTACTGAATACTAAGCGTACAAGACATACACACTTATAAATAAAAATAAGAAAACAACAAATTTATTAAATTGGTTTTAACAAAGCTAAACAAAGCAAAAAAATAAAATATAAATAAAACTTAGATTCAGAAAATTAAACATATAATCCAATTCACTGCATAGAACTGTGATATTAGGAAATCTACTTAAAGAATTACTTCAAACAATCCAATTCCAAATCGCAAATTATTCACAAACATGGTTGGTAGTACAGGCACTTTAATGACAATGCGTCTTGTTCGCAGCAAATTACGAAAACGTGAAGAATCGTCGTCAGCAACTCCAGCAGGGGCTGCCATTGAGGCACAGCAATCCAACTTCGGACCTGCAAGTTCAAGATCCAGCAGTTCGGCCAACACCTGCAACCATCGTCAGCATCAGCAACAACAGATATTTACTACATCTTCACTGGTTGAGTGCAATAATGCTAACAATAACAACAATAACAACCACATTAGTACCGATCAGGAACAAGTTACTTTCACCAGGACGAGCGGCGGCGGCGGCGGCAGCAATGAAGTGACTAATAATGACTGGGTGTTCCCACCGAAAGCACCAACACCAAACATCAACTGCATTAATAACGTAAGTATTTACTTCTTTATTTTTATTATAGTACTCGTATAGTATCGCATTCTGCTAACAAGAAACACAAAAAGAATACAATTCGAAATAATATTATAAAACAAAAATCAAAAACTACATACATATAAGTATTGCGGCCAAGTACAGTTGCGTTTCGTGGAAATATAAATACAAAGTGACAATGTCAGCCACCATAGATCATGTTAACGTACGAGTATAAACAAACAGTTGGGTTTTTAAAACAGATACTCGTTTTTGTATACAAGCGTCTGAACGTCATGATTTCGAAGGGGATTTTCATTTCGCCATGACCATAATGACAGGGGGATAAGCCGCATAAGCACATACAAACATACATCGGTGCATATCAGAATAAAGATTAAAAAGATATAAATTTGTGTTTCCAAGTTTACGCAAAAAAGGGAATAATATATTGATCTCGAGATTATATGCCATTAACTAATTATTTTACAATTTATCCAATAGATTTAAATTTGTTAAATTGAAACGAACTTCTGGACAAATAAAATATCTAAATACTAGTTTAACAGTAGTTTTAGGTAGGTTGAATCAGACAAAATTACTATACTCCCATCTCCTATTAAAACACCTTTTTTAAATTCCAGCCATGTTTATATGTCTGTCATATATTAAGATGATTTTGTGCTCTTATATCTAAGATCAGTTTTTGGAGCCAGTGGGTCCATGACCACATCCATTATTACAAAAAATACAAATTTCTTGACAAACAATTAAATTTAACGTATTTATTTTTTTAACATAATATATCTTGGGAAGAATTCATTTTAAAATGCTGAAAATATTTTTCTTTTCACGCTTTTCGGCGAGTTTTTTCATTCAACTGAATAAAACTTAAAACTTTCTTTACAAAGTATCTTTAATTTTTTAAAGGTTTCTATTTTATACCAAAAATCACACTTTTTAAAAAATCGCTATACACTCAAAGTTTTTTTGTGTGACCAAAGTGAAGAGAAAATAAAATCAACGTGTCAGCAAATTTGTTTGCATTTTTTTGTTTCTAAACTAGAGAGACTGACTGACTGACTGGTATTTAGAGGTTGCAAAAGTATTAAAGATACGAAAAAGAGACAGTAGGTACAACAAAAAGGTTTTTTGAACTCGTGAACAAAGAAACGCCAGGTAGGCACGATAAGCAACAAACGTGTCAAGGAACTTGGTTTATCAACTCTTTACTGTAATCATTTTACAAGGAGTTCCTAAATTTATTAATAAATAATTCACACAACAATACAACTTTCAATTTAATTTACGATTAAATTCAAATACAAATTAAAAATATGAGAATTCCAAATTGCTTACTGCTAAAATTCGTTTTTAAATAAGCGTGCAATAAAATTCGGTTTAGGTTAGATATTGTATAGAGGCAAACATCTGGCTTAATGTGGTTTTATCCAGCTATGTGTGTATATAACAAAGCAAAACATACTCGAAAATACAAATACAACTAGTTTCAATAGCCCACAACCACAGCGAAATGACATTTGAGTTTAAATTTATAGAAACCATTGTAATTGTTTTGTGCAAATAATTTTCTGAGAGAAACCAATTTATTTATTAATTGCTATAATTGTTTTTGTTTTTTTTTTTGTAATGTATGAAATGTATTAATAAATTTTAGCATTTTATATTCTGAAGCAGACCTGTCGCCAAACAAGCAGACAAAATGTTCTTTTTTATTTTGTCATGATCTTTCGTCGTCGCCTTTGTTTGTGGTGGATAAAGCAGTAGGTATTTGTATGTAACACATACACGCCAGCCTCACACAGACAGCCAGACATACACAAGTACTTAAATACAAGTGCGCACAGAGCAAATTGGCAACAGTGATTTTTGTCTTTCAAGATCACCTCGCGAGTATAAAAATAAACCTAATACGAAAATACATCAGACGAGAAAAATCTGCGAAACGCATGAAACATTTTTGAATGGCGTGTTGTCGTTGTTATTGTTTTTGATCTCCAAATAACATTTTAAAATCATTTTTAATAAACAACTAATTAAGTAAATTCGTCAATTTCTCTTTTATTTTTAATTAAAAAAAAAAAATTATATAACAACTTTTTCCCATAACGTTTTTCGACACTAAAGCAAACTCCCACCAAATCGACTTCAATTTAGAACAAAGAAAAGAAGTTGGAAGCAATGATAAAAGTGTTTAGTTGTTAAATAAAATTACATATTTTGCTTTCTCGCTTCCTAAAGAACAAACAACAATTGAAAGCATTCGTAAATCGCTTCTCAAAAATTTTTTTGGACGTATTCATTAGAACAAGTGTAAGGAACACTCGTTGTGAAGTGGTGTTTTCAAATGTACACTTCTTGCTTTCAAGCGGTTATATCATTACTTTTGGTGGAGAAGTCTTTAATATTTACCACTGGGAATTTATTTATTATTTCTTTTTTAGTAGTTAACGCGAATTTTTCGTTGACGCCATCAAGTAAACACAAATACATGTTTCATGCACACGCAAACGGGTAGAGAGAAACCGTCAGACGATCACTAATAATTATGTAAATTTATATGTACATATTGTATATATGTACGTCACAGGGCTGCCAGGTACTTTTGAAAATGCGTCTCCATTTCTTTAATTTTAAATTTCGGAAAATATTTAAATTTTGTATATAAAATTTTTTGTACTAAAAACTAGTCTGATCTCGTTTACGATAGACTTTTTATTTACGATAAAATATTAACACTTCATCTAAAGATTTAGTTTCTTTTAATTCGAAACGTACATATAAATGAGCTCCACATTTTTACTACCATCGACAAAACTACATTAAGCATACATACATATGTATAACATACATATGTATGAAAAAAACTGTATTAAACGTAGTTTTCACGTGATTTGCAAATATTCGAGGCAAATTAGTCGCGAAAAGTTGTATGTATGTTTAAGTGGTGCCTGTATGTAAAAAAACTACCAACTAACTACCAAATAATAAAAGTAAATTTTTATTTTTGTTCTAAAACACTTGTAAAAAAAAACTTCAAATTAAAATGTTGTTTTGTAATAAATGTTTCAAAGCGTAAATACTTGTTAAAATCAAAACAAAAGACAGGCAATACTGAACTATTTATAGTTATGAAATGTGCGTTCGTATATATATTATATTGTATATATGAACTGAACTTGGGTTTTCTGTTGGGAAAAACATCATCACAAGATCGTTTAGTTTTATTGAGTAAAGGGGGATTCCTGGTAGAGCAGCTTTGAAGCGTTTGTATTTCTGGTACTGACTATGACACTGGCTGACTGAACTGCCTCACTGTTCAGTTCACCAACAATGTAAACAACATTATAGGCGGATATGAGTCTGTACGTCGTAATACCTGCCCGGGTGAATCGCCTTGCTCTGATGGGGAAAATTATTTTGTTTGTGGCAAAAGGAGGGGCGTGTTATAAAATTTTTGCAAGCAAGACAATAACAAAAACAAGCAAATACGTAAACAGTCGGCCAGCTGCGTTTTATATTATTTTTATTAATTATCCTCACTTTATTATTAATAATTTTAATTATTAATTTTTTTATTTTGCTTATACATTTTTAGTTGCAATAACAATTAATTTTGGAGGTCATCATACCATCCCCATCAGTACTATTTTTAAGTCTTTAAACGCTCATTGTAAGACATTAACATTTGAGTATGACACGACACTACTGACAAAAAATAAGCGTGATCGGATAAGCACATCGCTCATTTATAAAATAAATATACAAAAAATTTAATATTAACACTAGAGCAGAAAAAGCCACCCCCTATTTCAGACACTATAACTTGTTTGTTTATAAACATAATTGAATACTTCTTGGACAAGAATTTAATAATTTTTGAGGGGTTTAATTTTTTGGAACAAAAATTTTATGACTTTGGGGATTTTCAACACCTAAAACGAAAATGTAGTAATCGTCGAGCCCCTTACAACAATATATCGTATATAAAAATGTATTTCAGTGGATTTTAGCGAGGTTTATTAAAGCTTTCAAATAGGGGTGGTTTCTCAAACAACCAAATGAACGATTAAGTAATATTTATATTATTTGTCCTTCTACTTCTTTAATAACAATATGACTTTTTGTTTATTTTGCAGGATATGCTGTTAGCTACAAATGATAGAAACGGCTTCAAAGGATTCCGAAAGCAGTTTAGTGGTCGTTTTAAGCGATTGGTGGCTAAGAAGCCTGAGCCTGCACCAGCAATACCTCCTGAATTGAAGCCCCAGCTAAAGACAATTTATGTTTATTAAGAAGAAAAAAAATCTAAATGTATTGTGAATATATATAAAAAATAGTACTACATAGGAGAGTAAAGTATTCTTAAAGATATTGTCGAGCAGTGCGAGCGTTGCTTAAATATCTCGATCGAAAAATAAATTGTCTCGTTTTGTTGAATAATTAGCAACCAGTTAAATGTAAATCGGGCCTATCGGACTATCTTCTGAAATTTCATTTGTGGCCATTGAGCTAGGAGATAGTCGCATATTGATGTTTCATGAAGACTGAAATAAATTAGATGTTTTAATTATATTGGACTAGCACAAAAATCAAAACAGCTTAATTTGACAGACCAAAAATTTTGAAATACTTATTCTTTTTGCAGTCAAATCAATTAAAACAATTCAGTGAATGGACCCTGTAATATAATAAAAATCAAACTGCAATTGATCCTATTAAATAAATGTAGATTAACTTAGGTAATTTTTAACCAAATTATTAAATCATTTATTGGGGCACACATACTAGTATGAAACTTAAGATTGTTAATTGAAACAAGAAGTACTTAAAACAATAAATATTTTTATTCACTCACATTGAGTGACAAACTTAAACATTTTAATTATATTGTTATAAACAATGTAGATATTTTATGAATTGCTTATTGATTGCAAAACATGTGTTTGTACTTTTAAAATATAAATTTAATAATTTCGCAAATATTACACATATCGATAAATTAATGTTTGTAATCCACAATTGCTACTGTGTTAATTGTAAATTCTACGTGTGTTTTTTGACTTGGTATGATTTGGTTTGAAACTATCAAAATGTTTATTGAAAACGTAATAAGCAATATTTATGCAAAATAGAAAATATGTAGATTTAAATTTGTTATTATTGAAACTATACTTTTAAATTACAATAAATACTTACAGTATTCATTCTCTTTATATTTAAAACAGTTATATTTAAAAAAGTTTTATATGCTGTATTATATTTTGTTTTTCTTATACAGTCCTACAAATAAGTTAAAGTGGTTGATGTTTACTTTAAGTTATAAGCATTCCAAAATATCAACTGTATAAAGTCAAAGTTTATACTTTTATCAGCGAAGTACGCATTTTATAAGCGATGTTATGTTGCCCACTTGATCATGTTGTTGACATGTTGTTGTCCTCTTTTGCGACCTCCATCAATATTCTAGTATCCGCATATGAGGATTTCTTTGTCACAGCATAATCTTAATGTGTTCAACTATATCAGCGTATAGCTTATTCCAGCTTGATCCATATAATCTGATAATATGCATCGATGCAAAGTGGACCATAAATCTTACAGAGAATTTTAATGTCGAACGCTCCTCTAAATCTACACACCTGTTCTCCGTTTTATTTTCAGGTTGACATTGTTCCTAAGACAAACAAAATCTTTCACAAACTCGAATTTGCAAAAGTCATCATTGACGTAAGATCCAAGGCGCGAGTACTATTTGCTTGTTGACAGGAAATTACTTAGAAGGGACATAAATGCTGTTACAATAATAAACACACCCATACCAATAGTAGAATTGAATATACCCTGTTATCGCATAGTTTAAAGCTAACCTCTGTAGCGTTAGACTGACGGGAATTTAAAACTGTGTCAAATTTTACCATGGAGTGGTCAAATAACGAGAACCATATCGTTGTTAAAGCACTTTTTAAGTGAGCAATGAACAAATTTCACAAGCAAGGTCATCGAAGGATGAATTTAGCACTTAACTTAAGTCATAGTTTGGTGCGATATCTCATACTATGGGTTCACTTGCATTTCTGCGAACAAAATTTACCAAAAAAACATTTTGAAAGATGTTGTGGAGCCACTTAACAATTTGATGTTAAGTGAATCCAGCCATGGACTTTCTGCGCCTACCCATAAAGCTAACACAACCCAGAGCTGGCAATAAAACAATTTAGCTTTCATTTGCTTGGAAGATTTGTCCTTTGGCAGCATTGATCTGAACCTGCTGGATTACAAATTGTGGATAGTTTTAAAGGACATGGATACCTCAACACTGATTCTCTTAAGACTGCTTTAATTCGTGTTGTGGCTTTTCCAATGTATGAGGTTAGTGCAGCTGTTGATAATTGGTCAGTGCGACTTAAGGCGTGGTAGATACGAGGTGTGTTCTAAAGTAAGGTGTCTTTTTTTTGTTGTTTTATTATGTTGGTACACTCGCCACGAGCATATGTTTACAGTTTCAGCTTTATAAAACATGCTATAATATATATATATATATATATATATATATATATATATATATATATATATATATATATATATATATATATATATATATATATATATATATATATATATATATATATATATATATATATATATATATATATATATATATATATATATATATATATATATATATATATATATATATATATATAGTTTGTTTGTGATAGGCATAACAGTTAGAAGTGTTTTGATTGCTCAGCGATTTTCTGCTGGCTCACCTGGGCTCTTCCATTGGGACGATCGTGCTTTGGCTTTTTAGCAAATCAGGATCGCCATTGTCATCTGTCAACAGCTCATGAGCAATGCTCATGCGACGGTTCTTATGGTCAAAATTAAGCAGTTTCGGAACAATTTCGCTGACACACATCAAAAAATGTCATGGCACGCACCAACGGTTCTCCAAAACAATTTTCTTCACTGCTTGAATTGTTCATCTATTGTGGATGTCCAAAGCAAGGCTCGTCATTGGCATCGTCCCGGCCATCTTGGAAGAGGTTGTACCACTTATTTCAAGTGTTTTGGAGCACTTAATTTGAGCTACTATCTTGAAAAGCCGAAGATGACTAATTCTTGTGTATCCTAGACATAGTCAGGCAAAACATTTTTTTTAACAAAACAAAACGTCGAACTCTGCATTCTCTCTGACAGCCAAGCAGTTCTAAAATCACTTAAAAACTTCTCATTCCAATCAAAACTGGTATGGGATTGTCTTAAACTTCTCAACACCCTAGCAGAAAGGAACTCGGTTACTCTGATATGGGTGCCGGGACATGAAGGGCATGAGGGCAATGAAATAGCGGACTCTCTCGCAAAGAAAGGTGCAGAAACTCCGTTTATAGGTCCGAAACCCTTCTGTGGGGTAAACAATAGTTTCATAAATAACTTGATACAAGTATGGGAAAAACAAAGTCTACTTGAGCATTGAGCCCAAACAGACATGCGGCAGTCAAGAAGACTCATTGACCCAGCACGTGTCAAGGTAGAAGCTATTCTTAACCTAAGCAGAAAAGATATAAAACTCTATAGTGAATTCTTATCAGGACACTGTAAACTTAATTACCATCTGAATAAAATAGGAGTGGTAGAAAATGATTCATGCCCACTCTGCCAAGAGTAGCAGGAAACGGCTGAACATGTTCTTTGCACTTGTAAAAGTTAAGCAAACAATAATTACGAGATTTATAAATAGTCTAGAATTGTGTTTGTAGGGCAACGAGGCTGCACAATAGATCTTTCAGGTCGCAGTGTATCTATAGCCTTTATCTATATACGAAAAAATGAATTCTTCTTTCTTTCTTTGTTCCAAATAGGCGCCTAAACCATTCATCCGATTGTTATGAAAATTTGGGAAGTTGCTATGCTCACGCCAACTTAGGTTTTGGGCACGCCTACCTATTACGCCCACAATATGTAAAACTAAGTTAAAATATTCGATTATTTCGCTAATATTGGTATCTGAATTTGTATAGACACTGTCGACAACTTCCTTAAAAATGGGTGAGGTTGCATCAATTTAACGCCCACTTTCAAAAAAGGGTGGATCAATTTTACGGCTACCACCATTGCTCAGAAACTTGATGTGCTATATAGAAAACATGTAACGGGATGCACCGGATGCACGTACCGGGAAGTTCTGCTACCATTTTCTTTAAGTGGCATTGCAACGCATGCCGGGCATTCGCTAGTAAACAATAAAATAAACAATTATATTTTAATAGAGGACGATTTTTTTTATGGTACTAAAAATAAACTGCTATTAAAAATTTCACCATTCGCCAATACTTTTACATTTCAAAACTTTAGCCGAAAACTCGCCCCCTTGTGACGTATATGTGCAAAGCTACAACGCGCTCACCAGTAGTTGCTACGCTCGCAGCGGCAGCGTCGTCTACGCTCTCAGCAACGATGGCTTCGTTTCAGCTGCGTCACATGCGCCTGCAGCCACGATGGTTCCATTTGCTTTAATATTGACAAAAGAAATAAAAAAATAACCTAAAGCTTAAAAAAAATTGGAGTTTGTACTATACATATATGGAATTTACTTTTGGTTGTCCATTTTGTTAAACAAATGCGTACAAAAAAATTTTAATAAATACGTTTTGGTTTTAGTGTGGCTATATTTTGAAATTTTTTTTGCCGAGTGTAATTGTACTAATTTATTTCCCAGAGTTCCAGATTTTGATTTTATTAACTCTAACATCAAATCGAAAAATGTCGCTTTCCATAATCCATGTTTTAGCGCTGGTTCCAGAGTTAAATGGAGAAAAAGTACTTATGTTGAGCTCCAACAATATTTGTCCGTGGTGAAGGGTATTTACTTGTTTTTATTACGCCCCCATTTGTAACGCACAAGGGGGCGTGGAACGTATGACAATGAATATGTATGATCTGCGTCGGATTCTGAGCCGATTTAACGATGTCCGTCCGTCTGTCTGTCCCAGCCGTAGTTTAAGAGCTATCGAGCTGAAATTCGTTGTGAGCTCCTATTTTCCAAGCGGAGGCTAAGTTCTGAGGTGGGCAGATCGGACCAAAACTTCTTCCACCTCCCATACAAACCACCATGGCGGAGGGTATATGAGCTTCGTCATAGCCGAAGATAAATCTCTTACTAGTTTTTTTAAATTGATTATTACAATTGATGCACATTGAACTCATCCACTATTTTGTAGTTCTCCAGCGAGCTGAAAATGGACACGAAGCGGATGTATCTGAACCTAAATATTTATTCATTTGTATTTTTATGAAAATTCTAAGACACAAATTTGCTGAACGGAATGCGAAATGAAACACAGAATTCCAAATCAAAAGCGTTCGTATGAAATGAATGATTTTTCGTTGTTAACTTTTGCAAATTAGTTTTATCTCTTAAGGGTTAGATAGAATCTTGTAACATGCGCCAAGTTAGCTCCGGAGTCAGATTGCCATGGGGAACAAAATGAAATTGAAACATTAGCTGATTTAATAACACGTAAGTCCATTTAATGAAGAATCTGGACTATAACCATTGTATTGGAATTAAAATCTTGAATTTCGATACAAAACACTTTTTGTTTTCTCCAACCCAAACTTGAGAAATTACAAAAAGCGATACAACAATTTTAATAAATTAACTTATGACTTCATGAATCCTTTAGGAGGTTATATCTCAGAAAATAGGAAACTGATGAGATTTATTGTGGATAAATCTTTTGATCATCTCCTTTACTAAGTTTTACCCGAAGTGAAGTTGGATTCAATAAAAGTTTCCTAAACGTATTTCATATTTAACAAAGTTGATAAGCTTTAATAAAGTTAAGTAATATATTTATAAAAAAAACGAAAAACGTATATAAATATTTTGTATTTTTATACCCTTCGCCACGTGCAAGTGCACGTACCGAATGGTAAATTGAGTTTGTTCATCCGATTGTAACTCCCAGAAGGGGCGTGGTAGGTATGACAAGTATATAAATGATCAGCGTTGGATTTTGAGTCGATTTAGCGATGTTAGTCTGTCTGGCTGACCCAGCGATTACAGCCGTAATTTTAGAGCAATCGCGCTGAAATAGTATAGCTGAATTAGTATGCGAGCTCCTATTCACCATAGCTGCTAATGTAGTGCGATATTCGGCAATCCAGTAAGACAAAACTCAATTCCTGAAATTCATAATGCTCAACACCATGGAGACTATATAACACTGCCAATGCTGAATGAACTGTGCGAAAAATTTCAATCGTTTTAAGGAAGCGGAAATTGTCGGAGCTGGAGATAGTGCTTAAAATATTCTTTGCATGCTTAACATGTAATATGATCGCCAATTTAAAAAAAAAAATTAAATTTTTTTAATGTTCATTTAATGTTATTATTTTCAAAATGTTAGAAACAATTTAAATTGTAATAAAACCATTCAAATAATAAATATGTATTTATTTAGTTATTTGTATTTTATTTATTTATTTTTTTGCGTTGCATTTTTGATAAAATCTATGAAAAACCAATAATTTCTATGTTATTAAATTTTAATTAAATTTTTTGTTTTTATTAAAAAATTGGCGATAAAAGAGATAAGTCTCAAAAATGGCGTAGTCCTGTTGTCTACATAATGTAGTACCACAGATGTATGCCACAACTGTTATTTATTTCCAAGTTATTTGCTCCTGTAGTGATCGCCACTTAGAAAATAGTGTGAAAAATTATTAACGAATTGACCGGAAGAGCTTAATTTGATCAAATACAATTTAGTAAGTGCATAGATTCGAAAAATACTGTGAAGTGCTCTTTCGATGTTCGTTATGATGCATTATTAAATGCCAAACAAAATTATTTAAAATTTTCAAAGATTTTATCTAACCCTCAAAATATAAAACGAATTCGCAAAACTTCACTCGTCTCATAGGAACTCTTTGAAATGGAATTCTGTGTTTTATTACCAGGGATTCAACTTTCGTTGTTAACTTCACACCCGTTAATTATTTGGTTTGTGAATAAGATTGCAACTAATGACGTTTACGCTACAGTAATATTTGATTATTCAGCGATTCCGGTTTCCGCACTTGCTAAGCGTCTAAAGTCTACTGTGAACTTAACATTGATAGCTGCCATAGTATAGTACAGACACTTTTTTAAAGTAAACACACTTTTGCTTTTAAAATATGTCCAAATTTCTATCTGCACTGGGATTCCCAAACTTATATCGATATTAAATACAGTTGTGTCTGGATATAGTGAACTAATTATTGCCAGGCCTGTTCACAGTATTAAGGTTGTTTACTATATCAAGGTAAATTTTTTTGCTCAAAAACCTCTTTTTATTTGATTACATTACGTTTCCTTTTGTTAATTCCCGAAATGGTTGATATAACGACTCCATATATTGTTGTAAAAGATAAAATGCGAACTCCTTTTAACATTTTTCCACCAATTTCCAACTTTTCCTTTAATGAAAGGAATTTCCGCAAAAGACATGATCCCAGGACGTTTTTGCACTCAGAAACTTTTAAATATCAAATACACAAAAAAAGCCTGCTTTCAAACACAATCAGTTTGCACTCATCAAAAAAAACAAACTAAGTTTCACAACAGCTGATTTTGTAACAATCAACAGCAAATATAGAAATTAGGGGATTACATACATCATACACATTATCGTTTAAGGTTAATAAACACCGATAAGCAATCCATTTACTAAATGTTATAGTTCAGTTTTTTACATATTATTAAAATAAAGAGATGTCAAAAATGCAAATTTTTTAAATGGCAAGAACCTATGAGTACCGAGGAATCAACTAATCTCCTAGTTGGATGTTCCAACATGAAAATATATTTTTGGTTCCATTCTTTCAGCAACTGATTTCGAAGAATATGTTGTTTATATAGTAGTTTTCGCTTAATTGCGTTCTGCGTGCGGCCAAGGATGAACATAGAGGGTATTCAAAATTGGAATATCGCTGAAACTATTTGCCCTACAGCACTGGGATTAAGGATGAAGTCATATGATATCAATTCGGCATAACTGTATAAAAATCAGCGGGATCCACAAAGGGGTTGAAGTACCTCTCATACAACCCTAATTTGGTTTGCTCTCTATCTCTGAAACTATTTGTCCTACAGCACTGGGACTTTAGATGAAGTCATATGATATCTATTCGGCATTTATATACAATATATATAAAACAAAGTTGTATACCTATGAACACGCATCACTCAAGAACGGATCGTGTGGAACTGTAAATACTCGAAATGATTTCAATCCAAAAATCAATTTTGGGCGGCACGAAGTTTGCCGGGTCAGCTAGTTTTTTAAATATGAAATTATGTTGTTTACGTATTTAATAATACATGTTGGTTATAAAGGAAACGCACGTGTAGATTCAACAATGTATTTGAAGCGAATGAAAATAAAATTATTTTCACAAAACAACATTATCAACAAAAACTTCTTATACAAAATTAGAAAAACAAATATCAGAGTGTTTTCAGTAAAGTATAAATTTAACACCGACCCTTAATGAAAACACCTTAATTAATTCCTAATTTTGGATACAAATAAATATGCTTTTGTTTTTGCAATATTTTTGTAAAAATATCTGCTGCGTTTTCTGTTGATGGTACATATTTTAAATCGAGTTCTCCTTTATTAAAAACTTCCCGAACATGATGAATTCGAATGTCGATATGCTTGCTTCTTGAATGATAAACCGGGTTTCGCACAAGTTGCTGCGCACTTATGTTATCACCAAATAGAGTTGTTGCATGCAGTACCAAGTTTTGAAATCCGAGTTCTATCAACAAATTTCGCAGATATAAAATTTTCTTCGATGCCGCCGATATAGCCATATATTCCGCCTCAGTGCTACTTAGGGCGACAGTAGGTTGTTTTTTCGTCTCATACGAAATTGCACCACCAGCCAACAGGAATACAAACCCAGTATACGATTTTCGGTCATCGCAACTACCAGCCCAATCAGCGTCTGCGTATCCTACCAATGGTTTGCCTGTTGGTCTGTAATTAAGCGTAAAGTTTATCGTATTACTTAAGTACCTTAAAATATGTTTGGCTCCTGCCAAGTGTTCCGGATGTGGATCCTTGTTAAACTGCGACAATTTATTAACCGCATGGATAATGTCTGGTCGAGTACAAATTCCAATGTACAGCATTGATCCAATAAGCGATTGATAATTGATAGCGTCAATTTGTTCGCAATTTTTACAATCCAGGCATTTCTTTAATTGCATCCCGGGGTCTAACGGAGTGCTACAAGTCCTGCATTCCGTCATATTGTTTTCATTCAGTAACTCTTGAATCAATTTCTTCTGTGATATTTTCAAAGGACCTCTTGGTTCTTTTCTTTCCACTTCCATCCCCAGAAAATAATCAACAGGACCTTTGTCGACAATATCCAATTTTGATCCGAGTTGTTCTTTTATGCGAGTCATCGATTCCAGCTTTGAGCACGCCAACAAAATGTCATCCACGTAGACGATAATAACATTGTATTCTTCTTTAGTATTCATGGTATAAGCACATTGGTCGACATTACTCCGAATAATCCCAATTTGCTTGACAATCTCGTCGAATTTCTCATTCCACTTACGACCAGATTGTTTCAATCCATAAAGCGACTTTTGCAGTTTGCAAACACGTTCTGGGTAGTTTCGGTCTTCGAATCCTTCAGGCTGCTCCATATAAATATCTGTATCGATCTCTCCATTTAAATACGCTGTTGTTACATCCAGTTGATGAACCAGCAATTTAAATTCCACCGCCAACGACAATATAATTCGTACCGTTGAGTAGCGAGTTACAGGCGAAAAAGTTTCGGTGTAATTTACACCATATTTTTGACTACATCCCTTTGCTACTAACCTTGATTTGTACCGCTCTATAATACCATCTTTGTTCCTCTTAATCGTATAAACCCATTTGCACTTTACAGCAGGAATGTTCGGCGGTTTCTCTACCAATATCCAGGTATTGTTCTTCATAAGAGAGTTGTACTCTTTACGCATGGATTCCATCCATTTTTCTTTATCGCTTCTTTCCATTATCTCAGCAATTGTTGCAGGCTCAGTGACACTCATGAAACTATTATATACTCGCCTTCCAGACCTCAGTGTTTTAAAATCTGACGCATCAATTTCACCGCCATCTTGACACGTTTCTTGGACCTCAGCGTCATCTTGATTTTCTTCTTCAACTATACCAGAAGATGTCACAACCGCTCTCTCAACCAGCTCATGAGCATCCTTTACCAAATCTGAAGCGTCAAAATATTGTTTCTCTTGACAGTATACTTGTTGATTTTTCTGCACAAATATATCATATCCATTTTGAGATGAATTCTTCACGTTATCCTCCAGAAATTTAACGTCACGACTTCTGTAAAGTTTCTTCGTTTGCTTATTGTAAAGTCGGTACCCCTTCGACTCTGCACAGTAACCAGTTAACACACATTCTATACCACGTGCTTGGAACTTCGATTTTCCAGGTCGCTTGTCTAAAACAATGGCTTTACACCCAAAAATACGTAAATGGGCAACCGTTGGCTTGATGCCGCTCCACTTTTCAATCGGCGTCTTATCGTCCAGTGACTTTGTAGGACATCGGTTTCTCAAATATACGGCAGTTCCCACAGCTTCTGCCCAAAGCGCCTCGTTTAATCCAGATCCGATTAACATACATCGCGCCATTTCCACAATTGTACGATTTGCTCGTTCAGCAACGCCGTTTTGTTGAGGCGTGTACTCCACTGAGAATTGTCGCCTTACACCCAGTTTATCTAAATTCATGGAAAATTCTGTACTTAAATACTCACGTCCGTTATCGCTTCTCAGAATTTTAATTTTCTTCGACGTTTGTCTTTCAGCCATAGCAACGAATTTCTGGTATGCGTTAAATACTTCTCCTTTGTTCTTGAGAAAATATACAAAAATCATCCGCGAATAATCGTCGATGAAACTGACAAAATATCGAGCGCCTCCACATGATGTAACACGAATTGGTCCACACACGTCTGAATGTACTAGCTCCAGGACTCCTTCGCTACGATAACTGGCTGCCTTTGGAAATGGTTGCACACAAATCTTCGCTTTATAGCATGTTTCGCAAGAAAATCTTTCAGGTGCGCGATCGAAATTGATCCCACGTACCATCCCCTTTTTCGCCATCTCTGCCATACTGTTAGCGTTAAGGTGCCCGAAACGTTGATGCCAAAGAAAAAATGCATCGTCCTTGACAGCAAGCGAACACATATTCCCAGCATCTTTACTGCTACATATAAAGAGTTGATTTTTCTTCTTACCAGTTATCACAACTTGCCCATCTTCGTCTATAATTTTTACATTATCATTCTTGAAAATGATTTCTTGGTTCAAATCGATAAATTTGCTAATCGAAATGAAATTAAATTTCAGCTTAGGTACGTACAGAACTTCCTTTAACATCACGTCATCTCCAGTTGTGGTTCTCAGGTGAACGTTACCGATACCAATTGCATAGATTGTAAAATCTGCTGCAAGCTCGATCCTCTCTTCGTATTTTCTCATATTTACAAACATTTCATCGTCACAACACATGTGACATGTTGATCCGCTGTCAAACACCCACGTATTTCGCTGCAAGTCCTTCGCCTGCAACCCGTGCAACATTGCGTTGGCACCCGTGCATCACTTTGTACAATCGCGAGCAAAATGTCCAATTTGCCCACATTTGAAGCATTTTAAATTACGTTGTCGTTTCACGCCGTCTTGTCGATCCTTCCTATAGCTCATATTGTGATTTTTCTCGTACTTGTTGTGTAATTTTGAAAGAAACGCTTGTTGGTGATTATCAATCATTTGTAGTTTGCTATTGCGTCGTTCAAACTCTTCCATGAGTTTATTTTTTAACGCATCTGCAGTTGGTAAGACATCACGAGACTCCATTGCTACGACGAAGCTCTCGAACTCCTCAGGTAAACTATTCAGCAAAATGATAGCAAGTAACTCGTCCGGAATATTGATATCCACCTCTGCAAGTTTCTCCACAATATCATTGAATTGAGATTGATGCTCCGACATTGACTGACCAGTTGCCATTTTTATCGCCAAAAGCCTTCTGAATAATAGAACTTTTCTCGCAGGTCCTTTAGGTTGAAATTTCTTTTCCAATAGTAACCAGGCGTCATTTGAGGTTTTGCAGTTCTTAACCAGATTCAGCTGTGATCTTTTCATGCTCAGCAAAATTGTCGATAGAGCCTTTTGGTCCTTGTTGCTCCACTCCGCATATTCATTCTCATCGGTCGGTTTCAAGAAAACACCGCTTACGTAACCCCATAGATCCGCATGAATTAGAACGCTGCGAATGTGTATCTTCCAACCATCGTAATTAGATTCTTCCAATTTTTCAATATTATACAGCGACGACATTTTAGTATTACTTGAATTGTCCTGGGTCCATAACCTTTGTTGGTTATAAAGGAAACGCACGTGTAGATTCAACAATGTATTTGAAGCGAATGAAAATAAAATTATTTTTACAAAACAACATTATCAACAAAAACTTCTTATACAAAATTAGAAAAACAAATATCAGAGTGTTTTCAGTAAAGTATAAATTTAACAATACATAATGACAAACACCGGAAGAGCACTTTTATAAATCTGTACAATTATTGAATTTTATTAGATTAAGCTGTTCCGGTCAAGTCAACAACTTTCACATAATTTTTCAAGTGGTGGTTACTACAGAAGCGAATAACTTAGAAAGAAGAGACAGTTGCGGCATATGTGGTACTACATCTAGTAGACAATCTACATCTAGTTTCTAAATTTTTTGTGTCGATTTTACCTTACAACTACATCACACTTACTTGTTCTGTTTCTGTATAAGTGAAGTCAATTTTGATCGGTCCAACTCTAAATTCCAATTCCGTTTTTAGAGGAACGCTTTCTAGAAAGTGTTTTTGTAAGCAAATTGAATCGAGCAGAATCGATTCTAATTTTCGCCGTGTTAGTAGGTGGTGAGAAGCAAGTTCTAAACAAAATAATCGAATTAATCGTTAAAAAGGTAATTTTATTTGTTTTATCAAATTATTATACAAATATTAATTAATTTAAAATTTTTTAGAATACTGAATGGACCACAAAGGAGTAGGCTGCTGTTTACACAGTCGTGTCTGGATTTAAGGAACTAATTATTGCAAGGACATTAACCGGGTTGTTCACTCTTTCAAGGTGGACATTTGTTATTCTTGCGTTCAGAAATTGACTTTTGGACCGCTTTCTCATATAGACTTCGCAGTATTCATATACCAGCATCACCAGTAGAGTTTTTTTTTGTGTTTTTTTATTGCTATTTATTCACTAACCTCCAAATAGTGAAATAAATTTTGAAAAGTATTCTAATTGCTCACCATGCAAAAATTAGGGTGTTCACTATATTGAGGTGTTCACTATATAGGGTGTTCACTATACCCACCCAGACACGTCTGTAGTTAGCTATTTGCATTAAGATTATTTGTTCAAAGAGTTGGTTTAATTGGAAATCAACTGATCAAAAGCTGTCATGTCTGACGGCGGTAACAAGCACTAAACAAATTACCCATTTCTTAAAATGTCAATCAAGTTTATAATAAAAAAATATGTAATTGTTTAATAAAACTGCACTTTCCGCTCACATGCACATTCACTATAATATTGTATTTTCAAATTTATTTCGATTCCATTCATTCTCTGCCGATTTTTGTTTCATTCCATCACGGACAGAAACACCAATTTTGAACAAATCGACTACTGCGGAACAAAACAGTGTGACAGAAACGCAATATTTAAGACTAATCTCCACTTTCATCTATTTTTAATTTTTGAAAAATTTAATTTTTCTCACGTATTTCTTTCGTGGTGGTCAATTAGTTGTCCAGAGGACAACAAGTCTACGCAACTTTTAAGACTAATCTCTACATCCAATAAGTTTTCATTTTTGCAATGAAGTCATTGGTATTTTTGACAAATACTGTCAACGAATAATTATACTAAAAAAAATTATATATCCTTTTTTTCTTCTTTTCAAAGGAAAAACAACTGTTGGAGAAGTGGGTGCAGTTTTTTTCCGATAATGAATCTTTCACCAACTTGTTCTAACAGATACCTATACTGTTCTGACCAGATGTTGTATCTCGGAGGACTATAAAGTACCGTTAAGGATGTCAGTGTCTATTTATAATGTAATCCATTACAACTTATCTTAGATTCTTCAAAAGTTTTCTTTATAGTCACTGCGCTACCACCTCGTGCACAATTATTATTATGTTTTTTTTAAATGGTTATCTCAAGATTCCAAAATAATATTTTAATTGTCTTTTTTGATGATGATGTCAAATACAATTTTGTTTGTCTGTTCTAAACTTGTTAAAAGTTTTTCAATTGCTTGTTGAGCTCTTCTAGTTATTTAACCTTAGCGAGTATTTGCATATGTGGTTTTCATATTCTGTTTTAAAGTGGAAGCATGAGTTTTTGTTTCTGTTGCCAATATAAGGCGATCCGCTTTTAAGTTCCTACTATTTACTACAACGACAATACACTACCTACACTGTATTTGTAAATTATCCTTGTATTTGAAATGTTTACTAATTTTGAATTATGTTTTCCCTTTGTTATTATGGTTCATGCGTAGGAACAGTAATATTTAGTGCTTTAAAGTGGATGTTACTAGAGTGGGCAGAATTCATGTGTTAATTACGAATAATGACACAAGCAACAAATATATAGAGTTTAATTTTCACTTCTTGTTTCAAGACACGTAAATACTTACGTATGTATTCAAATTTTAAAACATTCTTCGGATTGAAGTTGACGTTGCGATTTCATACATTTTTGCAGAAAATACCCTGGAATATTTTACTTATGTAATGAGTAATTGAAATATGGAACTTGTATAACCGCAAACCATATGTCAATATTCATACATAGCTTGTTTTCACAGAACATCTTTCGCAAGCGCATAGGCGCGCAAATTGCTATTGGTCTGAACTAGCCTATATGAGGCATCAGTCGCCACAATAATTATTATGATCCGAATAGATGTTGGGCACACGGGCCATGCGTTCATCCTAATACTAGAAACTGCTCCGTTGATCACGAAATAAGTAATTCGGATGCAATTTTTTTACAACTTAGTACTTCTGAGAGCTACTACTGAATACTTTAGGTAATACTATGTATGTTACTAGTGTCCGACCGATAATTTGGATTCGGTCGAATATTGGAGCTGTGGTTGAAATTTAGTTTTGGTTAAAACCAAAACTCGATAAATATTTTGACGGACGATCTTATTTGCAAGGCGAAAAAAGACATGCTAATATTTTTAACTTATAACAATAAATTATTTACTTAAAATATTACATACATAAAACGGGTAAGCGGATGAAGATGCTTTCTAATAAAATTGAATTTTTGTTTCGATATAATCAATATGTACATTTTCTTCATTTAAATCAAAACCAGTAAGGAAACTTTCTTCGGTTATGCTGAAGCTCAAATACCCTCTGCAATATCAGTGACACCAATAAATGTGCTTCTTGTAGCACATAAGTGCTACATGTCTTTATTATATGTTCCTATAGGATCACAGTTTGTATTTTTAAAAGATAGGCGGATGGGAAGTATGGTATTTATACCAAAAGTTGAAAAGTGTAGCCATGTTAAAGATAAGGAGTTCAGGACTAAGACTAACACCATTTATCCTAAAGTCTTGGGAAAGAATTTTCGGAACATATACTCGTATAAGGGAAAAAATACTAAAAACAAAGTTCCAATCTAAATTTCAACCTTGCCAAAAAATATATACGTAAAAACTGCTCTACAGTCTGAAGTACATATGATTGAGTCATTGCTCCATGTCAAGGGATTTGTTTTAGCAGCATTGAAGATGATTTTAATAATGTTACAAGAGAAACAATTTACAAGGGCGGGAATGAACAGTTGTTTGTCTATCTGGATCCATTCCATTCCACTTAACTTCGTAAAGTTAATTTGGTTAATCTTGTTGAAAAGTTAACGTCGTTAAAAATTTAACGTACAAGTTAAATTTTCCATATATAGAAAACAAAAAATTATTATTTTTCAATAACTCGAAAAAAATTAATTAACTTTGCATATAAAAGTTTGCACTCACTTTTAATTTCTAAGCAATCAATTCTAAATGACGTTAAATTTTTGATTCAGTTAGTTTTTATCTAATTAAATATATTTATATTCTAGAGATAGTATCTGTCAGTAAATTATTCGATTTGCCCTTCAATTATTAATTTTTATTTTTTTGTTACTGATTTTACCATTTCCATTTTTCGTTTTATATTTAACTAACTTAAATTAACGAAAGAAATTTAACGCTTAATTAACTTCTTCGTGGTTTTCGAAATGATCGCGAAATTTAAAAATTAGTAAAAAATAATGTAACTTCATTAATTTACTTTTAACTTTTAAACTAATTCGAGCCAAGCTCTGTTTGTACGGCAAACTTTTTGTCCAAATCTTGTTATCTTAGAACATATTAATTTCATTATCTCTTAAACAACCCTAATCATTCGGATCGAAATTATAATTCAGCTTCATATATATATATAAACCACAACTCTTTATGCTCAACGGTGCTTGCGTATATAGTTAGTGTGCATAGTAAATTCATAACCGATATTTAGGAGTCATACTCATTTATGTTCGTTTTTGCCTCGTGCACCTTGTTTACTTTAGAAATTTACACCTCTGAAATATGTTGTTCATCAGGCAAATGTTTAATATCACATCATTGTCGATACCAAAGTATTTGTTTGTTATTTTCCTACGTTGACGGCAATTTTATCATATGTTTAATTATATTTATGTTAACATATTCTTGGCTGTTTGAATTGTATTTCTAGTTTGCTTTCCTTATTTGAGACAAAAATGCATTAAAGTTAAGTAAAGCTCAAACCTTTAAATAAAAGTGCTTAAATTGTGCCAATATTTTTAAAATAATATTTCATTTAAATTGAATTTATTTTAGAGTGTTGTCAATTTCATGCTCAGTAAACGATTTTATCTTATCTAACATGTACAATTGCTGTACACCTCATGTTGTATTTATGATCACTTAATTTATTTAATAAGGAAACCAAGTAAAAATCTACTGCTTGTGAATTCATTTAAAAGCATTTAAAAATTTGCACGCGAGAAAAAAAACAAGTAAGTAAATACAACAATTCATTATAAAATTGCTTTTGCAAGTTGCTGCACAACGATCTTCACGCCATATCAAGATCATAAAACAGCAGACTTCGGCTTTTTGGTTTTAGACTGGGTCTGGTCTGTAGTCTGCTAGTCAGCGGTATCATCACAGCCGGTGCGAAGAAGCAGTCACAAGATGGTCATGACGACCTTCCTTGACTATTTCGTCAGAGTATTTTGCTAAATTTGCCGCCGTCGAAACAGTCGACCCACCGCAGTAAAGCAACTGAGTGGAAGTGGCAGCGTGAAAGTGCTTTCGGCTTCCAGAACAGAAATAAATATTAGGGATGACTCGAAGATAAGTATTTGATACTCGCTTTTTTTATATTCGCTTTCGATTATTAAAAATAATTTTACTTAATAAATAAATACTTAAGCGAGTGATCATAAATAAATTTAGAAGTCAGAATCCATATTAATTTAATGTCAGTTTGTTGATTTGTTTATTTGCTACACCCTAAAATAATAAAAACAACATTTTCTACGATGATGAAATTTGGTTTATAACTTAAGGAAGTCAAAAGGAACAAACTTACAAGAAGTTAACTACAGCTTAAGTATATTTTAACAATTATTTTATAAACAGATTTTTAAAGTTTAAATTTATTGTTAAAAAAGTCGTGTTCATCCCACAAATTAATGTTTGTGGGGTGTGATAAAGTATGTTCAACAAACTTTTATTTACTAAATAGAATAGTTGAAATATCATTTGTATACCCTTTGCCACGAATGATACACTCGTAAATTTATAACGAGGCAGTTATGACACTATGTATGTACTAATATAAATGATTATCGTCGAATTTTAAGTCGATCTAATGGTGTTTGGTCCTCTTCTACAAGCAGAGTTCTAAGATGAGCAAGATCGGACAAAAACCATTCCCACCTTCTATACAAACTCCTTCTTTTTCCGAAATAATTAAATAGTTATAATTCAAATTCAGTAGAAGTATTACGATGGATAAAATGGACGTAATCGGATAAAAACAACGCCCACTTATAATAAAGTATTATACACATACTCGTATGTGCTACAAATTGTACATTTCTGGTGTCTTACTAAGTTTTATTAAATTATTTGTGATGAATGTACTCGTATTATCACTTTCCGCAATTTTATAGTTCGAGTCAACCCTAACATAAATATACATAAATGCAACTCCAACTTTTCCTTCTTCCATTCCGTACGCAATCCACCACTACACTTGCAATGTACAACACAGTATGCATTTATTAAATATAAGAAAAACAATTTACTAAAACTTTGATATTATTTAATTGCTATGAAAAATAAAAAAATATTTATATGGTTTTATATAAAAAAAAACTATTTCATTATAGAAGACATGGTAACCAGTATATCCCTAAATTTAATTGATTTTTGGTATTTTTGGTGATATTCGAAATGTCATATTTTATAATAATTTTTGACCTTAAATTGTGAATATCTCAAAAATTAAAAACGTTAAGAAATACATATTCGGATTACCTAAGCCGAGATTCATATAAAAAATCAATCAATTCTGAAATAGCGTTAGTTCAGTACCAACAAATTTAAAAAGTATATAGAAAAAAAATTCGACGAAAGTAAAAAAATGAAAGGAGTTCGGCACGCTTCCTCCACAGAATTCATTGCCACTTGTTTCGTACATCAATTTAGACTAATTCGTAATTTTATTTATATATCAGCTTCGTTTTGCCTTTAACTCCTTTCTAAAAATTTCACGTAAGCACTTGTCGGGTTATGTTTTTTTTGAGATTGCAACGTCGATGTTGAGAATTTTCGGACCAATATTAGTTATTAAAAGAAAAACTAAGAAGAATTCCGGGAGACTTTTCAGACGCAAAAAACGAGTGCAGGAAAGGTGCACGTCACAATAAAGAATGCTCTAAAACTGTATTACCAAGCTATGTACCTCACTCTAGGATCGAGTTCCGAAGCATCTACTTATAAAAAATGTAAACAGAAATCTTGTTAAAGCAACGCAGTGTGTACTGGTATTAAGAAAGTGACACTTATTGTGTTAAAGTTTGAAACACAGATTGTTCCTTTGGCAGTTAGCATCTATTTGTCGATTACAAAACTCTATTGGTTACATGCCACGACATCTGAAATCAGTTTCCTTGCTAAGTTAGAACAACGTAACTAGTTCCGTCAGCGTAGAGGACGACCACTCCGAACCGTTTAATACCATAGAATTTCCGTTTTTCCGCGAACTCTTCAACTAAATAACGGAGAGGTTATTGCAAAAAGCTGGAGTATCATATTCTTAATTGATATAAATTATTGAAAATGTAAATACAATCTTTAAGCCAAAGTAACTGATCTAAAATAATTAAACGTCTTCAATTAAAATAATGTATGTTTATTTTTGAATCTGTTAACTATTTCTTTGACTTGTATTGTATATAGTTCGAGTATATATCAAAGTACTGTATGCAGTTCGAAGTAGTTGCGGTTGCCGCAAAGTAATTTCCATAAAACGCTGATTAATAACTTGTGCATACACTACATACATCAACAAATCGACAGTCAGTTGGTTGTATGACCAGTACACGCTCAGCGGAGCGCATATAATCAAAGTCAAATGGTTATTACTTTTTAATTGGTTTTTAACTTTTTATTTAATGAAACACATCAGCGGGTGTACATTGTGCACCGCTTGCTGGGTGCAATTAAGTAAATATTTTATTTATTCTTTTCTTGGAAACCCTATTATTTTGAAAGCTTGATGTACTTAATTAATTAAAATGTTTTATTTAATTGCATCCAGCGCACACTTAGTAAATATCATACTCGAACAAGAGCTGAAATTGTATAGAAGAAGTTGTGTGTAACTTTAAGAATTTTCACACACTTGTAACTCGATAGTAGTCGACAACGCTAAAAGACCCAAATTTACTTACATCTCGAACACTCAAAGAACATCAGAGTTTCACGGGAAGTGTCAGTTTAATCGGGAGAGAGTGTGATCAACTTCTCATTTCTTACTGAGTCCGAAGTAACACTTATTAAGAGTTAGACAAACAATTGTAACATCGAAAACCTCGTTGCCTATACAAAAGAATTTTATTAAAACCTTATAGGTCTAAAACTTACTTATGTAACAACAAAAAAGCATCGCTATATGAAAATAGCAACAAAGATGCCTAGTTGAAAAAAACAGTAAATCTTGTTTTTGGACTCTGAACCAACGGTTCAGCCAAAAACAAGATCCACCAATAACAACAATGCCAAAATTCAAGATCGCGATTTTTCTTTTGTTTTCTTTTGTGAAAATATTTCTTTAGTAGTGTATAATTCGATTACACTATAAATGAAATTTTCACTTAAGAACGATTGAAAACTTACATCTTTTGTCGCTGATGAGGAAGGATAGCGCCGTCCGAAACAGCTGTCTGACACGCTATTTTTGTATTGTTGTTGCTTAAAAATTAACAAAATAAATAAAATTTGTTTAAATTACTTAAAGATCAAATAAAAAGAGTATAAAAAGAATTTCGCTTTGAATTTATAGGCACGGCTAAAAGGAAGGATGAAATACAACCGAAGTGAACGATGTAAATTGTAGGAAAAATAGAAAAATGTTTCAAAATGATCCAACGACATTAATAAGTGAAACAAAGCAGCCATGGAACACATAAGAAAATGGTCTGCACCATATGAAGGGGTTAAAAATCCACACTTTTTTAATGAACGGGTGCTGATGTCTAAAGCAAACGACGTCAAAACTGTCTATTTTACCATAACGATACCGGACCTCCTCAAAGCATTGAAATAGTTCCGTAACATTAACATACGATGGTGATCCGCTAAGTACTTAGCCTTTAAAAGAAAAATTAAAAATTTGGCTATGGCCTCCTTTTAACATAGCTTGATACACTTGACTATGCGTCTGAAAAATACGTTTAGAACTAGGCTTCCATCCCCGTACATAAGAAGACATAGGGCGCGTTTAAGAACGATTGCACATATCAGTTCGGAAGCCACGCTACGACGATTGGACTGTGCAATTTGCAATTTCAGATTAGGAGCGACGCACATACCAATTCAGGAACAACGCTATGGCTATTGCACATACCAGTTCGATACATGTAGATTTAAGTAAAACATTCCAATTACTAAGAAACGTAACATAAAAATTGGTATTATTTTGTTTTATTTTTTGACCTCCACTCAAAGGCTTACTTGTTTTTTTTTTGGTACATCTCCGCCTACAAACAAAAACGACCAGGTTGTGCTGACTACCGATCATTTGTCCTTAAAATGGCTGAATTCCATAGAGAATCTATCTGTCGTATGACTAGATGGGCACTCAAACTAGCAATATATGTTTCCGGTGTAGTAACGTAAAGGCAAGCTGAACGTCGAAGCAAAAGTTCTCTTCAATACAGTGAAATATGCCATTAGACAATGGTGTGCAACAATAACAACGAGTGTGCGTAGCTACAGAAGCGACGTAGAGCAATGGTATAACCAGAAAAGTCTATGGATTACATATTTAACGAGAGGAACTTATATTGACACTTTCCACAAAAGGCTGAATTAAGATGGCGCACTCTCTGTGTTGACCAACAATGAGTAATGGAGCAGCACAACTACAATTCTAGTGCGTACGAGCAACTGTTGTACAAAACTTTAATAACTCTAATGGTTCTCAAAAAGTTATGGCAGATGAACAAACCCGACCACCCATTCTCATTTTATTTGAAACAATAGTTTTTGACCATGTCCGTCCATCTTTCTGTCCGTCTGTCACAGCGAATACAGCCGTAATTTAAGAGCTATGGTATGTAAGCTCCTATTCACCAAGCGGAGGCCAAGTTCTAAAATGGACAGAATCGGACCAAAACTACTACCCCCTCCCATACAACCATCCCTTTCAATCCAAAAAAAAAACTTTATTTAAATAATTCCAGTGCAGATATCAAGTTCAAATTCGATATTAAGCACATTAGTAGTAACATAAAACTGCTCGCAAAAATGGGCGTGATCGGATAAGAACCACGCCCACCTCCCATACAAACCACCCGTTTCCATGCGGGAAAAAATTATTAAAAATAGCTACAGCATAGATAACCAGTTCAAATTCGGTATTTAACACTTAAGTAGGAATACAAAACTACTAATCAAAAAGGGGCGTGATCCGTTAAGACAACAACGCCCACTTAGAATAGTGACATGTAGCACTAAGCTTCGGCTTAGTAGAAGATTATTCTCTCACTAGTTTTGAATTTGGTTAAACTAAAGTTTTTACAAATCTATAAGTTCTTGGGTGATACTCTTCTTTTGGGGTTTCTCCAGAACCTAAGCGTGTCCTTTAAAACTTTTTTAAGCAAATCGGTTCTTTAGGCAATAAATAACAAAATTAACCATGTGCTACTCAAAAAACTCTTCCACTGGGATCTCTCCAGAGCCAATTCGTGTCCTTCATAACTTTTTTAGATAAATATTTTTAATTCGCACTAAATAAAAATAAAAACCATGTGCTCCTCAAAAATTACTTCCACTATGATTTCTCTTGAATGTAAGCGTGTTCTTCATAATTGGCACTGAATAACAACAAAATCCATGTGCTCTTTAAAAATAAATTCCATTGGGATTTATGAAGATTTATGCGTGTTCTTCAGAACTTTTTTTTTATATACAAGGTGGCGCAAAATAAGTCATCCGGCCTTCAGAATGTCGGTTGTGGCTCGTGCAGTGTGTGCTGTTGCTCCGTCCTGTTGGAACCACATGTCCACCAGTCCTAATTCGTCCAGTTCGGGCAGAAAAAACTCGGTCAACATTGCCCTATAGCGCGCACCGTCCACTGTTGTCGTTTGACCCGCGGCGTTTGGCCCGATGACTCCTCCAGCGTGAACAGCGCACCACGCAGTCACTTTGAGCGGGTGTAATGGTTTCTCGTGCATCACTCGCGGATTTTCGGTTCCCCAGAAGCGATAATTTTTGCTTGTTCACGTACCCGCTGAGGTGAAAATGAGCCTCATCGCTCATTATGATTTTTGCCAACACCACAGACGAATTCTTACGCAAAAAAATAGACACAATTATTCCGCGTTCTTGGGGAGTGTATCGCTCCATGGCTTATTCACTTGTATTCTGTATCTGTCTAGTCCACAAATGTCAAAACAGATTTGACATTGGCGGCCATTTGCAAAAATGAGAGCATCTTCCAATGTTAAGCGTTCCAGTTCAATTTCAATATTAGTAGCAAAAAGAAGTTTAACTGTTAAATATTGTGTTAAAAAATATATCAATACGATTGTACAATTGTTGCATGCCCTTTATAGTGGAACATATGCTTAAGTTCCAAACGAAATAATATATTTCCATTAATGTTTCAAAAGGTATTGTATACATATAATCTCATTATTCGGTTTCAAAAACAACAAGCAGTATGTCTGCATCGAATATTCCTAATATGTACTTGAAAAACAATAGCGCCATGCCGTGCCTCGCCGCGCTGAGCCTGAAGAACAAACATTAATACGCATCTCAGGAGTACCTGCTGATGAATCGAAAACCAACAAAGTTGGGGTGTGAATTCCAACAGAATTAAATCGATAAGACCATGTCGTTTCTCACCTGCCATTCTCACTTTGTATTTAACCAACAGTTTCCCTCTTTACAAAGGAAATCATATTTTTTTTATTAAAAAAAGTGTTTGTAAGATCATTGCCGCTGCATGTCTAAAGTGTCAGAATTTTAGTAGGTAATGGGCAATTAGTGCCACTTGGTGCCGACACAATCGCATCTATTATCTACTTACGTGAATTTTTCTTAACGAGGGTTAGACAAAAATATAATTTTGTGTGTTTTAATGCGATATGTGAACATTTGACTTCAGAATGTATTTAAATATAGGAGAGCAGATCGGACTAAGAAAAAAGGTCAATTCAACGATCTTCCCAAGTTGGGTCGTAAACTAAACAGTTTGTAGCTAACACTCGGCATGTGTTATCCTGTCTTTCATTACAGATCGTTTTGCCAAATGATTAGTTAAATCATGTTTAACGCAGCAATTTTCGACAGCTGGCTCAAAGCGGCAAGCCAGCTAATTATAATTTTGTCAGTTTTGCACCTTGTTAAACTAATTTTAACACTTCCTGCGTTAATTGTTTTTAATGCAATTCAAACAAAAGTCCTTTAATTTATAAGAACATAATTTTATTTTAAATTAAACATATTCTAATAAAATCTTTTAAAATTTAAACCAATAAGAAGAAATACTTCCATAGACACATACACTTTAAAATTTTGTTGAATTGTAAATAAAAATTGTAATAAATATTTGCACAACTGGTGACTTGTTCAGCGGCCTAAAAATGTGTGGAAACAATTTATGTGTGTTTTTTATGACATTCACGACCGCTTTTTCATCATTTTGTTACGCCAATATACATATTCTGGGTCGATTTAACGTCCGTCCGTCTGTCTGTCTTAGCGATTTTAGCCGTAATTCAAGAAACGCTCTATTCTCCAAGCGGAAGTTAATTTATAAAAAGAGTAAAATCGGAAAAGTGGTACTGTCAATTTCCCTTTTTTTACGAAAAATAATTATAGTACAGAAAATTTGTTCAAATTCAATATTTGAAATTTAAGTAGGAGTACAAAACTGTTCACAAAATATGGGCGTGATAGGATAAGAACAAGATCCACTTGAAATAGATACATAAAACACTTATGCCTCTAAACTGTTGTAGGGTATTTGAGCTTCTGCAAAGCCGTAGATAATTCTCTTTCTACTTTTTTATTCAGAAGAAAAAAAACTGGTTTTTTCGCTGGATTAAATTAGATCTTGCGTTAAAATTGCATCACGTTTACATATGACGAATCAACAAGTTAATCTTCTTATATATGAAATCCTTTGTCATTATACGGTGAATTATAATTCAATACTTCTTTTATCTACTAAAGAAAACAAGTAAGACTTATAGTCGGTCTTACCGAAAGCAACGAATTTGCAAATCCAACTGCTACTAGTATAGCAAAAATTTATAAATTTAGTGATAACAATCTGAACTACTTAGTTGATCAAATTATGTTAAGGATACAATCTACGACAATGGCTTTGAGCTTTCATGACATTCGTAATTTATGTTAAATGTTTCGTAAAAAGAAAAAATAATAAATAGAAATATATGAAAAATTATTTTGTAAACTTGACAAATGGATTTAGAAATCGCCTTGTTTCATTAAAAAATCGACAGTTTCGACTGTTTGAAAATATTTACCTATATATAGAAATCCATCCATGTATTTATATATATTGCATTTTCAGTATTTTTATATTTAACAAGTTATTGGCCAAAACCAACACATGTAGATGAGGTAAAAAAGAAAAAGCAGAGTGCTATCAAATACAGTAAATAAGAAAATATGATGTCAATAATATACAACCACATTCGAAAAATTTATTTCAATTTCGAATCTAATAGAATATTTTACTTCTGCCGTAAATACTTATGCATGTTTTTCTACAAAAAAGTGAGTCGATCACAAGATTGTATCATTAAGCGCAATCTTGTAACAAAAGGGTATTTTCAATTTGTTCTTCCATTTTTATCGCCTATAAGTAGGAGTGGTAGCCATGAAAGTCATACTACTGCATATAATTCAACGTCTTTCTATCTGTCTGTTGTTCGGGTAAATTTGAGATTTCATTGGCATTTGGTACACATAGTCTTAAGGAACCGAGTTATATTCGTGCTATATAGGCCCACCTATTACTTCCAAAATCTATGAAATAAGCTGAAAATATTCGAAAAAAATCTTACATTTTGTATCTGAGTTTGTAAGTAAAAATATTCGATTATTTCTCTAATATTTTGGAGTTTAACCAAAATTTATAAGGTTAACAAAATGCTAAATAGATAAAATGTTAAATATTGTATATACTCTGATATGTTATTAGTATTTACAAAAAAGAACTTGTTAGGATATGTTGTTAGTAATATTAATTAAATGAAAATAATTGCTGCTATTACCAAAATTCTCACGACCATTGAGTTAGAGATTCGTATTGTATTTATTGTTCGAGGAATCTCATTTTTTCGAAGTAGATTGAAAAGTACTGAGACAAAAAACTGGACTTATTATGCCTACAATTTCCGAAATTCGATAAAAATATTCGATTACCTAATTATCTGCTAATTAATAATCTAACACATATTTCTCTTCAATACAAATTTCGAGCAACGTTAGGTACTATAGCTATATTAAATACAAAATTTTTCTTTAAAAAAACTTTCGTTTAAGCTTAATAAATTCGAGTGTAAATGTGTGCGATAAAAGTAATTTTAAAAGTTGCCAAAACGGCTACACATGTTGCGGTTTTGGTAGAGTGACACATTAAAAAATAAAATGTCAAATTTCATTACATGCACATATCACAGGCGTTTGGAAAAACACATTAACTTATTCTATGTAATGTCTAGCATTTTGTAAACACATGTCAAATTCCAAATTTAAATTTCATGTTGTGTTTTGAAAATTTTAGATTCTTTTCACTACTTTACTATGATAATTTTTTCTGAAGTTTTTAAAGTTTTCTTAAAACGTCACTGATGCATGTGCATTAAGAGTTATTACACATATAATAATTCATCTTATTTTTAAAAAAGTGACATTTTGACTCAATAATTGCAAACAATGTCAAAGTTGGTTTTATAATGGGTCAGCTCTTCATGGGAATATTGCGGAATGGCCATCCTGTTAGTTAAATGTAAAGCAACATATAAGTACATATTCGTACATACATGACTTCACATAAAAGAGGCTAAAAAATCCTAATATCGCAAATATCTCTTGGCTATCCTTGTTTCTAAACATCTGATATATATATATGATACATAGGTTTATATAGAAATATTCACAAGAAATCGTTTGATTTATAAAAAAATTGGCTTTAATGTGCATACGAGGTTAACAATTTTATTAAAATGTAAATTTTATATATTATAGAACAAGAAGTTGCGTTTCATTTGAAAACAGCAATATTTCTAGTTTAATAAAGGATTTTGATCTTATTTCTTTGTAAAATAGTAAACAGCAAATATTGTTTATTGTAAATAAGCTTTGGACTATACGAAAATAGTTTTAAAACTGTTATTACATCAAAGTTTCTAATAGAAACCCAGGGCCGTATCTAAGGGAGGACGAAGGGTGCAATTGCCCCGGGCGACACTTTCTAAGGGCGGCATGTGAGTCAAGTGAGCTATTTTTTTTTTTTTGCTTCTTCATCTGCTTTCATGAAAAAAGTAAAACATTTTAAAAAAATTTAATCAAAACTTAATCTGATTAATATATTTATATTTTTTTAATAAAAAAATAAATATAATTTATATCTAATCATTTCAAAGTTAAAAAAATAATATTAAGGGGCGATAATATTCAGTCTTTCCCCGGGCACCATAATTCCCACGTACGGGCCTGTGGAAACCAAAATGTCATTGGAATCAGACACGTATTCAAGGAGCTGACATTTTCATATGTCATTCTTTTCGCAAATAATCGAAAAAGTGCTTAAAATTTCAACAAAATTGTGTTTTTTTTTTGTGGTCAGCTCCCCCGAATGTAATTGCTGGCTACGTGCCTGATTGGAATGGTAAAAAAATTAAGCATCATTTTACCAATAATTGAGGTTGAAATTTCCATTTATCCGATTGCGCTGAAATTTTGAGGAGTTGCTGTGCTCACGCCAAGGATGGTTTTGGACAACAAAATTTGCCACGTTCACCTATTACGCCAACAATTTGTAAAACCAAGAATAAAATATTAGATTATTTCGCTAATAAAAATTTGAAATTCGGTATTTGAGTTTGTATAGGCACTTTCGACAACATCGCCAAAAATGGTTGGATCAATTTAAAGCCCACTTTTAAAAAAGGTTGGACCAATTTTACGCCATCCATCATTGCCCAGGAACTTGATCCGCTACATAGAAAACATGTATAGGGATGCACCGGAAATAATAACAGGGTATATAAAATCTGCCACGCCCACTTATTACGCCCACAATTTCTTTTATTACGTGAAAATATACCATGACATTGCTCCTAAAAATTTGAGATTTTGCTTCTGTGTTTGTATGCCGATAATTTCACAGCCGTAACTCAGAATAGCTACAATGGTGAGTACCGGGAAGTTCCGCTACCTAACGGGAGTACCGGGAAGTTCCGTTACTGACGGGAGCACCGGGAACTTCTGTAAACATTTGTTTTAAGTGGCAGTGCAACGCATGCCGGGTATTCGCTAGTTTATATATATATATATATATATATATATATATATATATATATATATATATATATATATATATATATATATATATATATATATATATATATATATATATATATATATATATATATATATATATATATATATATATATATATATTTGGGATTTTGTTTCTGAGTTTGTATGCCGATAATTACACAGCCATAACTAGTATATATATATAAATATATATATATATATATATATATATATATATATATATATATATATATATATATATATATATATATATATATATATATATATATATATATATATATATATATATATATATATATATATATATATATATATATATATATATATACTAGTTATGGCTGTGTAATTATCGGCATACAAACTCAGAAACAAAATCCCAAATTTTTAGGAGCAATATTAGCGAAATAATCGAATATTTCAACTTAGTTTTACAAATTGTAGGCGTAATAGGTGGGCGTGGCAAAATTTTCTTTACCCTAAACCTAAGTTGGCTTGAGCACAGCAACTCCCTAAAATTTCATCAAAATGGGATGAATGGTTTAGACGCCCATTTGGTACAAAGAAAGAAAGATAGAAAGAAAGATAGAAGAATTCATTTTTATATATATTTATATAGATTGCTCCTAAAATTTATAAAATTTGGTATCTTAGTTTGTATGGATATTGTCGACTACTTCTCTAAAAATAAGCTTGGTTGGATCAATTTCACGCCCATTTAAAAAAAAATGTTGGAGCAATAATGGTCTATAAAAATTTTGCCACGCCCACTTATTACGCTCAAAATTTGTGAAAATTATTGAAAATGTTCAATTAAATAAAAGTCACTGTAGATAACTTTACCAAAAACTGGAGTGATTGGATCAATTTAACGCCCAGCGCCGTAACTAAGAAACAATACGAGGAGTAATAATGAAGTTCCGCATAACTAATTATCGTTTACACAATTCTATTCGGGAAAAGTCGGATACTATAAGATAGTTATTTAAATATACCAATAAAATATTATATCCTTGACATTGTTGTAGTTTTCTAAGGGACAAACATTGAGTTCTCATATATATTTTGTGGATTTACATCGTGTATTGAATATTTTTTGTATTTTGCAGTTTGCCTGTGTATGTTTGAATATTCGCAGAGTTGGATTTTTATTTTGGTTGTAATTTGTTGGAACGGGGTTGGACATAGCACAAGAGACCGCCAATTTCATAGCCATTATAAATGATTTTCGTGCATATGATTTGTATCTGCTGGATATAATGTTGTGTTCATTTCGAATGCTTTATTGTGATGTAAACAAAGGATAATTCTTTAAATGCAAAGCGTTAACCGCAGCGAATAGAATTAAAGCGTGTCACAGTGGCTGCAAACGCACATCCTGGAGTCTGATTATTATGCTATTATTTCGATAAATGTCAAAATGGTCGGGTGTGGTTCTTGTACAAAACATCGCATGGCACAAACATAAACAGAACCTGGGGTTAAATCACTTTCTGTTTACTCAATAACGTACCGTGAATGTTGTGAATCTATCCTTCGGATTTACTACCGACGCTGCTGCCATTGTTTGCGACGAGGCCCAATGAGAACTGTTAACGTTGCAGTTGATGTGACAGATTGTAAAAATATTGCTTGTCTTGTAAAATTAAATTTATGTTGTTTAGTGTTAACGTTTTGTTACGGTGTTCAATTTTTCGGGTTTTACAAAATTTTGAATACATTACAAAATAATTACATAAATATTAAATACAAAAATGGGTAGACACACGTTTTCAAGGCATTTTATTTCGAATTTGACACGGACGTTTTTGTTTGCTGATTTCAGATGTAATTTTGAATCTATGTAACTTAAAGTCTGTATATTAAAAAAAAAATATTTATTGAATTTTGTAATAGAAAGATGTCACGATATTTTTTCTTTTTCCTTTAACTTTAAAAACAAACTTACCTTAAGTTTTCCCATTTTAAGTTCACATTTAAAATCAAAAAACTTGAATACCTTCGGAAAAATACAAAAAATCGATAGTTTCCTATTCCTAAGATATGCATAATTGATATAACTAAGATCAATTACAATTGGTTATTTTTATACTAATTCATTAATAAAAAAATTACCTATGTACCTACGGGCATTTAAACTGGTTTATATAACTGTGTTAAGGTTCTTAAGTGGGTTTAAATAACTGCATTCAACTACTTAAGCGCTGGTTTAAATAACTGTGTTGAGGTACTTAAGCATATAACCCACTTAAGCATATGTATAAGCGGTTAATACTGTATATCCAAGAGGACACAAGTCAGCAGTTTAAATAAAAAACCAAAGTCTGGGAACATGGAAGGCAAGGTGCATGTTACACACTTAGATATGTAATAAGACCAGAAATGTTTGTGTTAGTGAGCATGAGAATATGAATATGTGTGTTTTCGTAATATTTAGTTTGGTTTTTTGTTTGTAACGCCCAAAGAAGGCGCGTTTATATTCTTTTAGATCAGTTTTAGTTCTGAGATGAGCAAAATCTAATCGAATCACATCTGCTACGCTCACCTAACACGACAACAATGTCTGAAATTAAATAAAAACATTCAAATATTTTGCTAATATTGCTATTAAAGATCCAAAATTTAGTATTTGAGTTTGAATGGTTACTGTCGCCAGAGGGCGTGGCTGGAACAATATAACGCCGTAACTCAGAAGCGTGATCTTCTACTTGACGACTTCAATTACCCACATCGGGGAGTAAAGGTAAGCATATTATGTTAAGATTTAAAATTTGGTGAAGTACCCTAAGACTCATAAAAATGATTTCAGAAGATGAGATCAAGAATGGACAATTTTAATCAACTAATTAACTTCATTTCTATTAAAAACAAAACCCGGATAAAGCTGTGTACTGTAAGCTGATAATATTATAAGGCTGTTAATTGAAATCGGTTCGAATAATATTAAATGACTTATTAATGCATTTCCTTGACAATGCTTGTTCTTCCAAATTTTGTTTGTGCTGGTAAAGTACTGTGCCTATTTTGTACCACTGATTAAATAATGAAACTTTTATGCTAGGGTGGTTCATATTTTTCATTTTGCATATGTTAAAAGGAATCCTTTATTAACTTATATAATTTTAAATGGTTATTTTGTTTCACATATGATCTATAATATAATTAATATAGTAAACAAATTAGGGTAGTTTGTGATATAAAAATTTTAAATATTATTTTAAATATTGAGCTAATTTTGTTTACACTGTTTGTTCTTACTCCCGAGACGATTCGATTTTAGAGCCAATTAGCCCGTCACCACGCCCACTATTACAAAAAGTACTGTTTTCTTTTATTATTAATTGTAATATTTGTCAATGAGGTGCATTTTTTTTAGTCGGTAGGATCGTCTATAATTTCTTTACATTACTTTACATTATTTTAGTTAAGTAATATTGAAATCTCGCCAAAAAAATTTTATTAAACAAAAACTAGTAAGATTATTATCTTCGGCTATGACAACAAGAAATGTGCTTCTTTTAGCACATAAGAGCTACATGTGTCTATTATAAGTGGGCGTGGTTCTTATCTTTTTTAATTAGTTTTTTGTTCCCATGGAAAGGAGTGGTTTTTATGGGAGGGGGTGATAGTTTTGGTCCTATCTTGTCCATCTTCGAACTTAGCCTCCGCTTGGGTAAAAGGAGCTTACCAAATTTTAGCTTGATAGCTTTTAAATTACGGCTGTTATCGCTGGGACAGATAGACAAAACGACGGACATAGTTAAATCGACTCAGAATCCGACTATGATCATTTATATATATATATATACTTCGTCATACCAACCAGCCCCATTCTGGGTGTTACAAACGGAAGAATAAACTCAATATACCCTACGATAAGTGCACTTGGACTTGGCGAAGGGTTTAATTACGTTTTTTTTAAATCGAATAGATTAACTGCCAACAACTTTCATATCTGACATGTAATAGCCAATATCGAATGTTATAACGTGTTTACACAACAAAACATAAACAATTTTCTGATAAACGAAGCACTTCATTGCTCTTCTCTTGAGATTTTCGAACGAAGCTCTCAGCCGTGTTCGTACCCACAAAATTAACAAAAAGTCAATAAATCATCTTCCACAAAGCAGTACAACTGCATCGAAATCTATTTAGAAGCTGACGGTTGAAACAGAGTAAAAGGTGGCGCGACAAATGCGAATGTGCAAATAAAAAAAAACAAGTTCTTAAACTGCAATCGCAACTGCAGCAATGAGTGAATAGGTATGTAAGTATTTCGATTAAACTGTTTCAGAAATGTGTTGGAGATGTGTTGTTACAACATTAATTTGGAACTACTCTCTAAAGCGTACTCGTATGTGCACCTAACGTTACCATTTATTGTTTGGTAGAAACCTTGTTAAAATTGGAAAGTTCCTGAAAAGAAACATTATATAATGAACATCATTTTATTGCTCACTTGAAATGGAAAATCAGATTGACATAACATATTTTTCCTGATACATTATTTTATTTAATAAATAAGATTTCGAAAAAAAAACTTGTGATAATATAAGCGATTGATTTCAAAATTGATTATAAACAAGATGTTAAAATAGTGATGACGATAGCCAGGTCCGTATCTAGGGGGGCGAAGGGGGCAAATGACCCGGGCGCCACGTTGTAAGGGCGGCATGTAGAAGGAGCTTTAGGGCGACATTTATTTTAAGTGAGTACCTTTTTTTTTGTTTGCTTCTACATCTGCTTTCATGAAGAAACATTTTTCAACGTTGAACAATTACAATTTCATAAAAACAAAAAGTTATCTAAAAATATTTTTAAAGTATCCACTCTTGCTCCGGGCGCCAGAATTCCTAGGTACGGCCCTGACGATAGCCTCGGATTTGATACTAGAACATTCAAATGTCGCCATACCGAATATATCTTTATTATTTGTGTGCTGCAATCATCTATATACAATATATAAAGATTAATGTATATTTATTTTTGTCTTTCTTTCAAATGGGCGCCTAAACCATTCTTGCGATTGCTATGAAATTTTGGAGAGTTGCTGTGCTCAAGGCAAATTAGGATTTGGGCAAAGACAAATTTGCTACGCCCAAATATTACGGCCACAATTTGTAAAACTAGGTAAAAATATTTGATTATTTCACCAATATTGTTTCTTAATATCTGAAATTTGGTATCTAAGATTGTACAGGCACTATAACAGGGTACAGGGTCTATAACTTTAATAAAAATGGGATCAATTGGATCAATTTAACGCCAACTTTCAAAAAATGGGTGGATAAATTTTAAGCCTACCACCATTGCTCAGGAACTTGATGCGCTATATTGAAAACATGTAACGGGATGCACCGGGGAGAATAACAAGATATACAAAATCTGCCACGCCCACTTATTACGCCCACAATTTGTTTAATTAAGTGAAAATATACGATGACATTGCTAATATTGCTCCTAAAAATTGAAGATATTGTTTATGAGTTTGTATAGTAACTGCCGATAATTTCACCGGCGTAACTCAGAATCACTACACCGGGAAGCTCCGCTATCGGGAGTACCGGAAAGTTCTGCCAATGTTTTTATTTTTAAGTGGCATTGCAACGCATGCCGCATGTATAATCTCGATAAATCGTTTAGTGATCTTTGACATTAAGTCCACGGACATTCAGCATTACAAAATAATTCAAATTCAAATTTATCGTTAAAGATTACCAATCACGCCATCAAAGAAATATTAAACATTAATTTTAATGTTATTAATATTTCGTAAATGTGACTAACATCACTTGATTTCGATTCCATATTTGAAACACAGGACTAAGTAACTGCTTTTAATACGGAACAGCCTAATGTATGTTAGATATCTGCAACTGTACACCATCATTCTAAATCATGCGAATAGAGTGTTTTGCAACTTCGTTAACGAATGTGAAATGTATGAATTTACTGCGGTCGGAGCTGTAATTACATCGACTTGCATGGGTGCGCACAGATGTCATGTTAGCATATTGTCAAAACAACAATTTTATAATATACTCGTAGGAGCATACAAACGATACGAACAAGAAGAAATGAAACGTGTACATTTCTGTCTACCCATTGCATGAGAATACTAAACTTAATCTTAATCTGACCGATTTACAGTCTGACGGCGAAAAGGCTATTTACGCGTTAGGAGACAACCTTACTTATTATATATATATTTTGATAATTTAAAAAGATTAATTTTCTTTTTATATTTATATACATATATCAATCAAACTAATTATACTAGAAGTAGAAAAGCCAGTTAAATTTACACGACAATTTATTCCCTAAGGATTAAATTCGTTTAAATGTTTGCTATCTTTCTTTATACCCTATGCACTTCTAAACCATTCATCCGAATGCGATAAAATTTTGGTAAGTTGCTGAGCACACGCCCGGAAAAGTTTTGGAATATCGCACACCTAATACGACCAAAATTTCTGAAATGTAGAAGAAGTTTCTAAAATTTGGTACAATTACCTACAACGAGGAATAACGGAAAGATATTAAAATTTGGTTTAAAAGTACCCAAATACACACAAAAATAATTTCAGAATAATTAACAGTTCATTCATTTTAATCAACTTATTAATTTCAACAGATTTTGTCTCAAATCTAAATCTGGGCAACCTCGGCCACTATAAGCTTTTGCATAATATATATGTATGTATAAGTTGTCCGTACGTGTGCTTTAGGGTAAAAAATCAAAAAATGTTTCTGTTGTGCAAAAATCATGTCAAGATATTTATGGTACCCGGCGTTGCTCGGGGTTTGTTTTGAATATAAATATGTTTAAGATAATTAGATAACGAAACTTCCCGTTATTTCTTATTGTTGTGTTTTTGAGTTACGGCAGTGGGCATTACATTTTCGGTGCGGTTATCCAATTTCAAGATTTTTAGGAACAATAGTAGCGCCATAATCTAATATTTTTTATTCAATTTCAAAAAGTGTTAAGTGGACGTGACAGATTTGTTTTAAGCCCAAAATCGGATACCGGTAGGTGATGCACTTTAATAATAAAATCTGTTGTACAGCAGCCAGCTTTACCACGCTAACTTTAAATATGATTGGAAAAATGCTACGACATATAATGCGATTACTGGGGATGTTAATTAATATGGTGGCGAAACTTAGTGTTGCAGTAAATATATCTATATCTAACTATATCTAAAAACCCAAAAATCAAGAGTCTATAAATTCCAACAAAATTATGAATTTGGCAGCTCTTTATCTCTTTAAAAACGGGACAAGAAAGCATACCAGCAAATGATTTGAACTAATATTCATTGGAATACAAAATAAACTTTCTTTATGACTTAATTAAATTATATGAGAAACAAAAAGAATGGTTAAATAATGTTAGTCAGTTGTTTATAAATAAATAAATTTTAATAACAATTGGCTAAGTCGAAGCTCAAATACTCTTTGCTATTTTAGAGACACCACAAAATGCACTTCTTGTAGCACATATGTATATGCTATATGTCCCTATCATACGATACCACATAAATTGTCAAAATTTTAAAATAACTCTATAATACCTTTCATTTGACTTGTAGCCAACAAAGTTATTAATGTATTCCATGTATTGACATTTTACGGTTATTTATTGTTTATAATTTTTGTTTTAATTAACCTTAACATCTCTAAAATCTTCACCCTTCAAATTGAGCGAAATTGGATAAGAATTCCTATACTAGATAAAATTTAACAAAAATAATGTAATGAATTGTTTGTAGTTTATATAATAAGGGGTATTACACGCGTTTTTATTTATGATAATTCTTTTTTTTTTCTTAAATACAATATATAAGGGTGATAGGTATTTTCTTCGCAGCTGAAATGTTATTTAATAAAATGTATAGTATGTAAAAGCTTAGGTAAATATTGTGGATATATGTTGTGCATATGATTTTCCTTCTCTTTCTAACTTCGCTTAAAACATCGCACATGATATTAACCAATTATAGCCGCATAAGCAACCATTTTTTTATACACTTCCATACATATCTATGTGTGTGCGAACGTACGTACGTATGTATGTATGTATGAATGTACGTATGTATGTATGTATGTATACGTGCGTTCTTTATTGTCGCATTATTGAGAATAACAAGAACAAAACCCACATATGTGATAATTGATACATTCGCACGTTTAAGGGCTATTATTGTCTTTATTTATTTGTATATTAAACATTTCGCTGGATTACCTTTGTTTAATTGAATTCTCCTTCCTGCACACATAAAATGCAAACAAAATCGAAGTCTTGTTTTATTAGAACTAAATAATCTTACAATATTTCTGACTTATATACTTATACTTTAAAATAATGTTCTTCGATGACTTTTACAAGAATAATAGTCTCTAGTATTGTAAAAGGAAGCTTCTTTAAAAGTCGCTGTTCAGCATGCCGGACAGTGGTTCTTATTATATTAATATTTTTATATTTTATACAATATATATTTTAGTCTTTTCTCCTTTAAGAATACTCTGGCGGTGTTGGATTGGGGAACTGCAGTTGTATGTTGCCCAGAAATCAGCATGCCGTTTAATTTTTCAATGCCTAGCAGGGCTTTCGATATCCTATTCCGTTTCTCAGTTCATAATACAAATTTCGTTCAACTTCTTATAAATACATTTCGCAATGATGACTTATAAATTTCTTATTAGAATAACAGGCTTATTAGGAAGTTTTAAATAATGTGAAATGTTAGTAGTAATAGTTATTGCATCATTGGTAGTTTCCACAACTATTTCGACATCTAGGGTACAATTGATGGATCCAGCACGAATAGTAGCATTAATCTTGGAGATGTAAGCAATGCTAATAACAAAAATGAGCCTTGACTTAAAAAATGAGTATGTATGTCTTTTTCTAAAAGTAAATCTGTAATATCTAATTATCGCATTAAAAATTATAACCTGGAAAAAGTCGAATCGTTCGTCGATTAAGGCGTAACCATGGATTTCAAACTAATATTTGTTTGCATATTAAAATTTGTGTTAACAAAGCGAGAGGTGTTCTCGGTTTTGTAAATAGATGGCCAAAGAAATGAAATTACTCCTGTATTACTAAAACTCTTTTTACTTCACTTGCTAGACCGATTCTGGAGTATCCTCAATATAAGTACTACTCTAATAAAATCGAATCTATCCAAAAACAGTTTCTGTTATTTGCTCTAAGAATTATGAGCTGGAATCCAGATATAAACTTTCCTCCAAATACCCATCGCTTAAAACTTTTGGATCTCCCTTTCTTAAAGAGAGAACTGTGTTAAACGTAATGTTTCTGATCAAGTTGATTAATGGACATTTAAACTCTGGATTTCTCCTTGGAAATATTAACTTTAATGTTTCCGACAGACCTTCGAGATATCTTATACCTTTAAAATTAACCCTTTGTAAAACAAATTACGAACTTTTCGACCCATTCCAGTTTAATACATTATATTCTTATTTTGATATCGCTTTCTCCATTGAACAAAATATATGTTTACTTTAAGCATATCTAAACAATATAAATAATTTGTCTATATTTGTGTTTTATCTCTTTGTATTTTTATATGGTACTAGCGAATGCCCGACATGCGTTGCAATGCCAATTAAAAAAAATGGTAGCAGAACTTCCCGGAACTTCCAGGTACTCCCGTTAGTTAGCGGAACTTCCCAGTACTCACCGTTGTAGCGATTCTGAGTTACGGCTGTGAAATTATCGGCATACAAACTAAGAAACAAAATCCCAAATTTTTAGGAGCAATATTAGCAATGTCATCGTATATTTTCACTTAATTAAACAAATTGAGGGCGTAATAAGTGGGCGTGGCAAATTTTGTATTTCCTCTATAGCACATCAAGTTTCTGAGCAATGGTGTTAGGCGTAAAAATGATCCACCCTTTTTTGAAATTTGGCGTTAAATTGATCCGATCACGCCCATTTTTGGAAAAGTTATAGACAGTGTTTATACAAACTCAGATATCCAATTTCAGATTTTTAGAAGAAATATTAGCCATGCAATCGCATATTTTCCTTTATTTTTAAAGTGGGCGTTAAATTGATCCAACCTCGCCCATTTTTGGTGAAGTTGTCGACAGTGTTTATACAAACTCAGATACGAAATTTCAGATTATTTGGAGCAATATTAACGAAATATTCGAATATTTTAACTTAGTTTTACAAATTGTGGGCGTGGCAAAATTTTCTTTGCCCTAAACCTAAGTTGGCGTGTACACAGCAACTCCCCAAAATTTCATCACAATCGGATGAATGGTTCAGACGCCCATTTGGTACAAAGAAAGATAGAAAGAAAGAAAGAAAGAAAGAAAGAAAGAAAGACAGAAGAATTCATTTATATTTATATAGATAGATATGTGATAGTTTTAATTATTATTTAATTGATTTCTTTCTTTAATTAATGTTCTAAATTTAAGTTGTATTTGTAAGTTTAAACTTAATTATTTTGACTAATAAATTTTCCCTTTTTCTTATTATAAATATTTATTCTCTCAGACAAAAAGAGGTATACCTCTTGCCGGTCTGGCTACATTATGACGGAAACTGTGGATACTGTTTCCTGAACTAAGTGTGGAGTGGATACTTCACTCTCTCCACCATATGTCTATACAGTTTTGGGTAGATGATGGTTGATACCTTTTGATACTTTTTTCATACTAACCATTTTATTTTGTTTCTTCTATTTTCAGCTCCCATGGGCTTGAATATATTATTCGAGTCCCACCAGATCCTTAACGATTTTCTCACTATGTAAATATTAAAAATAAATTTAAATTTATTTTACTATGTTTGCGATTGAAATAATCCAGCTCTTGCTTCGAATGCTGCATATGGATGACATTAGTGGTGCGTATGGTAATGATACGAAACCACAGAATGCAAAAAAACTTTGGACTTATTGGAGACTAGGTCTATCTTATTGGAGACGAGGTCTATCTTATTGGAGAATAGGTCTATCTTATTGGCGACTAGGTCTATATGTTACCTTGGCCCTAACGCCAGCTTCAAATATATTTAAAGCTAATGAAGACAATTTTAATTAACTCTACGCAAAAGTAGCACGTATTAGGAAATAACTGCGATATTTCTCGACTTGGAAAAAGTAATCAGTTTCAATTGAAGCATATACGAATGTCACTCTACTATAATAATGGTTTTCAATGAAGTGGCAACGGTGAAAATGCACTCCGAATCGTTTATTTTTCATTCAAAAGACTGTGGCGAACTGACACAGATTTTACCATAATGGTGAATTCGATTTAGATATTTCGTTGTCAAAATTGTATCTATTGCTCGGTATCAATAGATTGTTGCGCTTTTGACAGAAAAGAACTGTTAATGTTAAAAAAACACAATAAGCAAAATTGTTCAAGTTGGACGTGAATTCAGTGCTAATGGGATACCAAAGTACTGCTTCTCAAAATGTCTTGCTTCATATTCTTGATTTTACATTTTTCAAGAGAAGAATAAGTCCAATATTACTGGTGTACTGCAAGAGCAAGATTGCAATAATAAGACCAATCCAACATATATATATGTCTTGGTTTTGCATTTGCGACACACCAGCTTTGCGCAAGTGTTGGACTAAAGAAATATGCCACGTGAAAATATTTAATTATTCACTAACATTACAATTTGTAAAAATTTGTTCTCTAATATTGTTATAAATACTGGGAAGGTTAATTGATATGGTGGAAAATCTTGATAAAATATCTTAAATCTTGCTTTATCACAGGAGTACCAGAAGATTCACGAAAATGCCATGCCAAGAAAATAAAATTTGCTTTCAAAGTATCCGATTTGCCACATATACACGCAAATACCATTCCAGAAGAACAGGGCAAGAATTGACAGTTCATTGTTAAAAACATAACCCGTACAACGCCGAGTACTACAGTTAGTTATAAATAAAATCTGATATTATGAGTGGGTTAATAACAACAATGTACTAATTTTTTAAATTAAGTTTGAGTGCTTACTTACGTTTGTTTCTGTATGTAGTTATTCGTTTTTTTTTATTAATCGTAAATAAGTTATTTTAAAATTTTTCTAGCAATTGTAATATAATTAAACTAAGGGACAACTCCAAGCAGAGAAAATGAGTATATGGACAATTTCCTTCCCGTTTTTCAATATTGCAGCAAAGAGCAAAATATATGATGACTAAGTAATAAAAAGAATATTCCGAGGCTAAGGTTATTTTATTGTCTGCTGTTTTAAAATAACTTCAGAACGAACGTAGCCTACTCTGCTGTTCTATATCAGGGATATCATGTATGGACGAGAGAGGTTCACTACGATAAATCGACTTGAGTTTGTAATATTATTTAGTTTCAGCGGCAAGAAGGTTTTGGTACAATCGATTGAGATTTTATATGAATTTTCGACATTTTCGGGTGCCACTAGAAAACAGTTAAGATGCCTGATATGTGGTATATACAAAATTAAACAGCTATAGTTGTGGAAAATTTGATTTGGAGAGGTTTTTCTTCAAACTCCATTCCATTCCATTGTACAAAAGTCAATAATATCCTGCTTCGGTAGAAGAGCTTCCACTATTTCTAAATCACCAGCAATAAAATACACGACATTAACAACGGTAGCAGCCACATTAACTGTGAATTCCATTTAAATAGTGGAAATAACAGAAAAATAAATCAAAAGGAACTCATCCATCACTAACGTGAATAAAGGTATCGTTGTAGTACCAATAGTGAATATTCTATTCCTTTAAAATATTTAGGACAAAATAATAAATAAAAAAGCTAAAAAGTAAATTTATATTTAAATAAAGTTCCTACTTAGTACCAACTTTATTTGAAATATAATACTTTGATTTGACAGCTATAAAGTAGCTGCTGAAGTTAAGTAGAAACTTTAATTTAAGAATATGAAACAATGGCTTTACAATCGGTTATTATTATATATCATCGTTATATAGCAGTTTCAGAATCCTTTTATGTTTGTAGAGACTTCAATGAATGGAAGTTAAGTGACATTTTATAAATACAAAAAAAACAAACAAGAACTGCTACGCAAAAATTGTTAATTATGCGATTTTAGAAAATTTTTAATTTTGTTGCATATTTTATTAACACTCCCTATTGGCTATATTGCTGAATTGCCATTTTTTGATATCTCTTTCGATTTAGAAGTGATCAAAAGGAGCTATGTACTCGCTGTACTAGAAGTAGAGAAAACCCAAAAACCTCTTCAATATATTTTGTATAGTAAATTGATATTTTTAATAATTGAAACTAATTTTGTTAAGGTCGTGTGCTTTTTTGCATCTTGGTCTTCGAAGAACGTGTTTGGTATCTCGCGAAAGATGTGTCTAAAATGTGACATTAATTGACCGTTAACAAACATCCTATTAAGTTGTGCGATGATTTCGTTAAAACAGTTATTTAAATTTGGAATATGGAAATTTATGTTTAAAAAAGTATATTAATATTTGGGATTTGAAGTCCAAAAGACTGCAAATCGTATTTTCTACATTCGGAGTGATTTCAATATAAACACGCTTATTTCTCTGTTACAAAATAAGTTATCGAATAACTTAAACGACGTTTAAAAACAACTTATTTATATTTATTAAAAATATCTGTTTTTATACATAAATACATACGTACATGCATGCATGCATTCTAGTTACACTACAAGTTAATGATCAGGCGGTATGTATTTTATTTACAAACATCTTACTTTTGTAAACAATAAATTGAATAAATTAGTAATTGTCGTTTCTATTGTGCGTGTTATCGAAAAATAACAAAAGACAAAAACAACTAAATGGGTACATTTCGGAAAAAGAACAAAAACAAGAACGATTTAATAATTGAAAAAATAATAAACAGGCACTACTGTGATTGGTAGACGCAAGTTGCCGGTGGAGGAATGACACCCTTTTTGGAGTGACTAAGCCACGCCCATTTTGTCAGCACACCAATCGTTCGAATGTGTTGATAACATTGAATGTGTGAGTGTGTTTGTGCGACTGTTAGCATGTGCAACCCAGCAAAAAAAGTTAATCGCTGCAAGGGTATCTCTTACACAATAGCTTCTGACTGAGACCTGAACTTTTAATATAAATGTTGGAACGTTTATACAAGAACGAATGAAGCTGATATTTAATACTAAAGTCAGTAAAGAATCAATTCTACAGTATAGAATTCCGAGTTAAATTGTTCAGTGGCGATTAAATTTTCTGCTGGAACTTGTATTGATGGCATGTATACATATACATATTACAACAAACATATGTCTCTAATTGTTTTTATTGTTGCTTTGTTATTTTTTTCTTTTCTTTTATATTATTTTGTTTGTTGATTTGCTTTGCGATGTGTTTCTCTTTTGTTAAGGCCATTTGTTCGGACGCTCGTTAACTTGTTTTCTGCTCATTGTGAGCTGTTGACTGCCTTGTTACCACGCTTGGCAGCTAACTACGTTAGTTTCCACATTGCAAACAAACAAACAAAAATAAAAACAGCAGTAAAAACAACAACAACAACAACAACAACAACTACAACTACTAAGGAACATTGCAGTGAAGCCCACGGACACCAACTGGAGATGGCTGCGGATGAAGGCTGACAGCGTGGACGAATGGACAGACTGACATACAGAGAGACAAATGAATGGATGTCTGAAAGGAACAAACCTGTTTTTCAAATGTACACAGAATTATCCGCGCCAAATCCGACTGCCCGCCTGCCCGTTTGTTAGTTGTTTATCCGCCAACTGTCCCCGCTCCCAGTCTGTCTCTCTGTATATCGGTCTCTTCAAATGTGTGCTGCACTTAAGTTCGGGGGCTAATTCCGACAGACGGGCAAAGAATACGTCATTGTATGTGGTGCACTGCGGTCGGTGGCACTATGTATTTTCAAGCTACCATGAGTTAATAAAAATCTATAAATACTTAACGACATTATTAAATTGATTGATTTTGTTGAGTTTTTTGTTGTTGTTGTTTGTTTATAAGTGTTGCTTCTTAACAATAATTTGTTACTTTTCCGCATATTTTATAGTTTAATCAATTAGCACAACTATGAAAAAAGTATAATAAATTGAAAAAAATAAAAAAAACTTGTTTAATTCTTTTATAATTATTTTTGAGTTTTCTAGACACAATGTGAATGCATCGTCATGTATCTTATAGAAGTTATCGTTATTTTGGACTGCGACTGCTGCGGTGTGCACGTGCGCTGCTCCGAGCGAGCGGAGTCGAGCCCCCGATTGTGCGCCTTGTCTCTTCGAGTGGTTCCCGAGCTTAAGCGAATTAACTAACAAGATTATGAAAATGTAAAATCATCTGTAAATCGCTAAAACGATTGTAATTTTGTTTTTCAACACCTCTACTCACTCACTCGTTCGCTCGCTCACTCGCTCGCTTGTTCGTTCGATGACTTGTTTGTGAATTTATGCGCTCAATTGTTTGTTCGTTTGTCCGTTCGTTCGTTCGTTCGTTCGTTCGCTCAGTCAGACTTATTGCTCTCAGTTCTTTTGATGTTGCGCGGTTTTGTGGCCGAGTTCGCCTCGTTGCGCTTCGTAAGGCGTAAGGGGTGCGGTTCGTGCCAATGCCTGGGCAACCTCTGTGGAGACAGTAAATTTGTTGCTGTTACTGCTACGGTTGGCTGAAATGTTGGCTGCTGTTGCTGTAATCGCAACAGCCACAGCCACAGTCGAGTCATCGTCGTCGTCAGTTCGTCTGTTGTGATTTCGAATTTGTTGTTGGCCGTTCTGTCCATCCGTCCATCTGCTGTAAGCCGCTCACTTCGGCCCGGCGTAGACAACAATTGGTATTGGTGCTCTTCGCTTGTGTTTGGACTCGCGCGCATTCATTCTGGCGTGTGTGATAATGAATGTATCTCGGCCGTGTGCGAAACGCTCGAATACGAAAAAACCGCAGACACAGAAAACACTGGCATTTGTAATCCTTAAGTGCAGTGCTGTTCGAAAACCGTTGTTTTACCGTCGCGATGTCACGCTCAAATATTTGTGATTTCAATTGTGCGTCCTCCGTGATGGGAATCGTTCTCAAATTAATAGTGAAGTGATTGGCTGTGAATACCAAAACCGAAAAACATAAAATCTTTAGAAATAAAAAAAAACCTATTTGCAATATTGAAAAATTTAAGATCAGACAAGCGAAATCCAAAAACTTAAATATAGTACTTAAATAGCACAAACATTAAATTTCGAACCAGAACCGTGCACTCCTGCCTGCGTCAACACATGCATTCTTGTCGTAATTATGCCAAGACCCTCTCGTGAATCCTACGGCGACCAGAAGCCACCGTACTCGTACATATCCCTCACAGCAATGGCCATCTGGAGTTCGCCGGAAAAGATGTTGCCACTGAGCGACATTTATAAATTTATAACGGATCGTTTTCCTTACTATCGAAAGAATACGCAGCGTTGGCAAAATTCGCTGCGGCACAATCTCAGTTTTAATGATTGCTTTATCAAGGTGCCAAGGAGGCCTGATCGTCCTGGAAAAGGCGCATACTGGGCTCTGCATCCGCAGGCTTTCGACATGTTCGAAAACGGCAGTTTGCTGCGGCGCCGCAAACGCTTCAAGTTGCACAAAAACGATAAGGACCTGCTTAACGAAGAGCTCGCTGCGCTCGCCAACTTAAATCGGTTCTTTTTCACAGCCAATACCACTGGACACGGCATTTCTACAATGCCACCAATGGATATGTCTACCGCCTCGCTTATAGGTGACCCTTCACTATACATGGCAAGAATGCCGCCGGTCACATTGTCATCGCATTCTCCGCCGCCATCCGCCACGCATCATTACAGAAATGCCATTTCGCCGTCAATTTTGACGGTACACAGTGAACTACCACCGTCGGCACCAGCGTCTCTTTTGACCGGACACTTAACATCAGCACCGACTGCTCTGGACGCTGTAATTATGAGCAGTTATCGTCCGAAACGGGCTTTCACTATCGAAAGTCTCATTACGCCAGATAAGCCAGAATCAATATCAGAAGAAAGTTTAGATGGAGACGCCGACGATCGTACTGACATTGACGTTGTCGAAAATGACAGTCCTAATAACGACGAAACAGGATATCGTCTGCTAGCTTCTTCTGAGAAAACCAACAGATCTCCGCTAGATGCAGGTACAGGAACCACTGGAATTGATGAGCAGCGAAATCGACCACTGCCACCATTGCATACTATCACCGGCGCCGCAAACTTGCCCTTCCTGCACTACAACACTGGCGTCAATGTCGGCGGTAGCAATCTAACATGCATAGGAGGCAGTCAGGCAAACACACACGGCTCTGCCAATGCCTATGAACTGCCAGTTCATCCATTATTAATGATGACATCGCCAATGACAAACTTGCATCAGTCGTATTATTCCAATCTTGGAATGACTGCAGCGACGACGCAGCATCCATCTGACGTGCAGCATAGGATTAATGCTAGTCTGCGTACTGTCTAACTGTGCTCTTGTGCATGTTTATTTCCAACGGATGGATTTTTTACGATATATGATAACTACTTAGTTCCTCATCGCTAATTTTTGTAATTTACCTATGTATGTAACGTACGAAACTAATTTCGTAAGATTTTTATTTATTTATTTTAACATGTATTGTAGAATATGTAAATTTTGTAATAAGTAGGAAAATGTTATACATTAATGTGTGTATTATACGATATCTAAACCTGCATTTTAATTTAGTCAAAATTAGTAAGGACTGTCATTCTTAAAAACTATCGAAATTTCTGGTTTATCTATTCTCATTGGTTGATTGTTACTTTAATTAGATTATCTTCAAGTCTCTCGAAACAAATTTTCTTTAAATTTATATTTTGATGGTTTAAAGTTGCCAAAATCTTTAGTCAATCAAGGAAGGAAATGGGACCAAAAACAGGCAGTCTGATTCGATTAATCTCGTAAATGAATGTTCATATCTACCTATTAATCTTTCTTTTTATTTTACTTCTTATGCATTACTCAGTGGTGTATAGATCTAGGCATATAAATATATACATATTCTTAATCAAAATGAAAAACTAAGTCAATCTATTCATGCACTTATGTCTGTCCGTCTGTCTGCCATTTTTGCTTATTAACACCATAGCGAAAGAACCGTTAGAGATATTGGGCAGAAATTTAGTACACTGGTTGCTCTTATGCACCAGATGGACTAATTATGCTTTGGACTATATCCGCCCAAGGCCACACCCACTATTACAAAAAATACTGATTTCTTGTTAACACTTAAGAACTATTTTCTGTTATGCTTGGGAACTACTGACTAAATTTTGGAAACGATTAGGGCGTTTGTAATTTTTTGTATTTAATGTTAAAATAAAGCCCTTTTATCTTTAGTTGGTAATTATGGTACACAAATAATCGAAACTAAGTATAGTAGTCTTATTAGGGTGGTTCATGATATATCAAACAAGTTAAGAACAACCCTAATTTGATTTTGATATGTTATAATGCGTTTGTAAAAGTTGGCAAGACTGACTTTAATTTCATTTTTGTTTTCTTTATTTGCTTGTACCACCGATGAAATATGGGAAATGCTATGCTCACGCCCGGGTTAAAAAAAAAATTCCCCAACCCACCTATTACTCTCAAAATTTATAAAACTTTTAAAAATTGTTCTCGTGATGCGCTATATAGGAAACATATACAGTCGTGTATGGATATAGTGAACTAATTATTGCCAGGCCTGTTCACAGTATTGAGATTGTTCACTATAGCAAGGTTCAAATTTTTGCTCAAAAACTCGTTTTATTTGCTCTAAATACACTTAATTTATATAAATTCAAGAAATCAATAAAATAAATACGTAGTAAAACATAAATTTGTGCTTATTTAAAGAATTGGCGAATACACGTTTGCTTCTTGCGTTCACAAAGTAAAGTTTGAACCACAATCGGTTTGCACTCGACAAAAAATTTTTCTTCACTAAGGTGAAGAAACAGCTGATTTTGTAACAATCAACAGCAAAAATACAAAAATACATTTTTGATTCCTTGTTGTGTTTTTGTTGATTTTTGCTTAAAATTGCTTTCAAAATGTTGTTCACTATTTAGAGGTTTTCGATAATTCACTATTTAGAGTACTTCATGTACAAATTTGGGCGTTCACTATATTGAGGTGTTCACTATACCCAGACACTACTGTATAGGTATGCGTATGGCAGGAATTATAGACTTAATACGCCAAATTGTTTTTTAATTTTTTTAATTTATTCGATTAATTCACTTGTTTTTCTAATGTAAATGTGGTTGATATGGTCTTTGTCGACAACTACACCAAAAGTGGGTGTGAGTGAATCAATTTAACGCTACCGCCGAAACCGACTCAGAATGCAGATAAATAAAAGTTTAGAACGCAAATATATAAAAAAATTTATGAAAGTACCCAACTACACACAAATGTAAGAACGGAAAGTTTATAATTTTTAACTGTTATCTAAAACAGCTAATATATCTATATATATAAAAATGAATTCTTCTATCTTTCTTTCTATCTTTCTATCTTTCTTTGTACCAAATGGGCGTCTAAACCATTCATCCGATTGTGATGAAATTTTAGGGAGTTGCTGTGCTCACGCCAACTTAGGTTTAGAGCAAAGAAAATTTTGCCACGCCCACCTATTACGCCCACAATTTGTAAAACTAAGTTAAAATATTCGAATATTTCGCTAATATTGCTCCTAAAAATCTGAAATTTGGTATCTGAATTTGTATTGGCACTGTCGATAACTTCCCCAAAAATGGGCGTGGTTGGATCAATTTAACGCAAGGGTGGATCATTTTTACGCCTACCACCATTTGCTTAAAAACTTGATGTGCTAAATAGAAAACATGTAACGGAATGCACCGGGAAGAATAACAGGATATACAAAATTGTCCACGCCCACTTATTACGCCCTCAATTTATTTAATTAAGTAAAAATATACTATGACATTGCTAATATTGCTCCTAAAAATTTGGGATTTTGTTTCTGAGTTTGTATGCCGATAATTTCACAGCCGTAACTCAGAATCGCTACAACGGTGAATACCGATAAGTTCCGCTAACTAACGGGAGTACCGGGAAGTACCGGAAAGTACCGGGAAGTTCAGCTACCATTTTTTTAAGTGGCATTGCAACGCATACAGGGCATTCGCTAGTATAAAATATAACTAGTTTATGGTACATGGAGTTGCCCGAGTTTTGTTTTGGAAATAAATATGTGTAAAATAATTAATTTCTAAAATAAGCGGTGGGTGTTAAATTGATCCAACCACCATTTTTAGTAAAGTTATCAACTGTGACCCTATATACAGTATGTAGAAAAAATATGTTTCCAAACCATTAATAATAATAAAAAGTCGAAAATGTTTTCTGTTTATTGATATATTAACAAGAATATAAGTTTATTTTAAAGGTTAATTTTATGAATTAAAAAAAAAACAAATCAGAAATACATTAAACTTTTTCAAATGTTCACAAAAAATAAAAATATTTATTTAACTCTGAATTTTATGTGGGAAAAGTAAGTTTCCAAAGAACTTAGTATCCGCAATGGCCACCATTTCGAAGTGACATTTTTGCAAGACGGTCTTGCATGCTATCTACCAACTTTTTACAATCTTCTGGACTTAATTGAATCCTCCAATTGAAATGGAATCGAAGAAATGGTCTTCGATCGTCAAATATTTCTCAATTTTCACTGCTCAACTACTTTTCAACACGTGCTTTAATTTGGAAACTTACTTTTTCTACTGCCAAATTTCGGTTTAATAAAAAAAATTTACCGTTATTTTTACTGAAGAGTAACATCTCTCAAATTTATCCTAAATAATCATTTATGTATGAACTTTTAAAAATAAGAATGCCAAATGTCAATTAGCAAAATACAGGGTGTTTATTTACGTTAGAAATAATATTACGCTTTTGGAAACTTATTTTTTCTACATACTGTACCTGAATACCCAATTCAGATTTTTAGGCGCTATAGTAGCATTTTAATATTTTTATTTAATTTCACAAATTGTGGGAGATAGATAGATAGATAGATAGATAGATAGATAGATAGATAGATAGATAGATAGATAGATAGATAGATAGATAGATAGATAGATAGATAGATAGATAAATAGATAGATAGATAGATAGATAGATAGATAGATAGATAGATAGATAGATAGATAGATAGATAGATAGATAGATAGATAGATAGATAGATAGATAGATAGATAGATAGAAAAATATGCATTTAGTTAGAAACATAATTTTTTTATATATACCGGAGTTGCTCGGGTTTTATTTTGAATAGAAATATGTGTAGGACAATTAGTTAACGGAACTTTCTTCACTCCAGTTACATTAGTTAAGTTGATCTAACCACGCCCATTTTTAGTGAAGTTATCGGCAGTTATCCTACAAACTATATGTATATCCCATTATTCTTCCCGGCACATTCCTATATATGTTTTCTATGTAGCGCTACAGGGTCCTGAACTATGGTGGAGGGCTTGAAATTGCAAAATGTGGGCGCTAAATTGATCCAACCATGCTCATTTTTGGTAAATCTGTCCACAATGCTCATAACAACTCAGATACACAATTTAGATTTTTAGACGCGATTAGTCAATTTATTGAATATGTTTACTTAGTTTTAAAAATTCTACACGGTGTAAATAAGCGTTGTAAATTCTATATAACCTATACTAAGAACCGGTCCGAAATCTGTTCTCTAGTTTATATGAAACAACTGACTGACTGACAGACGTTGGATTATAAATAATAGATTATATACATGGTCACTCAGAAATATTATTAAATTGGTTCTATTGACACTAAAGTAAAACAAAACACACTTGTTCTTTAACAATTCGGTTTAAATGAAGTTGCTCCACAATCAAATCTATGCCCAGCGTGTGGAATGTCAACCTCTATTCTCAAAACGGAGGTTAAGTTCTTAGATGAAAGACCAGACAAAAGCAACACTTTCATAAAATAAAAGCTCTAAGGAACAAAATTATGAAAATAGTTACGGTGCAGAATTCCTTATTTATCATTTTAGGAATAACACGATAAAACTGAAAGAAATGGCCGTAACCGGATTAGAACAACACATAATTATAATAAAAACATATAGTACTTACTCGTGTTACGTAAGGTAATTTATTTTCGACGTAACCGAAAATAATCCTCTTACTAAAACCAGATTACATACTTTAGATATGTTCGACTAAAATTAGTTGAAGTAAAATTAGTAAGAAAATTATTTTTGGATATGCAGAAACTCAAAATTGGCGGAGGCATTTTAGGTAAACTGCACAAAGTGCTATATGTCTCCATTATAAGTGAGCGTTGTTATTATCCGATCACTTCTATTTTTTGTGCGTAACTTCGTCGTACTAATAAAGTGTTAAGTTTTGAATTTGAACTAGTAACATGCTGTGGGAGGGAGAGTAGGTTTCGTCCGATCTTACTCATCTAAGAACTAAACCTCCGAAGTAATTTTAGTTGATATATCTGAAACTACGGGTACAATCGCTGGGACAGACAGACGGACATCGTTAACTCAGCTTAGAATTCGAAGCTGATCATTTAAATATACATTTTGTCGTATATACCATGTTTCCTTATAGGTGTTACAAATGGAAGAACAACCTAAATATACCCTACTGTACTTGAACGGTGTAAAAATAATCTTCAATATTGTGAACTTAAAAGCAAGAAGCCATATATTGCAAGTTAATTCTGAGAGTGTCTATAAGAATACTTTAACCATTTTGATAAAGTTTTTGACAGTGTCTAATCGAAACAGCACACTATATCGCACATATGATCAATTAAACCGAAATGAATCCTTGTGGAGTCAGAATTTGTGATTCTGTTTGTCGTTGTTGTTCGCCCGCCAAACGTCAAATTGATACGCTTTTTGTGGACTTATACTTCTCGAGTCGAATAGTAAAGTTTAAATTTTTACTGCTGCGGGTGGAAACTAATTCTATGCACCGTTAGCACTTACCCGGCCAAGCTATTAGCCACTACAAAACTAACAAGCAAGGTATCAATTAAATGCAATTACTGCAACCAAGTTATGTAATTTAGTATTTGGAAGTTACGACCTAGTCATAGTCGGGCAGCGGGATTTAAACAGTTATCTAAAAGTGGCCTGGACCTGGGCATAACTGTATACAAATCAGTGGGATCTACAAGGTGGTGGGATACCTCCCATACAACCCTTAATTATCAATAGCGAATTTTATATTAAAAAAATTTATTTCGTGTGGAATTGTAAATACTCGAAATGATTTCAATCCAAAAAACAATTATGGCGCAGCTAGTGGTTTATAAAATTTTGTCATCCATTTGTAACTCCCATAATGAGGCGTGATAGATACATGAACATGAATCACCCTAATCGTTTCAATATTTAATCAGTTGATCCCAAGCATTACAGAACATTTTATAAAAATTGTTGACCCAATATATCTAATGGTTCTCAAGATATCGTATTAGCAAGAATATGTATTTGTTGTAATAGTGGGAGTACACTGTGTACAAAATGTCTGTTCAATATCTCTAACGGTTCTCTCGCCATCGTGGTAACAAGAAATAATGAACAACGGACATGGCTAGATCGACTCAATTTTAAAGAGAATATATGTAAATATATATATGTATTTATTAGTCTCGGACTGACAGCCTCAGCAGTTAGTGTCCCTAGCTTGTAATATAATTATTAATAATTATATTTTTTAATAAAGAAATAGATATATATTTTCCCAAACACAATACACCATTTGTGGTGCATAAAAACGCCCCAAAAGATTCCCCTTTTTAAGGGTATGCAATTTATAAAAAATATTTGCAGTACAGATCACCTGCTTACATTCAATACTTAAGACTACATACACAAAAATCGGATAAGAACAGCGCCCACTTACTACATAGACATGTAGCACTTATGTGCTGCAAGGATTACATTTTTGGTGTCTAAAATACCGATGTGTGTTTAAGCTTCGGCATTACAAAACGAGGTCTCGAATTACACAACGTTGGTCAGGTGACAAATTTTTTTTTTTTTAATAACGTCAATTGCCTCACATTAAAGTCGTTTTGCTTCTCGATTTATGTCCCCGTAATGTGCTTCTCGTCCCTTAACTTTATTTTGTATCGCTCTTTAGCAGCTCACTTAACGCCGGACCATAGGGTGGCTCAGTATTTTTTATAGTCGGCGTAGCCACACTCCTGGTTTCGCTGCGGACAATGGTAGCTGATTAACTCTTTCGCAGCAGTATGCATAGAGTGAAAGGTGTGTGTTCACAGCGCGTTTATATTATCAAGTCGAAGAGAGGTCAAATTAAGCAGGAGTGAGGTTTGAGTTGCAGCATTTAGACTTCGAGCTTTCTCTTTGTAGCTGCGCATAGACGCAACAAGACACCTGAATCAATAATGGGTGCGCGGATCATGTGTAAGTCCAATGCTTTAAAAGCGTGCCTTCTGTCGACCGCTAACTACGCTTTTTTTTATTGGAAGACAACTATGTCATGGAGGATGAATTTTTCGACTGTTGAATCTGACTCACTCCCTTGCTAACCTTATCATTGATTTCACCATTCCCATTTTTTATATCGTCGGTAGCGCTTATAGGCTTTGTTTAGGTTTTCATAGAACCTAGACAAGATCGTTCTCGTCCATAAAAGCGTACGCAAAGATTAAATGGCTCTTTTCCATTGATATGATAAACGAGACTAGGTTTTGCCGGGTCTTGCCATCCACAAATCCTACACCAAACTTGTAGCTTTCCGTATGGTTGCTTTAGTAACTATCACACACAAGATCATGTTTCGTTCATCGCATGAACTGGATTGCGGTAATCTTAGCCTTAAATTTATTGACCGGACTTTCCAGATGCATATCAGTGGATCATGGTCATAATAACATTTACGGATGTCGTCTACAAAATGTTATTTTATCCGTGGCTTTTTTTTCGTATTCATTGACTTTCTTCTACGCGCACCATATTTAAATTTGATTTTTTCGTAACATTTATATTTATATTCCAGTTATCTATTTGAACTTTGAAGAGCTTGTAAAGTTTGAAAATTTCCATTATATAGAAGACAATAAGTAAATTCAGTATTTGGAACATTTTCTCAAACGAAAAATAACTTTTTTGTTCTTACGCGTCACCTGAGCGTTGAACCTGAGACTTTAAGCGCCGTAGGTCAATTCTCTAACCATTGTGTTACCTGCTGCCTACATTTTTTTTTGTTTTTTGTATCTATAGAAACATCAGTTGCCAGATGGCAGCACAATTGGTTGCCCAATCCCGAAACATTAAAGGCAACCCTCGTAAAACTCTTATAAGAAATTATTTTTTTTTTAACGAAATGTTGCTCACACTTTAGAAAAGAACATTAAATAGTAAGAGAAATGAAAGGCATTAATTAAAAATTTAACTGCATTAATTCAAAAAAAGTTAACCAAAAACTTAACTTCTTTAAGTTGATTTTGTTAAGTACATTTCGTTAAGTTAAATTCGTTTATCTCTTTGAATAGTTAAATGCGTTAATAATTTAACGTACAAGTTAAAAAATAGTATTGAAAAAAAAAATTAATTTTACCAAAAAACTCATTGAAGAAGAAATAATTATGCATGTAAATAAACTCACGTAAAAAAATGCATTCAAACTATAGAAATTATATATATGTATGTAAGCAGAGTTTAATAAAAATGCAAAATGTAATTTAATTCGTAAAATATTCAGTTGGTTTTTATTTATTTATAGAATTTGCATTTTTCTCCTTGATATTATTCAGTAGATGCGGGTTTGCCTTTCATAAAAGAAACATTTCAATATTTTGATCCAACAGCGATGACCTTCTTTGCCCGTCCTTAATATGTCCTTTCCCGTAAAAAACAAAAAGATAGAAAATGATTTTAAACGCAAAAAAAAAACATTTCAAAAACTTTGTATTTATATTTAGGTTAGGTTTCTAAAAATTTATTTAAAAGCACCCTATACAAGTTTGGTACTTATTTTTTTTATATATATCTTTATAAAATATGATATCAAGTAAGTATATGTGAGACAAAGAAGTGCCCGTAGTGTCGAGAATATTGCTGCCGCTGAGGCTTCAGTTCAAGAAAGCCCAAATGTGTCTCTCACACGTCGTTCTCAAGCGTTGGGCATCTCTGTGACGTCGTTGTGGCGAATTGTGCGAAAAGATCTTGGCCTACATCCTTACAAGATCAAATTGACGCAAGAACTGAAGCCGCTTGACCACCAGAAGCGTTGTATGTTTGTGAATTGGGCTAAACAACAACTTTAAAATGATTCGGATTTTCATCGAAAAATCATCTTCAGCGATGTGGCTCATGTCTGGCTGAATGGCTTCGTCAATAAGCAAAATATGCATTATTGGTCAGGCAGCAATCCACACGTACTCAATGAGTCATCATTGCATCCCGAAAAAAATTACGGTTTGGTGCGGTTTATGGGCCGGCGGCGTCATTGGGCCGTACTTCTTCCGTGATGATCAAGACCGGCACGCTACTGTGAATGGGAATCGCTACCGTTCAATGATAACTGAATATTTTTGGCCCCAATTGGATGATATGGACTTGGAGGACATGGGGTTCCAACAGGACGGCGCCACAAGCCACACAGCGAATGTCACAATCAATTTATTGGAAACCATGTTTGGTAGACGTGTTATCTTACGAAATGGCCCAGTCGATTGGCCGCCTCGGTCGTGCGATTTGACGCCGTTAGACTATTTCCTGTGGGGCTACGTCAAGTCTATGGTATATGCCAACAAGATAGCGACGACTGATGAACTTCGAAAATTGGGTTCAGCGTCTAGACTTCTGCAAGCGAGCCCGTGGTGGCCTTGCAAAAAGAATCGAGTTCCATACATAATGGCATTGAATGTACTTTCACAGGAATAAAGAATTTTTTTTTTTTAACTTTTGTAGCGCTCATATTGAAAATAGAAGCGCAGTCGTTTAAGCAGTTTTCGCTCATTAAGCTTCGTATGTAAAACATCAACACGTTTTTAAATTGTTCAGGGAAAAAATGAGCTCCCATTTGCTGTTGTGGTAACTGACACAGTACACAGTTTTTTTAATCGAGAGTAAACATAAAGGAAAGCCGACGAATCGCATTCCGAAAAACTAAATTTTAAAAATTAAAATCAAATTATGTTATAGGAAAAGCATATCATTAAAATAAATTATTAAGAAAACGTAAATGTATGCTTATTGAAAGAATTGGCGGATAAACGTTTGGGGGGATACTCGCCTTTTCGGAGAGTCTTTTGATGCTCCACTTGTTAAGAAACAGCTGATTTTGTAACAATCAACAGCAAAAATACAGATTAGGGGAATAACCTCTTTCCTTCTTGTTTTTTGTTGCTTTTTGCTTGCAATTGGTTTCACTTTTTAGAGGTTTTCGATTGTTCACTATTTACAGTACTCCATATAAAAATTTGGGTGTTCACTATATCGAGGTGTTCACTATACCCAAACACGACTGTACATTCAAAATTGCAAATGGTTGCAAATTTGTTAAATTAAAAAAAATATTTAGTGTCTTTTTATTGTATTATCTAGTTAACTCTTCAAAAATGGGTAACAACTTGTAATGTTAAAAAAAAATTGCACCATCCAAGAAAGATTTTCAAATGTTAGTGAAACAGTTTTAAATGTTATACATACATGTATTTATACATATTTTATTGGTGTTGCAAATTTCTTAAAAGTGTTCTTAAACATGTTTTCGATTTCCTTTAAATTGATCATTCACGACAGTAAACAAAATCAATTAGGGTGCTCACGGTTAAGTACATTTACTCTCACAACTTGTGCTTTTTCAGAGAAAAATATTTGAATTTGTTTTTGTTTTGCATACAAAAGTGAAATATTACAAGTGGCAGTGTGTTATTCAAATCAGCTGTTCAGTTGACAGATAGCTTTTGTTTTAGAAATTGCGTGCATTTAAATATCCATAAGGGAAAATGTTTTGGGACATGAATTTTAAATTGAAATTTGCCGACATTTTCCTAAAATTCACAGAATTTTCCACAGCTGATAGCAAAGATGACATTATTATACTTTGAATACCATGAATGTTTCGGAATATTTATAACTGCAATATTAAAATCACCTTCCAAGAACACTCTTTTAATTTTGAAGTATCGCGGGTTCGGTCCTTTCCCCAACTATTTTCCTAGTTTTCATCAATGACCTTCTGTCTGCGACAAAAAATCCCATTCATTCGTATGAGGATGACATTTTTTATTCATATTTTTTTAAAAAACTTAATAGCTCTGAGGATGTTATGAGTAAATGACGTGATATGAATGCCTCACTCCTTCAAGATCTGAATATTATTTCGGAGTGGGTGGATTTAACGCCAGTAAAACCCAATGTTGTTTGCTTAGCCAAAACCGTGAGAAAATTTTTACTTCTCCTCCTCCACCTTTTACTATGGATGATGTTATTACGGAGTCAAATGCTCTTGACGTTCTTGGCTTATCAATTCGATCTGATCTTCGTTGGAATTTTCATATCCTGGGTTTCGTTTCATATATGTACTAGCGAATGCCTGGCATGCGTTGCAATGCCACTTAAAAAAATGTCAGCAGAACTTCCCGGTACTTCCCGGTACTCTTGTTAGTTAGAGGAACTTCTCGGTATTCACCGTTGTAACGATTCTGAGTTACGGCTGTGAAATTATCGGCATACAAACTCAGAAACAAAATCCCAAATTTTTAGGAGCAATATTAGCAATGTCATCGTATATTTTTACATAATTAAATAAATTGAGGGCGTAATAAGTGGGCGTGGCAAATTTTGTATTTCCTGTTATTCTTCCCGGTGCATCCCGTTACATGTTTTCTATTTAGCACATCAAGTTTCTGAACAAATGGTGTTAGGCGTAAAAATGATCCACCCTTTTTTTGAAAGTGGGCGTTAAATTGATCCAACCTCGGCAATGCCCGAAATTATTTTTATTAATTAGTAAAATTCATTAGTAAAAAATTTAAATAAAAATATTGCGTGAAAAATTGTTAAATCACTAACCATACTGATTTGGTATATTATGAATCACTCTATTCAGATTACTTTACCTTATTTACATCGTTTATGTACTTGTAAAATATTCAATTAAAGTTATAAATCATTTATCTTAACATATAATAGAAAATATAACAAACATGAACCACCCAAAATTAAATTCCAAAATTCAATTATTTGTTTCCAATCATAACAAAAAATTTGGTACAAAGTTTTAACTAAATGCCTACAATGGTTCTCATTATATCAAGAGCGAATTGACTCCAAAATCAAGTAATGACAGATGTAAAAATCGACAGACAGACTGACGTGGCTAAATCGACTCGGGTTTCGATTTTGATCATGTATGTATATGTATGTATTCTGTTTTTATATAGGTATTTCTTTACGAAATACCGAATACAATATGCATCACAATATACACCACTGAGCGGTGCATAACAAATCAAAACTTTAATAGTATGATTACATAATAGACTTATTTGTTCTATTGTAGGTATGTATAAAACAACACTGGTCATTACGTGTCTTAAATCGTCTATTTCGAACGTAAAGACGCCAGCGGTGGGCAAAATTACATTCTGTTTACATTATTAATTGGAAAATCAAAAGCGCATTTAAGTAACAGCACTGCAGCTAGAATAGAACCCTTGAAAAGAACAAGGACTTCTTGTGTTTTATAACCAAATCGAACGGCAAAAAGGAGTTTCATTCTTTTATTTATTTGTGTGTGTAATGCCTATCTGCTAACTGATTTTTTAGCTTCAACAAAACACAAAAAACAAAAGGCAGAGCATATTCGTTTGATAAACGTTCATACTATAACAGTCCTACAGTAGTAGACAAATTTAAATAACTGAAGAGTACATTGGTTTTGTGGTACTTTTGTACCAATAGAACCGATTTATATAAAAAAGAAGGAATTTATTTTTAAAGAGCACATGTGTTTTGTTGTTATTAAGTGGGAATAGAACAGATTTGTAATTAAATGTTCTGGAGAACACGCTTAGGTTCCGGAGAAGAGCACATTGATTTTGTTGTTACTAAGTGGGTATCGAAACGGTTCTTCCACTAGGTTCTGGACAAATCCTAGTGGAAGTAATTTCTGAGGACGCGCTTAGGTTCTGTAGAAATCCCAATGGAAGAGATTCCCCCAAGAACTTATAGCTTTGTAAAACTTTAGTTCCAGTGGACGATCAATCAACCAAATTAAAAAAAAAAGTTCAAATTTTAACTTACTGTTCTTATTTTATTTGATAAGAAATAATTTTCGACTATGCCCACTTTTTTATCCACTTTGCAAGTTTTCCCGAGGTCGCTATCTTATTATTGCACCAAATAACGGAAAACTGGCAAGTTTCATCAAAATCGTTAAAGCCATTTTTATGATAAACTACACAATCAACTAAATCTTGTTTGTTTAAAAAACTGTTTAACCATGCCCACTTATGCCCACAATGAAATTTAAACAAAATCTTTGTGGGATTATAGACCATATTCAAAAAACCGCATTCAAATCCGACCTCCTACTCTCATTTTATTTGAAAATAGTTTTTGACCATGCCTAGTTAAAACCTCGATTTCGCCCACTTTCAAGTACCACCAAACTGCAAAATTTTATCAAAATCGTAAGAGCAAAATTGAGAGTATAATTGTAATGATCACTTCCATATATAAAATTACCTTTTTTTGTAAATAACTTTATTAATGATATGCAAATGTAAACTCAATTACCATCTGAAGAAAATGATTCATGCCGGCTCTTTGAAAAGAAGCAGGAAAAGGGTGAATATGTCTTGTCCAGTGGTGGCAAGACCCAGATTCTAGTTCCAAATCACAACAAAAACGAGACTGCACAATATATCTTTCAGGTCGCAGTGCTTCTATAACCTTTTTATTAATTAATTAATAATGAAATACTTAAATATGCTTATTCCATAATATCCTTACCAATATTCCGAAGCGATGCTCATCTCTTTGTTTTCGCTGCGCTGATCGAATCAAACCGACTACCCCTCCCATACAAACCACCCCTTTCCATGCGAAAAATTAGTTAAAATAGTTCTAATGCAGATATCCAGTTAAAATTAAATATATAGAACTTTTGTAGTAACATAAAACCGCTCACAAAAAATTGGCGTGATCAGATAGGAACCACGCCCACATTCCATACAAACCACCCCTTTCCAAGTAAAAAAAAAATTATTGAATTCCAAATTATAAATTTAAATTAAATTAAAATTGTTTTTAGGTGACAAAACACTACTGACCCAAAATGGGCGTCATCAGATAAGAACCACGCCATACGAACCACCCTTTTTTGCAGATAAACAATTTTTCAAAATAGTTACAGTGTAAATAATAGTTTGAAAATTGGGTGTGATTCGATAAAAACAACTCCCACTTTTAATAGAGACATGGAGCACTTATGTGCTAAAAGAAACACATTTTTGTTGTCTCATTTAAATGACAGAGGGTATTCGAGCTTCGGCATTGCCGAAGATAATTCCCTTACTGGTTTTTTCATAATATTTAATTAAAAAAATATATAAACATTTTATGTCACGAACTACACTATTTAGATGAATCATGAGCCACCCTAATTATATTACTATGCTTAATTAAGATCGTTTATGTACCAAAATAGCCAATTAAAGTTATAAGGTCAATATTCCAACATATAAGAAAAAAAATATAATTTTCTAAGGGGTCATTTTTTATAGTTTTTGAGTTAAAATTTAACCAAATAATTTCAACATTACTAAGAAATGTACAAATCTTTTCTGGTGGTTTTCATTTGGGAGATATTCTTTTTTTCCAGTGTTTGCTCATGTTATTAGACATATCTGATTGTGGTAAGTTTAACAAAATATTCATAAGACTGCAGGAATATCTCAGGACACACATAAACGATAACTTTAGACTACTTGATGGTGATGGTTTAGATTCAAAGTATTAAAAATTGTTGTTTAAACAACAATAAAAACATTTGCATATGTTTAGCCGCAGGCAAATAAATAACAATACTTCAAAGAAAACTGTTCGGTCGAGTCAATCCCCAAGCCCATACTGAGAGGAGCAGAAAACAACACCAAGCCAGCGAACGAGTAAGCTAACAAAGCACTTCAGTACACCAACATATCACGTCGATTAAGTGCTTTGTTGCATGTTTCATTCGTGTTTCTGACATTCCCAACAAAGTGGGGTTGTTTCTCAATCTAGGTGTTCCCTTAATTTTGCTAAATGAAATATGCTCAAACAATAAAAGGTTAAAAACAAAAGCAAGGCGTGTTTTAAGAAATTATTTTTGGTTTAGGAGTTCATGGCGCAAGGAAGAGACTATCAAAATTCGTTTATTTTGTAGGCATGCAAATGTAAGTACAAAAGGTGTTATTAATTTAAATAGGGCTGTCAAAATTCTTATGTATACATCCGCGATTAACGCAAATACAAAAAGGCTCTATTTTCCTTTAATATTTAATATAATCAGTTCGTGGGCAAATTTGTATATGAGTTTATTTATGCAAGTTAAGTTAAATTATATTTATTTTATTTTTTATATATAAAATATTTTTTTTAACGTATGTATACGAACATTTATTTTCACATATGTACTCATATGTACGAGTACATGTAAGTTGATTTGGAGTTACTGAATTCAAAATTTATATTATTTTTTTTATATTTGTCGCATATCAGCTGATTTCCGAGCATTAAATTTTTTACATATATTAGGTTAGCGAATTGATTTTGTTTTTAATAAACCTTCCGGAAAAAATAAATATGTGCCATGTATGGAGTGGTGCGACCAAAACCAAACAAATAAACATATAATGTTTTTGAAGAACAAACTGATTTTGAAATATAAAAAAATGTCAAAAAAATTCCGAGACTCAGTTTTTATTTAAATAATAAAATTTAAAAATTGTGTTAATTTTATTGCTGAATTGTTTTGATGAAATTATTTGCTTGTGTCGTCTTTAAATTTTGGATCTTCTTTAACATGTTTCTTTAAGCAATACGTTCCAGACTTTTACTTGTAAGACAATTATCTTCAGCTAAGCCGAATCTCAAATACCCTCTGCCATTTAAGAGACATAAAAATGTGTTTTTGTAGCACGCCCATTTCGTGAGCAGTGAGTTTGTATGAGAGGGGTAAGTTGTTTTAGTACGATCTTGCTTTTATTAAAACTTATCCTCCACTAAAAAAATAGGACCTCACATACCAAATATCAGCTCAATATCTCTTAAACTACAGCTGTAATCGCTGGGACAGACGGACAAAACCCGTGCAACTTCGGGTACTTCAAGCTATTATATATAAATAAATAATTTTACATTTCGCTTAAATCGTGCCTAAAAACCAGAAATTTGATGGATTGGATGGACTTGACGAACTAAATGAAATAAATTGGATCAACTGAATGGACTGGATTGACAAGAAGAACTGGAGAGATTCTACTAACTAAATAAAAACTAGTAAAAGAATTATTTTCGGCTTATCGCTTATCCGAAGCTCATATACCCTGCGCCATTTCAGTATATATATATATATATATATATATATATATATATATATATATATATATATATATATATATATATATATATACTAGCGAATGCCCGGCATGCGTTGCAATGTCACTTTAAAAAAATGGTAGCAGAACTTCCCGGTACTTCCGTTAGTAACGGAACTTCCCGGTGCTCCCGTTAGTAAGCGGAACTTCTCGGTATTCACCGTTGTAGCGATTCTGAGTTATGGCTGTGAAATTATCGGTATACAAACTCAGAAACAACATCCCAAATTTTAAGGAGCAATATTAGCAATGTCATGTGATACTTAATTAAATAAATTGAGGGCGGAATAAGTAGGCGTGGACAATTTTGTATATCCTGTTATTCTTCCCGGTGCATCCCGTTAAATGTTTTCTATTTAGCACATCAAGTTTCTGAGCAAATGGTGGTAGGCGTAAAAATGATCCACCCTTTTTTTGAAACTGTGTGTTAAATTGATCCAACCACGCTCATTTTTTAGGAAGTTATCGACAGTACCAATACAAATTCAGATACCAAATTTCAGATTTTTTGGAGCAATATTATCGAAATAATCGAATATTTTAACTTAGTTTTACAAATTGTGGGAGTAATAGGTGGGCGTGACACAATTTTCTTTGCCCTAAACCTAAGTTGAAGTGAGCACAACAACTTCCCAAAACTTTATCACAATCGGATGAATGGTTTAGACGCGCATAGGGGACAAAGATAGAAAGATAGAAAGATAGAAAGAAAGAAAGAAAGAAAGAAAGAAAGAAAGAAAGAAAGAAAAAAAGAAAAAAAGGAAAAAAGAAAAAAAGAAAAAAAGAAAAAAAGAAAAAAAGGAAAAAAGAAAAAAAGAAAAAAAGAAAAAAAGAAAGAAAGAAAGAAAGAAAAAAAGAAAGAAATAAAGAAGGAAAAGAAAGAAAGAAAGAAAGAAAGAAAGAAAGAAAGAAAGAAAGAAAGAAAGAAAGAAAGAAGAATTCATTTTTATATATATAGATATATATTTGTTGTCATATCCCTCAGAATCGATACAAATAGAAGAATAAACTCTATGTACCCTTCGGTTAATAATATTTCGCTAGTATTGCTCTATAAAATTTGGTACCTGAGTTTGTATGGTCACTTTCGACAACTTTATCAAAAGTGAGCGTGGTTATAATAATTTAACGCCCACTGCTGTAACTCAGCATACTGGTTATAATTACCAGCCCACAACAGGGAGTACCATATGCTAGGATGTTGAAATTTGGTAAGAAAAAACCCAATTTGTAATTAACTGACAAACTTAAACATATTTCTACAATATTGCAAACAAAACCCGGGCAACGCTAGGTTCTATACTGCCTACTGTCTACTCTCGCCCTCTTCCACTGGAATTATATTTGTGTGTAAATTGCCGAATGTGACCATATAAATTCGAAGACCTATTTTTATATTTTTAAGTGCAATATCACAAATATAATCGAATATTTTTATTTAGTTCCAAAAATGTCGGCATAATAGGTGGGCGTGGCAATTTTTATATAGCTTATACTGATACAAGGTTTCGAAAGGCTGTGAGTACTAAAATTGCATGAAATCGGTTCAGCAGTTCTCGCTTACTCGGAACAACAGACATTGAGACAGACAGAAGAACAGCCACAAAGCAAGACAGAGAAGCAGATGTTGGGTTAAACATATATTGTAGTACGATATGATATATAATGAATATTACTTTTGAAATTTTTACATTTGTAAATTTCTTAAAATATGTACATCTTAAAGATAACTATTTATGTATATCTTAAACTAATGGCGGCTTCTGATCAACCACAGATACCATCAAATTTTTCAGTACTATTTTTTTTATATAAAATTATTTATACCCTTCAAACTAAAACCAAAAACCACAAGGACTTTCAGACTAAGTCATCTTAAAGCAAAAGCAAAATAAACCTTTGAATCACATTTTATACTTTTTATTGCTAACCAAATATAATTACGTATCGGATACATTATAAAGAGAAAATAAATAATGGAAAAACTGCTAAAGATAACGAATTGCTTGTATTTAGTGAATCCGTGCCGCGACGCATGATCGACACGGTGTTGCGCAGGGCAGGGTGGCTTATCAACATGCTGATGGCAAGTTGATTCACGTTCGTTTTCTCTCCAGAGTTGGTCGGCCATATTCGCTGTTGTGCGCTTGCGTATTTGACGCGACGAGTGCATCACTGAGGTCGCTGCGTCACGGTGCCTCTGCAAACTTCGATCGGATTGCTGAGTTGCGTTGAAAGTGTTCTTTGCGGTGTGAGATGGTGTCGATGAATATAATTGGATGGTGGCAATAATAATATATCCAGACCCAGCCACAAAATATGTTTGTATGTCTGTCTGCTGCCTTGTTGTCCCTTTTCTTGTATGGCAGGCAACTAAACAAAGGTACTAGGACCGAGCACGGAGCATAAGAGCGCAAAAACATGAAAGCGGCTGCGGAAGCGTTTTTTGAGTGGCGACGAAACGTCTTTTGACTGGGCCAATTTGCGAGTAAGGTAATCGTAGAAGTGCTATCGATGTCGGCTGCTCGAGTTTCAAAAAGAAACTCCAATGAATTGCTAAGGTGTCGGTTGCTGACTAAAATAGCCAATTATGTTGAGATCGTTTTGGATTGTTGATGCGAGCGAAACGATGTGTTGCGACGTTGATGCGAGTTGGTATTTTGTTTGTTGGCCAATTGTTGTTGTTGCTTTAAGTTAGTGTTGTTGTTTTCATGGTGTGAATTTAATAACACGTTGCTGGTAGTTTGCGGAGTAATGGCATAAAACAGCGTCCGCATATATTAACGTTAAGTGTCTTTAAAATAAATAAGAACAGCTAGCTTAAAAAATTATTGAGAACTACATGTGTATGTGACTGAGTCCATCAAAGGTAAAAGTCACATTTAAATTTGAATTACTTTCGTTAGACTCGATTCGAAATACGATTTCATACCTACTCTTAGATAAAGTCAGACTCACATATTTCAAATCTTACGAACAAAAAGTGTACTGAAATAAACAAGAACTTTTTTCGCTAACGATTTCAAACAAGGAAGTAAGTATTGCAGAAAAACAGTTCTAGAACGAACGATACTAAACACGGAACTTTTAGTTCAAGGACAGTCATTTCATTTATTGAAGTGTACTGAAAACTGTAAAGATTGATTTTTTGTCAGGGGGTATGTGAGTAATTTTCACTATCTCAATAAAAGCAGGGAACAGGATGACACATAAAATGTGCTTTCTGTAGCATCCTTTGGCTATTAAAACTCTATAAAATGAGTTCGCATTAATATTTTTTTTTGGAGTTGGAGTCTCCGATTGAGCAATGAGAAACAATTTCATTCATGTGGCTCCTTCCATCCTGTTAGTGCAGTTTTGAAGAACTTTTTCGGAAATGTTGCTGGTTATCTCGCCAATAACAAATGCTTAAGATACTTAAACGGCGTCAAATCGTAGCTCTGAGCAAGCCTATTGACACTGACACCTTTAAAACGTCCTTCAAATATCATTGTCATTATTGAGCTTTTCCATGACGGACACAGCGCACTGATATCGAAGCGGATGGTCATTTGCTTTTCCTATGAATTAAAAGCAAACCAGTCGATGGCCCACACTTACATAAGTTATTAAATATTCCGAAATCAAAATGCTGTAATTTAAAATTCTTTAAATGGACTGGATGAACTCATACAGTAATTATGGTAAAGTATTGGATTATTTAATTGGCATGGAACCTTATCTTATTATACAATTTTAAACGAGCTTAGTTTGTATATATTTATATTTGTCCTTAGAATCTGAAGATCTGCTCTTACGATTTTGATAAAATTTTGCAGTTTGGTGGTACTTGACGAGAAAATAATATTGCGACATGTTTCATCCTTGAGAAAAGCCGTTAAGTGGGCGAAATCGAGGTTTAAACTGGGCATGGTCAAAAACTATTCTTTCAAATAAAATGAGAATGGGTGATCGGATTTAAATGCGGATTTTTTCCATGGTCCCACATCCCACTAAGAATTTTGTAAAAATATTTTTGTAGGCATGGTTAACAGTTTTTTAAACAAACAAGATTTGGTTGATTGTTTACTTTATCTTAAAAATAGCTCTTACGATTTTGATGTAACTTGCCAGTTTGCCATTATTTGGTACAACAATAAGATTCTGACATTTTTGGTTAGTTGATTATCCACTGGAACTAAAGTTTTACAAATCTATAAGTTCTTAGATAAATTTCTTCAAATCTCTTTCTCCAGAACATAACCTCTAAAACTTTTTTAAGAGAACCGATTCTTTTGGCACTAAATAACAACAACAGCCAAGTGCTCTTCGAAAATCACTTCTACTGGGATGTCTCCAGAACTTTTAAATGCAAATCTGTTTTTCCCACTTAATAACAACAAAACCCATGTGCTTTTTAAAAAATAAATTTCATCGAGATTTATGCAGATTTATGCGTGTTCTTCAGAACATTGTCATATATAACAATCAAATTAGGATGGGCCATGATTTAAAATAGGTATAATGTAAATTTATGGCACTATTTTATGTATTTCCAGCCTCCCGTATTGGAGGCTCTCTTCTTTTGATCTACAGAGCTAGTTTCAGCTTCAACCAATCACATTAGCGATTGTTCTTTTAATTTAGCTTACTATCATTGTATTTCAAAATTGTTTTTATTATTAGTTGGCATTACTTTTCGTCGCGTGTTTGTAAACAATTTAAAAGAGAAAAACTATTGAATGATCTTTAAAACCACAATTATCATCACAACAAAAGGTCACCAATAATAATTCAAAATTGAAAGTATCATGAAAAGTAAACTATTATTTCGGCAATAAAATCTTTTAAAAGAATATGGTTATTAGGTAATCTTCCCGGCAACACTGATGCCATCGTAAATTTTTTAGGAGGAGGTGTATTTTTTTAGGCTAGCAAAAATTTTAAAAACAAGTGTTTCGAATAAATTGCTGGCTTACTCATCTTCTCCGCGTCCTTCCAAACCAGTTGGTGGAGTCAACACAGTTCATCTTGTGTTTAAAGTCAATATAATCCATTCAGTTCATTAAGGCCATTTTGTCCACCCAGTTCATTTAGTCCATCTAATCTACTACTCTGTTTTTGATTCTGATCATGAATTTCTTTACTTTACAAACATTGGACCACAACCATTATACACCACTTAATGGTGCATAATAAATAGTGAGTGCAAACTTTTATAAGTAAAGTTAATTAAATTTTTTGTTCGAATTTTTGAAAAACAAATTATTTTTTGCTTTTTCTATAGAAATTTTAACTTGTCCGTTAAATTTTTAACGACGTTAACTTTTCAAAGAGATTAACGATATTTAAATAACGATGTTAAGTTTTTGGTTAAATTTTCTCAAATTAACGGAGTTAAATTCTCAATTCACGATGCCCACCTATGATTAGAAGTATAGTCGTCTACTTCTTTTTAACTTCGACGACAACACAAAGAAAAATCATATTCAACTGACAGTGTTTGGCAGCATATTAATGTGGTACCCTGCGGTGCACCTTGACGAATTTTTTTGACTCTCACAAAAGATTAAAAACACCGCTTTCGTAGACACGTTTAGCATGTTAATAAGCAACGCATCATTTTAACAAATAAAACTTACCTACAGCAGACAATATGCATTACTTATAAAATAATTAAAGTTTGATTTACATTTTGTTAATTATTATAATTATTGTATATAGTAACTTATATATAAGCCAACGTCTGTCCGCCGGTCTGTCTGACAGTTGTTCCAGTTAAACTCGAGAAACACTTAACCGGTTTCATTTTAATTTGGCACACATAGCCTGTAGAGACAACAAATATTCGATTATTTCGCTAATATTCCGCCTGAAAATCTGAAATTTTGTATCAGAGTTGATATGGTCAGTGATAACAACTTCAACAAAATATATATATATATATATATATATATATATATATATATATATATATATATATATATATATATATATATATATATATATATATATATATATATATATATATATATATATATATATATATATATATATATATATTATATATATATATATATATATATATATATATATATATATATATATATATATATATATATATATATATATATATATATATATATATATATATATATATATATATATATATATATATATATATATATATATATATATATTTTACATAAAAATTTTATTAATTGTTTGTGTTCCCAAACTTAACAGAAAATTTTTAACAAAATTTTAACTAAATATCTCTAATGGTTTTCTCGCTATCGTGTTAACATGAACTGATGACAGACATATGGACGGACGTGGTCAGATCGAATCAGAGTTTGATTCTGAATATATATATCTATATCTATCTTGAATATTTCTCTACGTTACAAAAGTTGACCCAAACAAAACAAACGCAACCTGAAAAGAATTGTGTGAAAAGTAAAAATATCTTTTTGTTAAGAAGCTAAATCGTTTTTTAATGCACCACTCAGTTGTGTACAATATTGTGTTGTGGCAAATATTTGTAACATAGAGAAATACTCAAGATAGATAAAGATCAGAATCAAAAGCTGAGTCGATCAGCCAGGTTCGATAGTCTGTCATAATTTCTTGTTAACACAAAAGCGAGGAAACCGTTGGACATAATGAGCTGACATTTTGTACACTGGTTGCTTTTATGCTCAAGACGAACCGATTAGATTGAAACGAAGCGGCCCATGACTATTCCAGTAATACTGATTTCTTGTTAACACGATATCTTGAGAAACATTAGAGATATAGAGTTAAAATTTTGTAAACAAATTTCTGTTATGCTTCTAAATTATTAATTGAGAAAAGATAAAAAAAGCTATTATAACTTTTGTTGGTTATTTTGGTACATAAACGATCTAAATTAAGTACAACAATCTAAATAGAGTGGTTCGTGATTTTAATTTGCTCATATGTATATATTTTTTAATATTTTATAACAAAGGGTATAATAAAATTTTTTTAATCATGAACCACCCGTTTTGATTGTGATACTGAACAATGTATTATAGTTCATTTACAATAGTCGGTAAGGCTGATAATAATATCTTACTTGTTTAACTTGTGTTGTGTTTATACCAAAAGGAACCACATACTTAAATGTTGAACTTGAATGGATATAAAAGATGTTAAGATGTTTTTGTGGCTTGCACAAGATTTATTGCAAACTGCTATTATGTGTGTTTTGCACTTCTCAAGTTGAAACATTATTTTACGAGTTTCACACATTTGCATCTAGAAATTGCATAACATTAAAAAATTGCTTCTGAAGAAGCTTAACTTCTGTTTAACTATTGCTGTTAAGCATTGATGTTTGCAGTTAAAAAATAAAAAGAAGTGTGTTTGTTAGGGTGAATAAATAAATTACTTATTATATTTTCTTCTTGAAGCAGTATTTATAAATAAATACACATAGAAGAAATGTTAAAATATAAAATAAAAAATAAACATAAAAATAGTTTAAGCTGATCAGAGATAATACTCGTAAATGGTGAATACTCGTATTTTACCAACATTTTTGCTTTTTGTTCATTTGTTTTGTTTGGCTTAGTTCCAAAAAAAACTAATCTGTGAAATTAAGTAAATAAATCGATTCATACTAACAATCTAAAATTGTGTATTTGAGTTGGAATAATAACTATGGACAACTTAAAGTGGCTTAATTTAACGCCGTCCGCCTATATCAGGGACAAACTGGTCTATGATGCTAAAATATTAAACAAATGCACCATATTGTTCAATATCACAATCAAATATATATATATGTATATATATATATATATATATATATATATATATATATATATATATATATATATATATATATATATATATATATATATATATATATATATATATATATATATATATATATATATATATATATATATATATATATATATATATATATATATATATATATATTTATATATATATATATATATATATATATATATATATATATATATAATGTGAGCGATATTAGAAAGTTGAATAATCTTAATCAACTAATAAACTAAAATTGTATTCCGTTAAAAAATAAATCCAAGCATTGCCGAGTTCTTTACGCTAGATTTACATAGAGTCTGCTATGTACTCGTAAGTTTCTGATTTTTGAATTTATAAATGTATTGAACTCAAAATAATGGTTTAATTTCAATTACCGTTCCGCTTTTAAATTTACAATTTTGAAAACGCTTTTTATATTTTCACTTTTTATCAATACACGGACGTTTGCTAAAGAAAACCATTTGATGAGCCTTTCGCAGGATTACATTTTATTAATCTTTTTCTTAAAAAATAAAAAAAAATTATTAGAAAATTAGAAAATTTAAAATGATTAGTTTTTACTGAAAAAGCAAGGATTGATGGTTTTTGGTTTCATGGACGAATCTGTTATGTCAGAACCACTTCCAAATCATATTAACAAAATTTAAATGTTTAAGATAAATCGTCCATAGCAATAGTCTGTAGATTATTTTCTGAAGAACAGAACTAACGTTAAATCAAAAATGTCAGGACGTGTTTAACAAATCGTTCCGCATTGACATCGATTTGTTCGCTTAAATCCTAAAAAACAGATACAATATATATTGAAATTTACACGCATAAGCAGAAACTTCGTCAAGTTTTCTGCTACCAGATGTGAAAGCAGAAGTGCTTTCAACACCAAACTTATTTTTAAATACAATATAAAATATTAATAATTAATGTTGTAGATAAAAATTATTATTTATAATTATTATTTATATCTAGAGAGAAAAATGTCTCTCACCAAAATTTATGGCCTCTTCGAGATACTAGTAAAATCCCGCTCAAATTTCTAGCGCCAGCAACAATCACAACGATCACTATCTCAGTACTCCCATTCAAAAAATACCACTACTTTCACAAGCTGCAGTTTTCGCTTTGCCGTCGGCTACTGTCCCAGTAGGACAAATGGCAATTGATTTCATAAAGATGTAGTGCTGTATGCATTCCCTTGTAAGCAGGCCGCACTACATTCTCTGTAACATTTGACTCGATTTGTTTGGTTTTCATCTATCTTACGAATTTGGTAAAAAGTAATGCTGAGCATAACATTTTTGAAAAAAGTAATGTACTAAAACAATGACGACAGTTATTCCATGTTTAGTAATATATTACCTGTACTGGTGATTTAAATGCATTTGGTGATATAGTTAAATTTATAACAATAATTTTAGTTGTTTAAATCTTTTTGTGTACATATTGTTTTTATTATATTTATTTTAAATATACAAAAATAATTTTATAATTAATTATTAATATAAAAACAATTTTTAAAAATTAAGAGTCAACCCATGAAAATGTTTGTACGTATGTGTACTAAAAATAAATTTAAATCTAAAAAGGGTTTATTCAAAGAAATTGAAAATTTATAAAAATTAAAATTACTTTTAACTCTATAATCAGTTAATGTTTAACATAATTTTCGAAAAAAAATGTTTTTAAGTAATGACCTACATAAGTTTTGAGGAAAAAGTAATTGACTGTGGTAATGCTATGCAATATTTTTGGTGGAAAAGTAATGTTGTATGGTAATACGTGGATATATATAAAAAATACATTATTTTAAATTTGTGTACATGTTTCATCATTGTTTAATTTTTTTATTTGATTTTTAATAAATCATTTTCAAAATTATTTGGGAAGAAATCATTTTTAAATATAACAACAATGCCAACGTTCGAGAAATTCGTGCAGCATTTATTGTGCTAAATATGTACTTTTAAAAATTGTGTATTGCCAAGAAGGACAGAAATCAGTTATAAACGACAATAAACGTATTTTATAAAAAATTTATAATTGGATTTAAATTTATATAAATAATGTAAAAATATTCAATGAAATATTATTTTACTTCAAAGAATATTAAAGCGTTTGAATTCGCAGTACAATGAATACGATCGGAAAACGATGGCGATCAATTTATCTGTATATTGCTTAGAATGGATCGAAAAAGTAGGCGATGGACTTAAGTATTAGCACAATCTTTGGAATAGTTTAAGTAATCACTTTATAGAATCGAAAAAGTAGGCAAACGATTCCTCTACGCAATCTTTGGAGTTAATTATGTAAGCGAGATTTTCATTGATTACTTTAACGGACAGTTCATACAAAATGTAATGCAAGACGCCCATATAAAGGTAATCCAACGAGAAGAGATTGTCATTCCAAATCATTAAATGCAGCACTGATGCAACCAGTTTACCTTGTCCTTCTGGGATACGCAGACACACATCACCACAACTGTCGAATGCGACTCCACTCTCATAGAGCGTACATTTAAAATCCCCATCAACACTGTGCTTTCTTAACTATTAGCTTTTTGTCATTTACAAGATAGTTTTTCGCTATGATATTTCTACCGTCTTGATGATATCCCCCGACAAAGGGTACTGCCTGAGATATCTCCGCTATATTTACAGGTGAATGCTATTATCACTCAAGCGATACATGTATCATATCGCCCGGGATAATTTTTGAATGCTGGGTTTTAACAGAAATACTATTTTAAATAGTTGAACTCATATAGACTTCTTAAAGTAAGAAATATACCAGGTACACAGGCTATCGAATGCCAAACAAATATTGGGTTGTCGTATTTGTTGGAGTTTGTTTCGTATTTTGTTGGAGTCGTCTAACTCCAGTGCTACCAATCACATTGTGTCATACCATATGGTGTTGGAAAGGTGACATTTTAAGCTTTATTTAAGCAAAAAATTAAATTCGGAAAAGTTGAAAAAAAGTTACAGCTGTTCAAAAATGAGTGAAAATAATGAAGAAATTCGCAATATTTTGAAATTTTTGTATAAAAAAGGGAAGAATGCCACGCAAGCCACCAATGAAATTTGTGAAGTTTACGGAGACGATTCTGTATCAGTTCGTGTAGCACAACAATTGTTCGCTCGCTTTCGTTCTGGAAATTTCGATGTGAAAGATGCACCTCGCTCTGGTCGACCTATCGTTGAAAAAGTCGATGAAATTATGGAAAAGATTGACCAGGACCGTCACATAAGCAGCCATGACATCGCCAAGGAACTAAACATTCATCATCAAACGGTTTTAAACAATTTACAAAAGGCTGGCTACAACAAGAAGCTCGATGTTTGTTTACCACATGAATTGTCTGTGAAAAATTTATTGGACCGAATTAACATCTGCAATTCTTTGCTGAAGCGAAATGAAATCGAACCATTTCTGAAGTGAATGGTAACAGGAGAAGAAAAGTAGATCAAATACGACAATAATGTGCGAAAAAGATCATGGTGCAAGCGTGGTGAAGCTCAACAAAGTAAAGTTGGCTTCAAGAAAAGATTAAAACTGATGGAATAATGACTCTAGCGGTTCAATAAAGTTTATTATAAATATAAAAAAAAATGAGTTGAAGTTTGATTAAAAATACGAAAAGACTTTTTCGACAACCCAATATATTGTTTTTGTACTAAAGTACCTATTTGTGAATAATTTTGGCTAAAGATATGGGCTGACAAAATTCATTTACCGCCTTACGATTTCGCAGCATCTTCAAAAGTTGTGTACATGTTTCATCAGAATCGATTCAGAAAGTTAAAAATTATTGCATCTCTACCGCAAATTAAACATGTACGTCAAGGATGTCAGACTTTGGGAAATTCTCCGTTTTAATGGAAATTTTAAGTCGTCTGAGAAAGAGGTTAATATTTTAGTTTTAAGTGTGGCATATCCAGGGCCGTTCGTAGGAATTTAGGCGCCTCCAATAATATATTTGAAATGCTTTAAATTAAAATTATGATTTTTTAAGGTATTTTTCCGGTTGTCACTAATTCAATTTCTCTTTATTCAGATGAGGAAAAAGCACCACAAAAGAATAAAAAAAACGTCCTCATTTGTAAATAAATTAAAATTATTTACACCCGAAGTAACAATTTACACCAGTGCCGTCCCCTAGCAAGTTGCACATCGCGCCCCTAGGATGTTCCGCCCGGGGCAATTGCCACTTTCGTTTCCCCCTAGATACGGCTCAGAAAATACAAGGTGGCGCAAAAGAAATCACCCTGTTGGAAGATGCTCTCATTTTCGCAAATGGCCGCCAATGTCAAATCTGTTTTGACATTTGTGGACTAGACAGATACAGAATACAAGTGAATAAGCCATGGAGCGATACACTCCCCAAGAACGCGGAATAATTGTGTCTATTTTTTTGCGTAACAATTCGTCTGTGGTGTTGGCAAAAATCATAATGAGCGATGAGGCTCATTTTCACCTCAGCGGGTACGTGAACAAGCAAAATTATCGCTTCTGGGGAACCGAAAATCCGCGAGTGATGCACGAGAAACCATTACACCCGCTCAAAGTGACTGCGTGGTGCGCTGTTCACGCTGGAGGAGTCATCGGGCCGAACGCCGCGGGTCAAACGACAACAGTGGATGGTGCGCGCTATAGGGCAATTTTGACCGAGTTTTTTCTGCCCGAACTGGACGAATTAGGACTGGTGGACATGTGGTTCCAACAGGACGGAGCAACAGCACACACTGCACGAGCCACAACCGACATTCTGAAGGCCGCGTTTCCGGGTCGCTTAATTTCGCGTTTTGGCGATTTGCACTGGCCCGCCAAATCGCCCGATTTAACGGTCCCGGACTTCTTTTTATGGGGTTTTTTGAAGTCTCGTGTTTACATCAACAAGCCTGAGACCTTGGAAGCCCTCAAGGAAAATATCCGACACGAATGCGAGAATTTAAAATGCCATAAAACGAGCCCGTATGGCAATCAATTGTGACGGCGCCCATTTATCCGATATCATCTTCTCGACTTAACACAATTAATTCTAAAGGTCTAAATAAACATAATCAAAAAACAGAATCGAAGTTTTTTATTTAGAAAAAAAATAAGAGCCAAACAACATCGGATGACTTCTTTTGCGCCACCTTGTATATTGTGGCAACCTTTTTTTTAACAAATATGTAAAAAGGTATACAATTTCGTATACCTTCTTTAAAATGCATTTAAATATTGAAGAAACAGCCGATTTTTGGAGTGGGATGTTCCATGAAACATAAAGATGATTTTATGTTTACTAAAGGTTCATGAAAACATAATTGTCATATTTTTACAATAACACATGTATGTGTCGAAAGAATTTTTGTGATATTTTAATTTATATTACTACTTACATGGAACTTTGTACGTTTTTAAATGCTTTGGTTTTGAAATAGGGTCATATTTAATTTTGTGGGGAATTGGTCCTACTGCATCTGTCATCCCTGCATTGCTGGCAGTCTGTAGAGCAATTTCGGATTTCATCAAAAAATCTCAAATTATTAAAAAAATTACATCAAAAACATACAATAAAAAAAAGTTATTGGAAACAATAATTTTCCAACAATATAAGATAACTCATAGTTTTATTATGCACCCCTCAATGATGTTTATTTGAAAAAAGATAAAAAAATAAAAAATTTTGTTTTACAACTGAATTTGTTTATGGATGGAACACGCCATTTTTATTTGTTATGCACCACAAAGTGGTCTGTCTGTCCCAGCGATAACAGCCGTAGTTTAAAAGCTATCATGCTAAAATTTGGTATGCTCCATTAGCAAAGGCTAAGTTCGAAGATTGATAAGATCGGACCAAAAATACTACCCCATCCCATACAAACCACAACTATCCAAGCAAAAAAAAAAATTAGTTCAAATAAATCCAGTTCAGATATCCCATTTGAATTCGATATTTGGCACTTTTGTAGTAACACAAAAAATGGGGGGCCGTCCGTTACAGTGTAAATAACCAGTTCACATTCGGTATTTAACACTACGGTAGAAACAGAAAACTACTAACCAAAAAGGGGTGTGATCCGATAAGAACAACGCACACTTTAAATATAGACAAGTAGCACTTATGTGCTAAAAAGGGTATTTTTGGTGTCACTGAAATGGCATAGGCGAAAATAATTCTCTTACTAGTTTTTGATAAACCCAATCGCTAGAGAACCGTTAGATATAATAAAAATTGTATACACTGATTGCTCTCATGCTCTAGACGAACTAAATATTTTATTTTTAAAAATTAAGTTTTTGGGCTGAGAAGTTTAATATAATTTGTAGTAGTGCTTTAGGTCTTTTTAACACAAATTCTTTCTTTTGTATGTGAGAAAAAATGTTTGGCAGCACGGCACACAACACAAAGCTTCGTTGTATGAAAGTAACAACAAAGATACCTTATTGAACCGTTCGTTCAGACAAAAACAAAATCCTGCAAAAATAAAAGATCGCGATTTTTCTTTTCTTTTGTGAAAACATTATTTTAATAATGTATAATTCATTTATACTCTAAATGAAGATTTCACTTATGAACGATTGAAAACTTGCATTTTTGGTCGCTGATGAGGAAGGATAGCGCCTTCCAAAACTGCTGTCCGACCTGCTATTTTTGCATTGTTGTTGCCTAAAAATTAACAAAAGAAATTAGTTTTGTTAATATGACCTAAAGCTTTAAAAAATGTTTTTAAACTTTAGAGGTCAAACACTTATTTAGTAATTTTAGTTACATAATTTGGATTAAATTGTTATAACTTTTACAAGTCATATGAAACATGGTAATCTATAGACTGAAATTTAAAAAAAAAATCGCTCGATTTTTTGATTATGTTTCCCATTTAAAGTTCACCATTCCTATATTTTGTGCTAGCCGCAATTTCACTGATAACTTAAGCTTAACTGTAAATATAATAACATCTATTATTATCTTCTATCTATCTATCTATCTATCTATCTATCTATCTATCTATCTATCTATCTATCTATCTATCTATCTATCTATCTATCTATCTATATATATATATATAAAATTGAATTCTTCTTTCTTTTTTTTTCTTGCTTTCTTTCTTTCTTTCTTTCTTTCTTTCTTTCTTTATTTCTTTCTTTTTTTCTTTCTTTCTTTGTACCAAATGGGCGTCTAAACCATTCATCCGATTGTGATGAAATTTTGTGGAGTTGAAATCTGCCACGCCCACATATTACTCCCACAAGTAGTAAAATTAATAAACAAAATCGATTATTTCGCTAATACTATTCCAAAAAATCTCAAATTTGGAATTTGAGTTGGTATGGTCACTGTCGACAACTCTACCAAAAGTGGTTGGATCAATTTAACGCCCACTGCCGTAACTTCGGAACGCGATGGTCTACAAAGATAAAACTTGGTACACCTGGTGACGAAATCTACCACCTCACAAAAAGTGGGCGTGGTTGTATCAATTTAACGCCCACCGCTATATCTCAGGAACGCGATGCTCTACGAAGATAAACGTTTGTATAAAGGTGTATGGTGACTAAATCTACCATTTTACAAAAACTTGGCTTGGTCGGGTCAATTGAACGCTCACCGTTGTAGCTCAGAAACGTGATACTGTACGATGATTAACTGTAGTGTGAAGGTGTTTGGGAACTATATCTACCATCTCAACAAAACTGGTTTCAATTTAACACCCACCACCATAGCTCAGGAACGTGATGCACTACTGTGAAGATATTTGGTTCATCTATATATATAAAAATGAATTCTATTATCTTTCTTTCTTTGTACCAAACAGGCGCCTAAACTATTCATCCGATTTTGATGAAATTTTAGGGAGTTGATGTGCTCACGCCAACTTAGGTTTAGGGCAAAGAAAATTTTGCTACGCCCACCTATTACGCCCACAATTTGTAAAACTAAAACTTGCCCCAAAAATGGGCGTGGTTGGATCAATTTAACGCATACTTTCAAAAAAAAGGTGGATCATTTTTACGCCTACCACCATTTGCTCAGAAACTTGATGTGCGCAATAGAAAACATGTAACAAAATTGTCCACGCCCACCTATTACGCCCTCAATTTATTTAATTAAGTAAAAATATACGATGACATTGCTAATATTGCTCCTAAAAATTTGCGATTTTGTTTCTGAGTTTGTATGCCGATAATTTTATAGCAATAACTCAGAATCGCTACAACGGTGAATACCGAGAAGTTCCGCTAACTAACGGGAGTACCGGGAAGTTCCGTTACTAACGGAAGTAACGGGAAGTTCTGCTACAATTTTTTTAAGTGGCATTGCAACGCATGCCGGGCATTCGCTAGTAGTAAATAAATTAGTTCAAATAACATTTTTGAAATTGCATTGAAATTGATTTAATTTTTTTCTTTCATTCGTATCCTTAAATACGCTATCATTAATTTCAAGTTGAATTAAAGATTAAAAACTAAACCTTATGCATAGAAACTCGTAGATATGTAGGTAAAACCAAATCTTTTGTTTCATATATAAGCATTTTTATTCAGTTCATAATGGTATTTAAAGACTCATGACTTATTAATGTTCACTGTATACCTGCGTATGTTTGTGTATATGTAAGCATATGTATGTTCTCTAAAAGAAACCTTTTAAGTTGCCGCTAATTTACCGTCAATACCATAAACGGTTAAAATGCTTACGGATTAACTATTTTAAACAAATACAATTAATTAATGAAGCGTTAAAAAGTTGATTTAATGTTTGTTTCGGCCGCGGCCGCTTCATCGTTTTATAGCAATTTGTTGAATGCCGACACACAAGATGAATGATGTAAATGCGTACCTGGGCGCTCAGTTCTTATTGGAGCCGAATGTTGTCGTTAATCCATGCTGTTCATTGCTTTTTTCTCAATTCTTTATATTTAAGTTTTTGTTGAAGCCAGCGGTATGCACAACAACGAACAAATATAATTTAGATGGTTGCAGGGGTCTAAAGCGCTATTTACATCGTGGTAAAGAGTTCAGTTGAAAGGCAAGATATCCAGCAACGTTTATAAATTTCTATAGACGGATACTTATCTCTCCATGGAGATCCATATTACTTGTTATTATCACATTGCACGTCTTCCTACTGCTACGATTCGATGTATTGGTATTCAAAAAATCTTCATTCAGTTCCATATATAAAATTAAAAAAACAAAACAATACAAAATATATTAAAAACAGAAAAGCGGCAATAAAGGTGTGATGACTTTGCTCGGGGCTACAAATTACCGCCGCAGGTTACCTCTACAAGCGGCTCCTTTTCATTTCGCTGAAATCAAATAGAAATCCATTAACAAAACTGGCGAAACGATAAGCGATTTAAGACATAAATGATTTTAAAATCTGAAACAATAACAAAACAAATTGTTTTTACAGCTTTTGCAATGATTCATCATGGATGATGTCAGTCACTCTGTAATTAACTTGTATTTAATATTTATATAAAATATACTTTTGATATCCCATTCTGAAGCTTAAGATAGATAGAAATTTGATCAGATCACATCTGAACCAATTTGCCTTAAGAACTCATAATATTAGTGAATTGAGTAAATCTAATCTATCTTTACAATCTGATATGATTTTAATCTGATTTGCCTCAGAAAATTTTTAGTAGTAATATAAGCAAAATAATAGAATATTTTCACTTAATTTCGCAAATTGTGGATGTGGCAGATTTTGTTTATCCAATTATTTTTCCGAGTGCATTCCTACATAGCTCATCAAGTTCCTAAGTTATGTTTATGAGCGTAATATTAATCCACGTCCATTTTTGGTACAGTTGCCGACAGTGCCCATATCAACACCAATGACGATATTTCGTGAGATAACACGTCTACGAAACATGGATTCCAATAAATTGATTGTGACATTCGCTGTGTGGCTTGTGGCGCCGTCCTGTTGGAACCTCCAAGTCCATATCATCCAATTGGAGCCAAAAATATTCGGTTATCATTGAACGGTAGCGATTCCCATTCACAGTAGCGTGCCGGTCTTGATCATCACGGAAGAAGTACGGCCCAATGACGCCGCCGGCCCATAAACCGCACCAAACCGTAATTTTTTCGGGATGCAATGATGACTCATGGAGTACGTGTGGATTGCTGCCTGACCAATAACGCATATTTTGCCTATTGACGAAGCCATTCAGCCAGACATGAGCCTCATCGCTGAAGATGATTTTTCGATGAAAATCCGAATCATTTTCAAGTTGTTGCTCAGCCCAATTCACAAACATACAACGCTTCTGGTGGTCAAGCGGCTTCAGTTCTTGCGTCAATTTGATCTTGTAAGGATGTAGGCCAAGATCTTTTCGCACAATTCGCCACAAAGACGTCACAGAGATGCCCAACGCTTGAGAACTACGTGTGAGAGACACATTTGGGCTTTCTTGAACTGAAGCCTCAGCGGTAGCAATATTCTCGACACTACTGGCACTTCTTTGTCTCACTGGCACGGTAACATTTTGTACTGTGCCTGTGGATTCAAATTTTTCCACTAGACGCTCAATTGTTGATCTGGTAGGACGATTATGACGACCATAAATTGGATGTAGCGCTCTTAAAGTTGAGGCCACTGACTCCGAATTTAGGTAGTAAATTTTACTGAAGAGAAATGTTAAGAGAGCGGGAAAAAAATATGGCGTCGTTTGCTGTCCTTATCGGTCTACTTTTGTAGCGTCCCTTTTGAAAAACTCTTTATTAGCCAAATAATTCAATGTTTTTACTTTTTTGTAAATTTCATTCGAATTTGGTACACATATTAGTACATAGCCTTAAAGAACCGCGTCTTAGTATAGGCTATATACTTATTATGCTCAAAATGATTACAGTTTTGTGAAAATATTCGACTATTTACCAATTTACCGCCCAGCACCGTAACTCTGAATCGTGATGTTCTACATAATGACCCATAATAACCAACACACAATAAGAAGTAACGAGAAATTTGGTTTAAAAGTACCCAATTTGAGTGTGTATGTGTCAAATAAATATAATTCAGGAAAAGCAAGCAAGAATGGACAGTTTGTTAATTTTTATCAACTAATTACCTTAAACATATTTGTATTATACACAAAACGAGTTTTTTTGAACTTTAATGGTTCTTATCAAGAACTAAAAATAAACAATTTGCAAATCGGTTTAGCTGATTAAAAGTTATTTTAAAATTGTATACATGTTTTAAATTTATTAAATAATTTGAAGTTTCAATAGAAAATTTTAATTTTAAGTTATGTATACGGATTTTTGTGCAAAATTTCAGTTCATTGAAATCTGTCAACCAAAGTAAGTCAAATATGAAAACATTGTGTGGGAATCGCCAAACCAAACTCCCAATCCTCTGATGCTTCTTAATATAAATATTGGCTATTGATAAAACTGAAATACTGTAGCAAAGAGTGTTTTTATGTTGTTCAGTTATTAATTTAAAACAACAAATCAAAGATTTTATCAGAGCCAAGCAATTGTTGAAGTCATATTTGGAGCATAAATCTTAGGCACGTGACATTTATTTTATGAGCCCTTGAAAAGGCTAAAATAAAATAAAGTAACAAGTTAAAACTCTGTGGATCATTAACTCTTCATGGTAAGTTAAAGCATATGCGTCGCAGCCGAAATAAAAATCATTCTGAAACCTTTTAAAGCAACAAAAAAAAAAGAAGTAATAAATTTGCACCCCAAACCTGGGTGTGAGTAAACCTTTGTGTAAATAATAATGCAAGCAATTTGTATACTTACCGCCATTATTGGAAAAAGGCAAGATCTTCTCTTTAGGGTTGGTAATGTTGTTATTTGATTTATAGCAGTCATTACATTCATGAGTTGCCGATTTAAAATAAGTTTCATTAGTTTGCTTATTAAGTTAATTTTATTAAAAACTAGCGAATGCTAGTTAAAAAAAAAAAATGTTAACAGAACTTCCCGGTACTCCCCGTTAGTTAGCGGAACTTCCAGCTACTCACCGTTGTAGCGATTCTGAGTTACGGAGGTGAAATTATCGGCAGTAACCATACAAACTTGCAAACAATATTTAAAATTTTTAGGAGCAATATTAACTAAATAATATTTTTACTAAGGTCTACGAATTGTGGGCGTAATAGGTGGGAGTGGCAATTTTGTTTTTGTCCAAAACCAAACTTGCCGTGAGTACAGCAGCTTCCCAAAATTGTATCGCAATCGGATGAATGGTTTAGACGAGCATTTGGTACAAATATAAAAAAAAAACATACATTAATTTATATATATATAATTATTAAATTTTTCTATTTTATTTTATTGTAGAATTGAAATATGATAGATAGATAGATAGATAGATAGATAGATAGATAGATAGATAGATAGATAGATAGATAGATAGATAGATAGATAGATAGATAGATAGATAGATAGATAGATAGATAGATAGATAGATAGATAGATAGATAGATATATAGATAGATAGATAGATAGATAGATAGATAGATAGATAGATAGATAGATAGATAGATAGATAGATAGATAGATAGATAGATAGATAGATAGATAGATAGATAGATAGATAGATAGATAGATAGATAGATAGATAGACAGATAAAATGCAATTGTATTGTATTGTATTCGTTCCTGTAACGTACTCCGGAAAAAGTGCATTCCACAGCCACAAATTGCATAAACATCTTTAAAAATATAAAATTTTTGTTTTCCAAAAAAAAAAACTAACTGCAGATAGATGCATTGTTTTTTTATAATCAACTTTACCAAAATTTTTTTTTTTTTTAAATAACATTTGGGTTCTCGGAGCAAACAATTTGTCTGTCAATTGTCAGTCTCTCACACCTAACAACTTTTGCCAGAATACGAAATCCCCTCAATTTGCATTCACCACACAATTTTTATGAAATTGTCATTGTCAGTCTCAGCCAGAATACGGCTGTTACATAATTGTTGTTTGTTTGTTTGTTTGTTTGTTTGTTTTTTTTAAATAGGTAGGTACAAAAATTTACAATAAACTAATGTACAAATAGTTGGATTTAAATAGTCTTTAGATAGTTTAAAAACAATATTAACTTAAAAAATGGAAATGTGTAAAAAAAATTAAAATTATAAAGAATAAATAAATGAATGAATTGGCTGATTGGCCCAAATGCCCTAATCAGTTCGTCTAAGGCATAGGTTAGAGTGGCGGCAAATGCCTCACATAGACCCAGATCAATAAGTTTTTGTTTTAATTAAAAAATATATATATGTAATTCCGTCCGGAAGGAATGCTGTGAACGAATTGCTTCTGCTTTTGGACTAAATTTTCTACTCCACCAAAAGTGCGTAACCTGTGAAGATTCCAGTTTGTGAAGGAGCAAAAGTTTAGCAGGTGTCGGTCCTCTTGGACAGCAACATGCTTATTTTTCTCAGCGTTGAGTGTAAGACTTACAAGAACCGAACCGCGACTCTTAGTTTTAGAGCCTTTCTTTCTTTATTTTCAGAAATAAAGTACGGTCGTGGCTGGATATGGTGTACTAATTATTGCAGGCCAGTTAACATTATTGAAGTTGTTAAATATTTTTAACAAAAACTCGTTTTATTTGCTCAAAATACATTTTGTGTATATAAATTCAAGAGATCATTAAAATAAATTAGTAGGAAAACATAAATGTTACGTTTCCTTTTGTTTATACCCGAAATTGTTTATTAAGCTACTCCATATATTTTTTTCCAAAGATGAAATGCTAACTCCTTTTTCAATTTTTTCAACAATTTCCAACTTTCCTTTAACGAAAGGAATTTCCGCGAGGACTTGATCCCACTACGTATTTCTTGCACTCAGAAACTTTTAAATATCATACACATAAAAAGCCTACTTTCAAACACAATCGGTTTGTACTCGACAAAACACATAACCACTAAGGTCAAGAAACAGCTGATTTTGTAACAATCAACAGCAAAAATACAAAAATACATTTTTGATTCCTTCTTGTGTTTTTGTTGATTTTTGCTTAAAATTGTTATCAAAATTTTGTTCACTATTTAGAGGTTTTCTATAATTCACTATTTAGAGTATTCCATGTAAATTGTCTGCGTTTACTATATCGAGGTGTTCACTATACCCAGACAACTCTGTATACAAAAGTAATGTTAGCCACGAACTTTTAATGTTATTGTCGCTAGATTAATCAATTAGCTGCCATGCTTTTCTGTCGATGCAGTCAATCCAATTTCTTTCATTAGTTTACGCAGCCCCTTTATTTATATGTTGTCCCACATGCCCATATATTTCACTTATATTAGAATAGATCATAATTTAAAATTGTACATTTATTATTAAAATAAAAATTAAATATACAAGAAATTAAATTTTTTTAATTATTGCAAAATAATCTTTTAATTTGAATAAAAATCTAGCTAAATAAGGTATTAATTTGGTAGATTTTATCCAGATATTTGAAAATAATACGAAATTTATTACATTTTATATGAACTTTGATAATTTTTAAGTTAAACTAATCTTGTGTCTTCATATAATTTCATATGATTCTTTATAAATAAAATGCGAATAAAAGAGAATAGAATGAATGCCCGACAATGGATTCCGAAGCGGCCGCGGGAGTTTCAATGGGTCGGAAAGGTCATGTCGTCTGTTTTCTGGGATAGTCATGAAATAAACTTCGTGGACTTACTCAAACAATTTAATTAACTCAATCTATACCTTCTTAATATTTGACATTTAAACTATTTTACTTTTGTCTTCTACTTTTATTTTGAAAAAATTTTCAACTTACATCCATTTATTTTGAATTTTTTCGTAAGTTTTTCGGAACAGGTGATCATGAATAAATCAAGGCTGTCACTTGCTCAAATTTGTGCTATGTTTGTATACCAACATTTTCTTTGTTTCAGGTGTCACCTTATTAAAGCCGATTTACCTTAGTCGACTTTATTTTTGACTATAATAGTAAAATAAATACAAACATAGTTTCAACCTTAAGTTGGTTATAATAAAGTATACTCAGCGCAGGACTATAAATAGGCACTATTATTGTTAAAATATCCCAACAACATTTCTAACACTTAAAGTGACAAACACTAATCTCAAGCAGTGTTGCAAATTAATCAGTGTAATTAATAATATATGTACAAAATTACAGTAAACTGGAAAATAAATTAAAATTTGTTTTTTTTTTCAAACACCCCCGATTAGAAAGCCTGTCTATAAAGCTGTATCTATGGTACGTGTTTCAATTCAATGCTAATTATTTATTTATATCGATGATAATTATCCGATATCATCGCTAAGTAGAAACATTCATCACATGTTTAAATCAGCAATACCAAACACCAATTCTGATTGCGTGGAAGCACGTTTCTTATTATAATGATTAGCTTGAAGATTTCACACGTCTTCAAGTTTATATTTGCCGCATTTAGAGTGAAAAACCATTAAATACCCTTAAAGGAAACTTTAACCGCGGTCATGATTAACGCTCATTTCGGCAACAGATCTGCAGACACCCATACATATGTACATACCCTACTTAGAAACGACTTTAAAACCTCAAGTCATTTCAAGTTTAAGTATAACTATGAACAAACGAACCGCGCGCACCGCAGATTTATAATTTAACAAAACAACAACAACAACAAAAAGGAATGCAATCAAAAGCAGCGAAAACAAAGCAAAACAAAAAAGCGTTGATCATTTTCTTGCGAACAAACGAACGAACGAACGACCGAACGAACATCCACAACTGCAGTAAAATTCAGCAAAAGCTAGGTGCAATAAATATCCATCCCATCCGCAATGCATTGAACACTCGCCGTGATGTTTGCAAAGCAACGCAATGCGACGCAAGAGAAGTCATTGCAGCAAAATCGAACCAAACTAAACCAAACCGAGCAATACAGAACCTCATCGCCACTCTGTCTCGCAAGTCAAAAGCGGCATTTTCAAATTGGTAGTCATTTCTTGCTTCGTAGAAGCTCGTATCATTATGGCTTCCATCACCGACTGACTGTGGCAAGAGTTTTTGATTCAGATTCAGAACATTGAATGCCTGCCGCAACTTACAGCTCAAATTGCAAAATACGTGCCCCGCCTTCGGATGTTTTGCGTCGTAACACCTTGGCTGAGTTTAGTTTCATCTAAATATGTGAGTAGGTACCTACTGCAGAACGTAGAACATCAACATAAACAACGGCAGCAGCAGCAGCACGCAAACTGGATTTCGGTTGGAGTGAAGATGACTCTGATCTTTCTCACCTCGTCGACACCATAACGATGTACACAGTCCACACTTTTCGGAGACTTTAAACATTCTGCAAGCCACACTGAGACCAAAGGCAACTGTCCAGCCGACCAAGTCGACTAGCCCGTCAAACAACGAACCGTCAACAAGTTGTTTCGTCTTCGTCGTCGTCGGTCTTGCACAAACATTAGTAGAACGGGCGGTCGGTCGGTTTGTCGGTCTTTCTCCTCACATACACACATATTTGTAATTTGTATTTAAAGTAAAAAACAAAAAAACAAGAATTTTACCCAAAATAAAGATCGGAGCTGCTTCACAATCTGTAGGATGAAAACTCGCAACCACGTTGCAGCAAGATATACATCCATCCTCGGGGTAAAACGCAACTCATCTCCTCAAATTAGTGTGCTGCCCTTCAATAAATTGGCGGCTTGTTGCTTTCAAATATTCCATATAAACCGATTCCAAATAAAACTGAATATGCCAGCAAGGCAAATGAGAATAAAAAGTTTGTACAATATTCGGTCGGATGGCAATGGGAATGGGGGAGGGAAGCTGCACAAGCAGAGTGAAAAACGAAGTGTGCGGGTTAACAGGAATTTAGATTCGTGAAGCGAAACGTATTATTATTTCACACCATTTTCCATCACGTATGCCATCCACTACCTACTTCAACTGTGTTGCAGACAACTACGGACTTTCAAATGGCTGCAAGTACTATTTCGTATATATTTCTGTAAAGAATTTTGGGGTTACGTAAATTTATGTCCCAAAAAGCCTCAATTTCTTCTTTTTTTTAAATGCCCTAATTTTTCCGACAAATTAAATAAATTGGCAAAGAGTTCGTAATCCGGTCCATTTAATAAAACTAACACAGTGCAACAAATTTTGGGTAACCGCTTCCAGCCGAAATAAGTCCAACCCAATTGAAAGTAGGCCAACAGACTAAACCTTTGCAGGATTTGAAGTTTAAATAGTTTTGTGAAAAAAAACATTTTATAACTAAATGATTTTATTTGTTTTATCAATTTTGTCTTCAATGATACTAAGCACGACATAGAACAAACAAAAAAGGATGACATCTACTAAGGCGTTACCAGGATTTCATTTCAGGAAGGACCGAGATCCATAAAAGTTAACCTTTTTACAATTCATTTTCTTTTTTGATATACAAGTAATGCAAACTTTAAGAAATCCGATTTGAGTTAGAATTTCTTGTTGCATTGTGTAATATGTATACGAGTTTGTATTTACTGCAATCCAAATTCTTTGAGCTGTGAGCCTTAACAATTATTTAATATTCAAAATACTAATATTATTGCAAACAATTCCAAGGAGCCTTGTTACTTGCATAATAGACTAACATTTTCACGCTCTTTGAAACAGTTTAAACATTTTGTTTAAACATTCATTTCCAAGTTTGTTTTTGGAACTCTCTTTCTAGGAATTTACGTATTGACAGCATGTTTGTTTTAATATTTATATTAATTTAAAAAAAAATTGTATTTCTTAATTGCTATATAAAATGATAATTCATAATAAGGGTATGCATTCGAACTAAATATACGCAACGTGTTTTGTGATATTTAATTATCGAATTAAGTAAAGCTCAACAAATAAGTTCTGTTATATCTACATTCAAGCCTTTAAATTGATTCACAGTGTACGTCTATGGCGAAATTGGTAAATTGTTTTTAAGATAGATCTGCGTACTTTTATCCTTATGGGCCGGAGCATATAGGATTCTATAGTACTGAAAAATCCATGGCTAGCTTTGGAACAGTGAATTGTTAATTGGCGTCACAACAGCTTTGGTAGATGTTTTCGCCCCCTACACCATGACTAATGCTGGTGATTGGGCGAAGCGTTTTTAAAATATTGCCTTTTTTCATTTCACACTTTAAAACCGCTATAACAGCGATATATATAAAAAATATATATACATAAAAAATCAGCGTCGAACTCTGAGTCGATGCAACGATGTTCGTCTCATCGATTGCTGCCGTAGTTTAATATTAACACAAAATCGGGTAAGAAAAACGCCCAATTATATTAAATACATGCGTATAATACATACTAGTATGTGCACATTTTGTGGCCTCTAAACTCACTTGGGGTGTTTGAGCTTCGACATACTGAATTATTATTTTCATGTATTATATATACATACGTTCCAAATACCTGTTATACACAAGTTCCATTTAATCCTTATGTTTTTGTTTTTCAACAACCGCAAATTTATCTCAAACAATGACAAAACAAACTATGAGATCCGTTAGTAAAAAAATTACTAATAATGTGGTTTTTCTGTTCTACATGTGAATTCGTGTAATAACAAGCACAACACAAATTCAAACTCTTAAACCACAGCTTATACATACAAACTGATCTTTTATTCTAAATTGCCTTTATTTGCACAAAACCATGCACACAAACAAAGGCTCTCTGCATCAAAGTGTTAGAATTTTTTACCGTCGTATTGTGATGTGATTGCGTGCTGAGTATTTTTTGGTCTGTCGGTCGGTATTTGATCTTTTGATCTTAGCGGGGTTTCTTTCTGTTTAGACTTTACTAACATAATAGCCGAATGTGCCTTCAATAGGACACAATCGGTTAAGAAAGATACCGTCTTTTATTTTTTAATTATTATTTACTGACCAAAACTGAAGGTTTGCTTATTGAAATTTGGCAGCTTTACAATAAACTCGAAAATCCAATTTCTTTTTATTTTTAACTATAACATTTATTTTCTTTTATTTTTTTACCCAATTACAAAAACAAACCAAAAATTTCAATTAAATTATAAAACTTCGTGTATATAAATTTGTTTATTATTTATTTGTTTGTTTTTCGATTGTTTGCTTGTTTTTGGCCGCTATTCCCCAAATCCACTAAATGGATTATTATGAAACTTATTACATAAGTTCAGCACAGGGATACATATCTGGAAGCCCGGGAAAAAATTAGTTTGTTACCATTTATAATCCTTTGGTTGTTCAAACTTGCATCCCTGTAAAATAATTAATTTATTAATAAAGTATGGTCGCGAAATAATTTTTACAAATCCGAAGTAGTTTTGTCGTTACCAGCGGTTAATAAAGCTGTAATTTATTGCAGTTTTTTATTTGTTCGAAGATAGCAGATTTTTATTAAGTACCAAGCTTTCTGTTCTGTGTTGTTTTCGGCATTGAGTGGCACCGCAAAAAGGAGTTTCACGCAGACCATACATGAACTTCTAGTCTTAGGTTGCTTCCGTTTCAGATCCCTGTCTTGTAGCTACCAATGACAGGGAGGGCTCCACGGCTGCTATGAGGTACTTTCCGACCAGCTTTTGTTCGGGAACCATTTCTATTGGACCTCAAAGAAAAGGGTTTTTCATAATATTTTTGTTTGCACTACAAGCTTCTATTGCTGGCCTTCATAGCTGTTTCGTAAGATCTTTTAGGAACTTTCCTCGTTGATCCTTCATTATAAACCTTGCTCAGGTGCAAGGTACAATTGTACTTATGCCGCCTGTTAACGTTGAAAAATTATACTGATTGACTACGGTTAAAAAAAGTGATATTATTATTGACATTGTTGACAGCGAGTATTATGCCCCGTGATTATACCAATACTTTTAGGTACTTTTATGCCATTTCATCTTAGTTTTAAAAGAAGGTCTGTTAATTTTCACTGAAATTATAAAAATATTTACTACAACTTCAGAACCTTAAATGGCCGTTATGGCGGCCAGTACATTTCCTACCCTGAAACCCATATTAATACTACTTCAAAAATACTCTCAAGAGTTAAACGATCTGCGGCCTTGTGTATTAGTGGTGTTCTGCGTACCTCACCTAGCTGCCAATGCAGCTACTAGTCTACGGGCCTCATTACAATAGAGAACGGGAAATAAAGGACAATCATCTACACTTCAAGTATTCAACAAAATAACGGATCTAGTAGACTCCATCACAACAATGCTTGTATTGATAAGTATTTCATTATATCTATCCCCTCAAGAAACATATGGGAGCAAGGCGATCCTCTTTCATCTCAAGCCATCAAGGTGGAGTCTAAATTGAAAGCCTAAACCTTGATATATCATTTAGGCTACCTGACCACTGCAATGTGTTTCAAGCTGAAGTAGCCGCTATCCACTAGGCAAATTCTTGGCTTCTGGAGAACAGGATATGAGGTATCTACATCCTTATTCTATTAGACATTCAAGCTGCTCCGAGATCCCTGGTCAGTTCAAATTTCATTAAAAACTGTCCTTAGTTGTTACAAATCTCTCAATGAGATTGCGGAGCAGCTACAAATCAAACTATGCTGGTTTCCCGTACATAGTGACATTCCAGGGAACTGTAAAACTGATTAAATCGCTCGAGAGGGTACAATTACAAATTAGCACCACAGTAGGCGTTCTAACAGGACATTGTATCATAGGTACTCCTGCAAGAAAGCTAGGTATCTTCTCAAATGACTTCTGTAGAAGCTGTAGAGATAGGAGGAGGAAGAAACTATAACACATCTTCTATGTAAATGGCCCGCTGTATATCTATATCTTATTCGTAAACTACGGATCAGAGTAGTAGCACCATGTTTAACTTAAAAGTATAAAAAGTCTGCGTACACCGAAGAAAAAAATGTTCATGTAATAAAAGTCAATCAAAGAAGAAAATGTTTTTGTTCAAATTTAATTGTATTCTTTGAAGTATTGTTTTGTCTTTATTTTGCGATAAAAAAGTTTTCGTAAACGTTTAACGTAAACCCTACAAAAATTAAAGATAGTAAAATCAACGCTGCGTACTGCAAAAAAGTCTGCGTACAGCACTTAAAATGGGGGTTTCCCAGCTTTCTGAGAGCACCATTTTCGTTTGTTTACTTTTTACTCGTAATAAGCGCACCTATCAGGTCATTTTTTAATTTAAAATTGAGTGAAATTTGTGATATTGGTGATATGGATGCTAAAGGAAAAGAGATTCATATAAATGAAAGGAAAATCATTGTTGACCTATGGGAAAAAAGGTAAAAGTTATTGAGAAATTGGCGAAATCATTGGAACAGAGGAGTGTGCCCTCCTCTGTCCAAAGAGTTGTAACAAATTAAAAAAAAACAGGTGTATTAGTCTCTAAGGCAAGATCAGGACGTTCATCGAAGCTGACAACGAGAGAAAAACGCTGCATTCTGCAATCAGTAAAAGCCAATCCTCGTGTTACTGCATCGGCACTGCGTAATGATATTGAGGAGAGGTTTCGAAAACATGTTTGCGTCGATACTGTGCGAAAAATATTAAAAAAATATGATTATCACGGCCGTGTTGCCTCTCGTGTCAAGAGTGAACAAACTCAAACGATTGGCATTCGGAAGGGAACATATTAATAAGCCACCAGAGTTTTGGAAACGTGTAATTTTCTCGGATGAAAACAAATTCTGCATCTTTGGAATCAAGGGACGGAAGATCTTTTGGCGAAAACCGCGCACTGCGCACTCACCAAAGAAAATTTGTTTCCAACCGTCAAACATGGTGGTGGTGGAGTAGTGGTGTCGGATGTATGGCCAGCAATGGAGTGGGCAGAATAGAGTTCACTGAAGGAACTATGAACAAAATAGACTAGATGAGCATCTTAAAGCGCAATTTAAAGCAAAGTGCCGAGAAGTTGGGGCTCACAAATAAATATTTAGCAGGACAACATACGGCGGAGGTAGTCAAACTCTGGTTGATTTATAATGTGCCCAATCAGCTTAAAACACCACCACAATCTCCAGATCTAAACCCTATTGAGAATTTGTGGGATTTATTGGAACGAAAAATCCGCGTACAAACCATTACTTCCAAAAACATGCTAAAAAAAGTTATCGCCGAAGAGTGGAAAAAAATTAGCACTGATGAGACTGCTAAATTTGTAAATTCCATGCAAAAACGCCTAATGGAAGTCATTCAAAATAAGGGATACCCAACAAGTTATTATATATTAGGTGTACAAATAAGTTTCCGCCGTTTTGAGAAAGATGGCGTGGCACGAGGTTTACGTTGGAATTCGCAGATGGTAACCTACTTGAAAATTAGTTTGTTTATTCCAGAACAACATAACCTTATCATGTTATTAAGTTTTCTTCATCTAAAAATGTCTCAATTTGAGCAGACTAAGTGTCATTTGCGGGAACTTTTAATTTATTTTTTTATTATAATTTAAAAAAATCTGCTGCTGAATCGCATCGATTGCTCGTAGAAGCATATAATGAGGATGCTTTGAGTGAGAGAACATGTCGTGAGTGGTTTCAAAAATTTAAAAAAGGTGATTTTGACATAAAAGACAAAGATCCAGTGGAAGGCCGAAAATTTACGAGGATGCAGATTTGGAGAAATTATTGGGTGAAGATTCGTCTCAAACATAAAAGGAACTTGCACTTAGTTTAAAAGTCACTCAGCAAGCAGTCTCACATCGTTTAAAATCGTTTAAATATTATTTTATTAACAAAAAACGGCGGAAACTTATTTGTACACCTAATATAATTTAATTTTCTTTAAAAATAATTTTTAAGTACTGTACGCAGACTTTTTTGTTATTGCTAAGCGTTGTTTTTTTTATTCTTATTTTATATAATTTTGTTGAGCAGGTTAATGTGTTTAACTTTTCTAAAAACAATGACAAAACAATACTTAAAAGAATAGAATTGCATTTAAATAAAAATATTTATTTTTTTAATGGACTTTTGTGACAAGATTTTGTTTTCTTTGGCGTACGCAGACTTTTTCTACTGAGTGTATAAATTGAGCCCGACCTTTTTCCACTGTCGCTTAAGCCCATGTTAGCCTGTTAATTTCTATGTCTGATATGTCTGACTTGTGCTCAAGACGACCGAATATTTTAACCGCAGCTTTGTATTGAGCTTTCGCTTTAAGCCCCTCTTTATTTGATACGTACATTCCGAGTTGCTTTTCTACAAGCGAAAATTGTAGCCTCGGCTTTCTCTGCAGTGCTCAATAGCGCGTCTTCTTCTATTGTGTTGACGCTTGTAATATTTTCATGATTCAAGTCTCCGTGGAAAATGGCACCACTACAAGTTAGTTTTAGTGGAAATGTAGTTGGCGCCATGACTTTTATTTTCGTCTACATTACTCGCCTAGTCATCGGCTTCACTTTACACTTTTAGCGGTGTTTTTATTAATATTTTTGTTTTCATTTGTGTTATTATTCAATGATATAAGGATCTCACGAGTGTGGTGGCCACCCAAAGCCCCCGATACTTTGATAAGACAAAAATAGTTGCGGAGGTCGCAAGGTGCTTAAAAAACTCAGTTCGAGACTGAATTCTTTTACAACTGGGCCTCCAGTCAGATTGATCACCAATTTAAATCGTATGTCACCTTGGTCCGGCCCAGGGAGTACAAGAGAGAAGGGTTCAAGGAGCAAGGTAGAGGTGGTCTGGGAGCTGGAGATGTAGCACCAAATTATATTACATGTTTGCATCACGTTCCTGACCTTTTTCGGTCGGCGTGGATTTATCCAACCACTCTTACTTTTTGTAAGATAGTAGATTTTGTCAACATACACTTTAGTGTATCATATATATATATATATATATATATATATATATATATATATATATATATATATATATATATATATATATATATATATATATATATATATATATATATATATATATATATATATATATATATATATATATATATATATATATATATATATATATATATATATATATATATATATATATATATATATATATATATATATATATATATACAATACTCTGCGAATGTTCTGCACTCAGCAGACAAAGATTTTGTCACTTCGGTGACACTGTTGTAAATCCAAATACACTTTGGAACAACAATCCCCAATTAGTCGTAAAATTCATTAAAAGTCTAAAAATATAGGGACTAAACCTAATAGCCATGCACAATAGATCTTATTGGTCGCAGTTCTTCAAGGCCTATAATAATAAATACGATAGATACGATAGATACGATAGATACATTAGATACAATAGGTACGATAGATACGATAGATACGATAGATACGATAGATACGATAGATACGATAGATACGATAGATACGATAGATACGATAGATACGATAGATACAATAGATACAATAGATACGATAGATACGATAGATACGATAGATACGATAGAACTCAAATTGATCTAACTTATTTCAAAAAGTGGCTAATAAATTGATCCAACCACACCCAATCTTGGTAAAGTTGTCGAAAGTGACGATACCAACTCAGATACCAGATTTTAGATTTGTAGGCGCAATTTTAGCAAAAGAGTCGAATATTTTACTTAATTTAACAAATTGTGGGCTTAATCGGTAGGCGTGTCAAATTTTATATAGTCTGTGAGAATATACAGAGCAAAATACTTTAACACAAGTACTCTTTCCAAATTCGAATGATTCAATATAACTTCTGCATCGACATCATTATTAAAAGTGCATACTAAATTTGTTTTAAATACTTTATTTATATTTTTATAAATTAATGTTTCTTTCTTTCTATGCGCGTCTAAACAATCCATCTGATTGAGATGAAATTTTTGAAAGTTGATGTGCTTACTCCAGAGAAATAATTGATCATTTGGCTAATATTGATCCTAAAAAACAGAGTTGATGTTGATTGGTCACTGTCGCTAACTTCAGCAAAAAATTGAATGCCAACCGTCTTAACTCAATCGCTACAACGGGTAGTACCGCGAAATTCCGATAGCTAATTATCTAAAGCATGTTTATATCCAAAATTAAACCAGAACAACGGCGGGAGCTATATGCTAGTTACTTATAAAGTAGAAATAAAATGTATTCGAATTATTTCAAATTTCATTTCCTTATGTTCGCACATGTATGTTAGTGCAAAAATCTTGCAGAATTTTCTGCAAAACTATTTTATTATTCTACCTGACTAAAGACCATATAACTATACAAACTAAGCGGTAATCCTTATGAAAATTGCAAACGGAACGCCTATTTTCCTAACCAATATTTTTGGGCTAATTTATTTTCTAAAACAGTTTTATTGCACTAAAAAGTTACTTTTCTTGATTTTGCATTCCTAAAATTCAACATACAACACACATAAAAATACAAACATATTTTTTATAGAGGTCAGTGGATTTTCCTAAGATAAATTTATTTCAGAAATATTCTATGTCTCAATAATTTTTTTTTAAGTAATTTTGAATAAAATAGTTAATTACAGTTGGTTTTACTGTATCTAATATCTTGACAGAGGCTAACCTCTATAAATATTTATTTGTGTATGTTCAAGTTATTCTTTTCAAATTTAAACAAATGCGAATTTTACAATGAAGGGAACTTCTGCAATAAAATGTTTCACAAAAAACTAGTTTAAGAATATTGCATAGTAGGCGTTCCGTTTACTATTTTCATAAGGATTATTGCATATTTGATGAGGATTTTTATGACCTGCAGTCAGGTATGTAATATTCTTTTATGTTAGAATTGTTTACGTTAGGAACTAGCAGTATTTATTGTGTTGAGACTTACTTAGAATGTAATATGATTGTTTTATTGCGGTGTTGCTTGAAGAACGGTAAATATTTTGTTTCATAAATTTGTTGTTGCATTAATCTAGTGGTGTATATTAAATCAAGACATACCATACTTTTTAGTTTCTGTTAGAATCAATATGTAAACTGTTTAGATTGAAATAAATATTTATAAATATGAATGTTTCTATCTATCTATCTATCTATCTATCTATCTATCTATATATCTATCTATCTATCTATCTATCTATCTATCTATCTGTCTATCTATCTATCTATCTATCTATCTATATATCTATCTACGAAAAAACCGTAAGAAAAATTGAAGGTTACTTTGTCCACTGGTTGCTATTATGCCACCTATTACGAAAAATACTAATTTCTTGTTAAAAACTATTGGAAATATTCGTTTGAAACTTTGTACTTTTCTGTTATTCTAGACAACAACTGATTACATTTTTTAAACGATTAATTTTAATTTGTTATTTTGGTATACAAACGATCAAAAATAACTATATTAATATAATTGACATATCAAATAAGAGTGGTTCGAGATTTAACTTTTTATTTTTTGGAAGTTATAGTCCTTAGGACCGACTACAACTTCTTACATGTTAAAATTGTCGTAACAGTTTTCCAATCATATTTAAAGTGTGTGTGTATGCCACGAACACTTCCAGTTTACGGCGGTGAAGTTAGAGAAGTTATTGACAGGGACCATATAAACTCAGTACCCAAATTTTAATTTTTGTGTTGCAATAATACCATAATATTATGGAGTCTCCAAATTTTAACTTTAAAAAATTACTTTGGGCTATAAGGAACCACCCATTGTACTTCCAATAGCAAGCACATCACGAACAACTAACAAAGCTAAAAAAATCAATTATTTTGTCTACACGGTTTCCATTGGTACTAAAAACAACAAAACCATTGTGTTATAATACAATATATTTATACAATAGAAAGTATAGAAAAATACCTCTTCACCTCGATATAACTTCTTCCTTTGAAAATTTAATATTTTTACAAGTGTCATAATACACCTATCAGCACAAAAGCTCTACGCTTTATCTTTATTGACCATTCAACTTTAATCGAGCACTTATTGCCAACCACTTCGACGCTTTTTGCAGAAAGAAGCACCTGCCGGTGCAACTACTTAGAGCAACATTCACGCTTTTTTAGGTTCCCAATCGCCATCCCTGCTTTCCGCTTGGCAACGACAACAAATGACGTGTGACGTTAATAAATTTAAATTCTAATTTTTGTGAGAACTTTTTTTGTCAAATTCAAGTCTATACATTGCAAACAACTACAAAAAAACAACATTTCTTATTGTCAAATAAAAACTTACTTGGTTCCTTCAGGAACTTATTTTCTCTGGAACTTTTATAAAACCTAAAGAAACCATTCAAAAAGTTTTTTATTTATTTTAGCTGATTAAATGGACTCGACTACTTATTTTAAAAATTTACAAAATCGGTATTTTTTCCTATTACTTATAGATTTCTTATAACTTAAGTTTATTTGAAGATGTCTCTGGCATATTATTGGTTTTTTTTATAAATTTTAATGTAATTCATATAATTAACCCACAAGATGTAAGTGGACATTTAAATATTAAATTGTTGTTTACACCTAATGTAGCTTCAGCACGCGAAAGTTTTAAATTTATTTTGGTAAATAAAAAGTAAACAACAGCATGATAAAATGGACTTATTAGCTAATTTCATACTGTTATACCGTGTATTCCAACTACCAAATGTACCAAATGATTTATGAACATTTATTCATTCATTCATTCTTTTTTTTATACTTGATTAATTGGCCATTCATAAGAAAACTTAACTTAATCCGTTTGAAAAAATCCTGAAAATATTTTTGTTAATCAAAAACGCGTGAGCTGGTTATATATACACTTGATAGGAAAATCAATTAATTTTAAACTATACGTGCACCCTATGCCCGTCCAAACCGTTCATCTGACAGGGATGACATTTTGGGGAGTTACTATGCTCACGCCCACTTAATACACCTACAAATTGTGAAATTAAGTAAAATTATTCGAATATTTGACTAATATTGCTCCTAAAAATCTGAGATTTGGTATTTGAATTTATAAGTACCGGGAAGTTCCGCTAACTAATTATATTCACATATTTATATTCAAATCTGAACCCGGGTAACGCCGGTACTGTAAGCTAATATCATATACAATTTGTTGTAATCAAGTTGATTAACCTACGAACTGGTTTTGAACCGTTTTTCATCACTTCTACCAGAACTTACGACGATAAGTTCGTCCATTTTTTTGGTGTCCTAGAAGTTTACCTTCGGATTAAACACTCCATTTCTTGTAGACTTATATTTTGCATGTGTTCATTTCAAAGTATTTGCGGCCATTTGCAAGAATTATAGTATCTTCCGATAGGACGATTACTTTTACGCCACCTTTTATATCCAAATTTAAATATAGTCTTTAATTAATGTGGAAGACTAAACTTTATATATGTGTTAGATATCGTTTCCAATCACTTAATTTTAAAATCTTTACTTATGCTTGGTTTTCACTATGGCATTTTAATTGCCATTTCGAAATATCTTTGTATGACCAGGTGACATATTACACCTCATACTTTCTCATTACGCTATGAAAACTGTCACAATGATGATATAGCAGAACTAATCATAAAATTTCGATGACATATTTTATTTTACCATTCACACTACTGGCGTCAATTTAAATTAAAGAACATCTGTTTAAAATGTCCTTCGTTCTTGCTCTTCTTGTCAATTATTGCCAACATGTTTGTTTTTTATACCATTTAATACAATATATTAAAGAGAAATTGAGATATGAAAAATGTATTTTGTTCTTTTTCTTTACAAAAATTAGTTATACGAAATATTACTATTAGATATTTCTCACAAAAGCTTTTTAGTTTTCTAAAGAAAACAACAACAAATTTAGCGTTTTTAAATGGTGGCATTTTTGTTTTAGAATTTTGTTTTTGTTTCAAAATATTATAAATATAGTTAACAATATGTTTTTAAACGCGGGTTTTCAGCAATTGAGTGAAAAGGAAGAATATGAAAACCAAATGCAGATAAATTTGAGGAGAAGAACACTTAGGGAAACCAGGAATATTTTCACAATGTCTGATCAGGAGTAAACTTTTTTCAATATGCTTCCGATTGTTCACTATACAATTGAAGGGGGTGAATATATTAATGTAAAAAAAAATATTAATGTACCGCTTGAAATTTAACTTCCTACCGTTGCCTACGATAAATTTTCAAATTTTTCAGATATTTAAGAATTTCTGAATGAATAAAAATGTATTAAAAACCATTCTCGATGACATTGCACCTAAAACGAAAGCAAAAATGTATGTGACCTAATCGCAATTTCGTTTCATCAATTTTCGTTCTGCATAATACCGTGTTAAGAACAAAAAAAAAGCTTTTTCCTCTCTCAAAAATTCATTTGAGAGGTGTTCCGTTTGTTTTCGTTTTATCATAATTGCAATTTTATTTTCACTCGCGTTTCTAAACGAAACGCAGGAAAACGAAAGATTCATAATAAGGCTGTAAATGACAACCGTTCTCATTAAAAATGGCACTAAGAAATATACAAATATGGAAAATATTTAAAATGACATAAAGCAAAATGATGTTCTTATATTTGTGTACCGTCACCATACACCTCAAAATTGTATCATCATAGAGCATCACGTTCCTAAGATATGGCGGTGGGCATTAAATTGATCCAACCACGTCCACTTTTGGGTTAAATTATCGACAATGACCTACTAAGTCTGATACCAAATATTTTTAGGAGTAAAGATATAATCGAATTTATATACTTATTTTCACTAATTATTACCGTAGAATGTGGCCGTATCAGGTTTCATATAACATATCATATATTCCAGACCCGTCCCGATAATTGTTCCAAGAAAATAAAGCAATTTATTAAGAAGGAAAGATATATACTTCTCTTCATAATATTAATAAGAATTGTCTTGTGAAGACCAAAAGTTAAACTGAACCCGTAATCGACTGTATCAGTTATAATCTGAAATGAGAAATCCAATTTATATTAGATCCTTTACTAAAAGGATCTAAGATAAATTTAGTTTCAGTTTCAATTCACATTGAAGATTGAATTAGAGGATATTTTTGTTCGATACATTTAATATTAAAAATTAAAGTACAATAGTAGCTTAAATTGTTTTTTTTTTTATCCTGCAATAAAAATAAAAATATTATTGAATCTTTTTGATAAATAATAAATTTCGTATCGAAATAATGTGCATGTGCCTGACAACAAATTTATTCTTAGAAATAATGAGTATGTATACAATTTTCTGTTGTTCGATTATTTGTTTGTTTGTTTCTTTTCTTGTTTATTTATTAACGCATGCGTTATAATCGAAAAATCAATTTATACCTGTTTGACTCCTCCCTGCATTGGGATTGGTTAACAAGAAGATGACGAGAGGCCATGATATCCATTAAAAAGTGGTTGAATAGAGACAGTTGCAAAGAAAAAAAAACAGGTATAGCTGAGATGTGACAGTGCTCTCATATTTTACTCTCAAGAGATTTACTCTTGCCATTTAACTGACTTTGTATACCCTGAACAACATAGAGAATTTGTATTAGTTTCAGTTGTGATCTCGTCGGTGTTACTTCGGTGTTACAATTCGAGAATTGTTTTAAATATATATAGAAAGTGAAAATTTCACAAAGTATAATATTATATAGTTAAAGAAGTTGCCAAATAAAAATGCCGCGGCCTTTAAAGGAAAGCTACGGTGATCAAAAGCCTCCGTTCTCATATATTTCACTAACAGCAATGGCCATCTGGAGCTCACCACAAAAAATGTTACCGCTCAGTGAAATCTATCGATTTATTATGGAAAAATTTCCCTATTATCGCAAAAACACACAAAAGTGGCAAAATTCATTGCGACATAATCTTAGCTTCAATGATTGTTTCATTAAGATTCCCCGGAATACTAACAAAGCAGGCAAAGGCTCCTTCTGGACGCTACATCCGAAAGCGTTTGATATGTTTGAAAATGGCAGTCTACTTCGCCGTCGGAAGCGCTTTAGAGTTAAACAAATGGAAAAAAACACACTCAACGAGGAAATGACCGCATTGTCTAATTTTAATAGTTTTTTTTCACATCAAAATGATCAAGATCATATACAATACCTTAGTTGGAACAATTCTCAGCAGCCAATTTTGACCAATCCCCCAAGTCAATCACCAGCTTTAACATCATTTGTGTCCAGCAGTGATACCATGTCATCCAGCTCAACTTCTAGGCCAAAGCGCTCTTTTACTATTGAAAGTCTAATTGGACCGGAACCAAGATTAGTGATGGAAAAAACTGTATCCAATAAATCTGTGGAATCAAGTCTAACAACAATAATGCCTGCTTTACTTGGTTCAAGTGTAGGTCATTTTGGATTGCACAATCTACCTGTCATCGGAGTTATACCGCATTTAAATCAAAGAACATATTCACTACACCAACAGCAACATCTACAACACCAGCTTGTACTCATCCGCCATCAGCAAGCCGCCGCCGCCGCTGCCGCATCTCATTACCATGCCCAAAATGCTGCAACAATTGCCCTTGTAAACGAACAACGAGAACAACAGTTTTTAGGTTACATTGGGCCATTGACTGTTTTTTGAGACTTGTGTTGACAGCTGACGCAGCTGCAGTAATCGATAGACTATATTTGCATTGTGATATTATTTACATTTAAGTTTGTACAAACTAAAGTTCTTGTTAATTGAATTGATTTCTGTAAGTGTATATATTTATAAAACAGATATCAATCAACTGAGTTCTTAAACAACAATAGATCTACAAGTTAGAAGTTATATATTGTTATACCTAAGATATTGACTTCTTCATTATTTTTTGTATTTTATTTAATTTTTTTAACTAATAAAACTAAATAAGAAGTTAAATCAAAATTCATATAACTAAAATTTATTAAATCTATATTTTTTGTCGGCGGCCACCAATTAATGGGCATACAAAAAAAGTTTATTTAAATCTAACATAAAAACATGCAAATCGCTTAAATTATGTTTTAATAAAAAGAGGTATTATTTATTATTTACATAGCTGAGCTAACGAGCTCAAACAAATATATTGTGTGAGAATTGCTGATCTAAGGTGTTTTCTTAAATATGCGAAGGACGATTGAGGATTCATGTTTTTGGTTTCAAAATTGACGATTGACCACTTTCGACTGGCGATTATCTAAAGAGGGCTAATATTGGTTTCATGTTTTTTATTTGTATGTGATTTGTTGTTATTTTCATTGACACAATAAGATTTAAAAGACAATTTTATACGATTATTACAGCTCCTCCTCTCTACAGTTGAAATCTGATTGCGACATGTAAAATAAAATAGACAAATGTTTGGCGTAAACATGCAACAGTAAATTCTAAATGTTTGTTGAGAGGACGTCAGTAGCGCATAAACAAATTTCCAATTAACAAAAACTGTTTATGTCTTTAAGGATCTACTAAAGAACAAATCTGGGACGTTCCGCGTCTTCTTAATTCACATAGTAAATATTACTTTTTAAATCCAATGGTACAATAATTACAGATTATCTAATTAATTAGAAGACACTTTACTTGAGGTGTTGTCAAATAATCTCCACAGTTATTTTCAAGAGAAAAATTTACTATTCACGAAACAAATCATACGTCGATTTATTTATTTTATTAAACACTGACATAAAGTCCCCGTGAAGTTTACAAGAAGTCGCGCCGAGTAATTGCGTGGACAGGTTAGCATGTGGCGCGAGAGGGGACACAAATTCCGAAAAGTGTTTGCGTTGATTGATGGTTGCTACAGAAACATTAAAATAATAAATAATAACGTAGTTTAATGTAAAATATATAAAAATAACGTTAAAATATGACAGAAACCGAGGTGAGTTCGCCTAATTTTCGCTCTTATTTCTTCTTTCCTAACCTTATTTTTCAACCCCGGTAGTAACCATTGTTGCAGACTATTTAATTAAAAATGTTCAGGCAGTGCGGGTATTCGAAAATCCATTGGATCGGAATGACTACTTTTGTTATGAAATTGACTGAATTTATAATCAAATCAGATTGTCAACTTGCGAAAATCGCCTTGCAAAAATAGTCGATCTGACAACTAGTTAGGTAAATGTACTAAAGTACCTAATAATAGCAGTGCAATATATTGTATTTACTTTGTATAATACATTTTTAAATACATAATTTCATGTTTCTTGTTTTTAAATATATTTATACTAAAGATAACGAGACAACCATGTCTATTTTAAGTAATTGTAAGTCGCTCTGAAATAATAGGTGCGAGTAATTGTAAGTAACTGATTAAATTTATCTTTCTCTAATCTATTTATGTTATACGCTAAGCCTTAATACCTAACTAATCTTAATACTAAACAAACACCATTACAATTACATTATAGGTACGGCACTCATATGCGACCGTAATATAATAGTTTTTTTCTAAATATGATAATGAATCAAATTAAATTATTCATACTTTGAGTTTATACTGAGTAGCAGGTAAAAATGAAAGTTATTGCCAACTTAATTTTTTTACTGTATATTAAATAATACCAGCGTTCTTTCCATAGTGAACTATTTTTATATAATAATTATATTTTCAAATACAGTTTACAAAATTTATTTAGAAAAAGAGCAAGGATTACCACTATCCACATCCAATGTAAAATCGGTTGTAATATCAATTTTTTTTTCTTTTTATTGAAATGTATTTCTTCGAAATAAAGTAAGTAAGTGTAAGCAATGTGGAGTTATGTAAAAGTTGCTTTTAGTTAAGTGGAATTATTTTATTTTCATATTGCATATTGGGAATATTTTTTTTTTTAAGATATATAAAGAATTTATTAATTTTTGTATGAAATTTTCAACATATAAAAAAAAATAAGAATTTTATATTAATGGAATTAAATTTTATTTGGATCTAAATTAATAAAAATAAGTAAGAAATTATAGTCGCTGGGTGGTTCATGATATAAACAATTTTATTATAGATTCGTCTGTTTACAAAAATAATTAATTAAAGTTATGAGGGCTAAATTTTAACATATAATAAAAAATAATAAACATGGACCACACTACTCGTTTCAAAATTTATAAATTAAGGTCTATAGAGTAGTTTAACAACAACAATATTCCCCACTTACGTACCTCCTCGCTTAAGTACCGAATTGTTAGTATATTTTATATATCCATATTGTACCAGGAATGCGAGATAAAAATATTGATTTAAATTTCGGGTTGAAAAATCTTTTTATTGTAAGCAAATCGAAAAGCATGTTGGTTATATTATTACAATCTAAAATTTACCAACATTGAACCAAAATTAACAAACAAAAAAGAATCAAGTTCACAACCTTGTGACATATTGCGCAGAGACAAACAACTTTTCAACGCCAGTTTGCGTAATCTTTATATCTCGCATTCCTGATATCGTACAAATTAATTTCCTCTCCTAATAGCTCTCCCTCTTAAATGCCACTATTCTTTAACTTTAAGAACATATTTGAATTAAGTTTTTCTCTTCTAAGTTCACATTTGAAATTTTAATATGGAAACCTTAGTAATAACGCAAACATCTATACTTTTACCCATCATTGACATCACTTAAGTCAATCGCAATCGTTAATTTTACTTAATTAATTATTTTCGTCACCATACACCTACATACTAAGTTTTATCATTGTAGACCATCGCGTTCCGAAGTTACGGCAGTGGGCGTTAAATTAATAAAAAAAAACAACGCCCACTTTTTGTAAGGTGGTAAATTTCATCATCATACACCTCTATATCAAATTTTATCAACATAGACCACAACGTTCCTGAGTAATCGCGGTGGGCATTAAATTGATCCAACCACGCCAACTTCTTATGTGGTGGTAGATTTCGTCACCACACACCCACATACTAAGTTTTATCATTGTAGACCATCGCGTTCCGGAGTTACGGCAGTGGGCGTTAAATTGATAAAACCACGCCCATTTTTTGTGAGGTGGTAAATTTCGTCACCATACACCTACTTAACAAGTTTTATCATTGTAGACCATCGCGTTTTAGAGTTACGAAAGTGGCCGTTAAATTGATCCAACCACGCCTACTTTTGGTGGAGTTGTCGATAGTGACCATACCAACTCAAATTCTAAATTTGAGATTTTTGGAATAGTATTAGCGAAATAATCGATTTTGGCTTAAATTTGGGGCGTAATATGTGGGCGTGGTAGATTTTATATAGCCTATCATTCCTTCCAGACCCATCTCGATATATGTTCCAAGTTTGAAGAAAAAAAAAAAACGAAGGTAAGAAAGAAATACACCTCCCTTTATAATATAGTAAGGATAAAAACAACGGTCACTCTAGTACTCATAGCTCTTTTAGTAAATAGTATTACTATGTATGCAAAGACTCCTGAATTATTAAAAAATATATTTTATATTCTCGCAAAAATCAAGAATTTTGCAAAGAACGAAAAAATTAGACTCCTAAACAAGAAAAAAAATATTCTTGCAATGCCGACAAAAGTGATAGAATTGTAGCAGAGCAAGATTGTTGTTGTTTCGCCAGGAGTTTTATTCGGAAGTGAAAAAATATATTACAATATTTTTGAAGTCAGAAAACAATATTTCGGTTTGCTCTAAATTATTTTACACAAGTGTTTTAACATAAAGTATTTATATAGATGTTGCAATATTCAACAGTCTTCCTCAACAACTATATATTTATCATAAATTTAAATGTTATATTTTCAAATTTTGGTTTTGGCAAAGGCTTTGTTAATACATCTGCCAACATTTCAGTTGATGGGCAATACTGCATATCCACCTCTTCCTTAGCTATTAGGTCCTTGATAAACTTGTATCGTACATCGATATGTTTTGTTCTGGCACTGAATTTTTCTGACAAAGCAACTCGAATGCAACTCTGGTTATCCTCATACATAATGATAGGCTTCTGAAATTTAAAATTAATGTGAGTTAATAATTGTTTGACCCATAGTAATTCTTGAGCGGCTTGAGATGCTGCAACGAATTCGGCCTCAGTCGAAGATAAAGCAACAGTAGTTTGTTTTCGCGTATTCCACGAAATTAAACTGTCACCCATCATAAATATGAATCCACTTGTTGATTATCGGTCTGAATGATCTCCTGCCCAATCAGAATCCACATAGCAAGTTATTGGTAAATCGTTATTAGAAGTTAATATTAGATAACGTGTTTGAGTAAAGTTTAGATATTTGATGACCTTCTTTACAGCTTCCCAGTCACATTTCCTAGGCTCGCTAACTCTGCGACATAAATATCCAACTGCAGCTGAAATATCAGGTCTGGTTGTCATTGATATGTAAAGTAAAGATCCAACAGTGCTTCTATATAAACTTGTTATCATCAGATATTAATGTAGTGTATTCAGTGTTCATAGGTATACTAGAAAATTTTGATTCTTCAAGATGTATTAAATTTAATTTTTCGTTGTTGAGATAAAAATATATTTCCGTTTAATGACTTGCATTCCTAAAAATAATGAAACAACGCCCAAATTTTTCATCTCGAAATGAGTGGCCAAATCTTTATAAATTTTATCAATTTCATTTAAATGTGATGCGATCACTAATATGTCGTCTACGTATATTAGTAAATAAATTAACTCACCGTCATCTGTTGATTTGGTATAAAGACAATTGTCGGCTGAATTTTTAGAAAAACTTATCAACTGCAGTACGCCATCAAGCTTCTTGTTCCATGTTCTTCCTGCTTGTTTTAGGCCATAGAGGGACTTTTTAAGACGACACACATAATCTTCTTTACCTTCGGCTTCGTATCCTTCCGGTTGAGTCATATAAATTTCTTCATCCAAATCTCCGTTTAGATACGCCGATTTTACATCAAAGTGGTAAATTTGCAATTTCTTTTTAGCTGAAATACATAACAAAATTCGAACAGTTACTTATTTACCAACCGGGGCGTATGTGTCGTTGTAGTCTTCGCCAAACTTTTGTGTATACCCCTTAGCCACAAGACGTGCTTTATATTGCAAACTGTCATCCGAAGTTTTCTTGATTATAAAAATCAATTTTGATCCAATTACTGACAGGCAATTTTACTATGTCCCACGTTTTGTTGTCAATTATTGATTTAATTTACTTGTCTGTCGCGATCTTCCATTTCTTTTGCTCCTCCTCTTCAAGATTTATCATTTCTTTCCACGTTTTTTGTTCAGTTACATAAGCAGAATGAGTAAACCTTGAAGGAACTTTTCTTTCGCGACCAGAGTGCCTCAAAACAACCTCATTTTGAACTTTAATTTGCTCTTGCTCTTCCAATGAGTGCTGAGTTTCAGTTTGGTCCTGAACTTCAGTTATCACTTTTTCTTTTGATAAGTCTTGCAGCACATCTTGCTCTCGCTCGCCGACTCGTATTGATCTGAATATGTTCTGAATTTTTTTGCGATATTGTTACATTTTTCTTGTATGCACCGCCAATGATCTGTAAAACCTTGATCTCTTCGTCGAAAGATACATCTCTGCTAACCATGACTGTATTTGTCTCCGGAAACAAAATTCTATATCCTTTTGACTTCATACTGTAACCAACGAAAACGCCTTCCTTCGAAGTATTGTCCAGTTTCTTTCGTTTGACACTTGGTACCAAAACAAATACGCGACATCCAAACACTCTTAAATTTTCTAAATTTGGCCGATGATTATTTAAGATTTCGAATGGAGTTTTATTCTGGATGTGGGTAACAATACGATTTTGCAAGTATGTAGCAGTCATAATGCACTCACCCCAGTATTGCTTTCCAAGATTAACATCATCCAGTATGGCTAGAACCATTTCGATCAAAGTTATGTTTTTGCGTTCCGCTACTCCATTTTGCTGCGTTGAGTACGGAACTGTTGTTTGGGACTTATTTCCCTCCTTGCATAAAAAATCTTTCAATCCTTTACTCATATACTCGCCACCGTTGTCTGATCTGAGCATTTTTGCCTTTTTTCCGTAGACATTTACCACCTCTGCGGCGAACTCTTTAAATTTTCCAACCACCTCGCTCTTATGAGTGAAGAGGTAAGTAAACGTGTATCTAGAACAATCGTCAATAAACGTTAAAAAATATCGTTTACCTCTAGGAGTTTTAACTTCGAGTGGTCCGCATGAATCCGAGTGGATCAAATCAAACGGTTCTTTAGATTTCGTCTGGCTTTCCCTTTGCCCTAATATTCTGTGCCACCGATAAATACAAATTTCCTTATCCGCAGATGAAACTCTTGACTCCTCCATAATTTCGATCTCGTACAAACTTGCTCCCATTTTTCCTACGATACAGCACACACCGTTTTTTAGAAATGTAGCAACTCTTGTTGTTAAAAGATATAACAAATCCTTGAACAGTTGCCCGCTTCACGGAAAACAGATTACCATTTAGACCTGGAACATACAAAACTTTCTGAAGTCTTAGCATTCTATTTCCGCATACATCCCAGCATTTAATAAGCACATCACCCATTCCTTCAGCCAACAAATAGCTTCCATCCGCGATAAAAATTGAACTTCTTGCACTTCTGTCCATGGAAACAAACAAAGATCGATTACTGGTCATATGACTAGACGCACCTGACTTTTCCGGCACCTCCGCCTTGCAAGCAAAGCTCCAACGCAGTTCCTGCTATTTTCGCTGATGACGGATAATGCTTCTTCCTTGCTGGACAGTCCGTTTTAAAATTGCCCTTTTTCTTACACCAGTAGCATGTGATGGTTTTCTTCTTGAATTTCAGAACTGACTTCAATACTTGTGCGTTTTCCGATCCTACACAAGACTCCCGTCTTCTTTCTGCTTCGTCTAACAATTTATCTGTGACGTATTCAACACTTAAGTCCTCTTCTGCTCGTCCTCCAACGCGGTGACCAAACTTTCGTCGTCGTCTGGTAAGCTGCACAACAGCATGGCAAAGATGTGATTGTCCTTGAACTCTTCGCCACGTCCTTAAAGCACGTTACGCATCTCCAACAATTTGGCAACATGTTGTCTCATGTCGTCGCCATCTTGCAATCGGAGACTGTACATTTTTCGGAGCAAATACATATTTGAGGATAAGCTTTTCCGCTCATACACTTCAGCAAGTACTAACCACATATCCCTAGCATACCTCTTCGTGCGAATATGAACTAACTGATCATCATCAACCGATAGCAAAATCGTCGCCATTGCCTTGCGATTGTCCTTCTTGAAGATAATGGTTTCAGGATTCGGTACCTCGTTCTCCACAACATACCAAATTTCAGCATGAGAAAGCCGCATTTCCATGCGGAACTTCCACATCTGGTAATTGCTTCCGGTCAGTTTTTCAATTGATGCCTTTTCCATTTTAATTAATTTTGTAATTCTGGGCCCCTAACCTGATAGAATTGTAGCAGAGCAAGATTGTTGTTGTTTCGCAGAAGTTTTATTCGGAAGTGAAAAAATATATTACAATATTTTTGAAGTTAGAAAACAATATTTCGGTTTGCTCTAAATTATTTTACACAAGTGTTTTAACATAAAGTATTTATATAGATGTTGCAATATTCAACAAAAAGTATCGAAATAACCGGGATTCTCGCAATACCCTCGTACGTATTGATAATTCTTGAATTCCCAGTCTTCATCTCCCTCTTGGTCTTGCATTTTGAATTTTTGTCTGGTTCTCGAAAGTAAAATTAATCAAAGATCAAGAAGCAACAAATTTTGAGAAACATTAATACAAACGTGTACATCTTAATGTACAAAATATATGTACATATTATAGGGTAATTAAACTTGAAAATTCGAAAATATGCTTGCTACTTTTTGCGAACGCGCCTTTGCAAGACCTAGAAAATAATTGTGAAGTTCAGCAATTTGATAGTTTAGTCAGAGTTTCGTTGTTTTATTTGGCATTTTAGTACTTTTTGCAAATGTAAACATCGTCGTATCAGTAGATATACAAATAAAATTAACAAAATGTCTCTTACTTTGCTGCAACAGCTTTAATTAGGTGACTTATTAACAAGTATGATACAAGAATAGACGGTACGCTAAGTAGCTGACGTTTATAAAATAGACATCCATAAAATGTCAAAAAATAGTAATGCCATATTTTCAGATAAAAATCCGGTGAAAAGTAACAACTGACCGCAAGGAATTTTTAAGATAATGGTAAATTTATTTTCCTTTATTGTCATATTCGTTTTATTCAAATTGAGTTGAAAATTGTATTTTATATATAATTTTAAAAAATGTCTAAAGCTGCATTATATGCAAAAAAAAAAACTTATAATGACGAACAAATCATTTTTTCTATAGTGCCAGCGGATGTTGTTTTTAATTACATTGATATTTTAGAACTTTAAAAGCTTAAAAGGTAAAAACTTGAAATATTATGTATAAATTCATCCAATATTTAAACATATAATATTTGATTCTATTCCCTTAAGTTAAAAAAAGCAAACACACACACACACATCTTTCCAAAATAGCTCAAAATATAAAAATCCCACAATGGGTTTTTATCACAATTCATCGAGGTGGCAGCTTTATTTCGAATTTAAAATTTTATGGGTATCTATTCTTTTACAACTTTTTAAATAATTTAAGTTTCGATACAGCAAATCTTAATAAAGAATAGACCGTCCGCCAAAATGTACACGGGGGGTTTAACATGTAACACAAAAGTGTGCGTGCCGTAACTGTGTATACTACGGTAGTGAGACTACATCCTCTCCGTGGGGGCGACTAGAAACAGGCTGTCATGTCTCTGCTGGAGTGCTGGCTAATGGTACTCGGGCGGAGAGATGTAAATCCTCTTATATTAAATGCCCCAATCCAAAATGGAACAACATACGCTGATGAATGAATGGCCGCGAGAATTTCGGTCGCTAGTATGTCTGAACTCTAGATACCTGCCGACCTCCAGTTTCAATTAGGCTTCTCTTGGCAATCTGGCTCTGGCAAGGGTGACTGTGGTTTCATACTACTCGTGGGAACCAAATGTACCAAAATAAAAATAATAAGAAACCAGACGAGCGGTCTAATCCGCTTAAAAAAATTCTTAGAATTTCAGACACTGCAGCTACTTCAGGTGCCTCTGCAAAACATAGCACCAGCGCAGCATCGCTCAGAAAGAGCTACCCGTGAAGTTAGCAGCAGCAAGTAAACATCGAAATCCGCCCTCTAGACGGGCTCAAAAAGACAAACGGTCCGCCCTTCAGCTCTTAGAGCGTATGAAGCGGGTTACGGAGGCAGAGGGGACTGATAAGCAGAAGCAGTCCATCTCCTGGGCGACGAAAATTGTGAACGAATAACCTTCATCCTCTATTAAACGTGAAAGGGCGTGTTCTAAACTAACAAAGACCTTCAGTGAAGTTTTCGCTGACCACATAGTGATAGCGGTGATCGACGAAAGCGATCCTGATGGCAGTATTTCGTTGGAGAGATGGAAGAAAGTAGAGGTCAAGCTCTCTACGATCTTTCTTTCCATCTGAAAGGAGCACCCTGGCTCGCATCCTTATATTTGAGACGGCGGATGGTACCATCGCCACGTGAAGCTGATCTCCTTTGTTGACCAAAGGGCTCTCAATCTATATACGATCACAATCTCCAGGATCGTGGAGGCATGGCCAGGCGCAAAACTTGCTATCGTGGAGAAGGAGAAAATCCAGAACCGACCAAGGGTGCGTTCCTGGATCCCAGCCGAACCGTCTGACCCTAAGACGATCATGGAGATCATTCGGGCGTGTAATTCAGAGTTGATTACTGCGAACTGGCGTGTGACATGGGAGGAAGAGCCGAGAGGGGATTCCCGTTCTGTGACTTTTGTCATGGACTCGGTGTCCCTCGCTCTCCTGGCAGCTGTTGGTGGGGTGATCAATGATGGGTTTACGTCCATATCCTTGAGGGTTTTTAGAAGGATGAGGAAGCGCCAGCAAAGACAGATGAAGTGGAAACTTCAGATCCGGAGCAGGCCTCTAGTTGTAATGCTTGTGTCGGGGGTGGGGAGTCTGAAAGGACGGATAAGCCTATTCCGGAACAGAAATCCCCTCTAAGTCGAGGAACCCTACCCCTGCTGGAAGCGATTCCGAAGAGATGGAGCTCCGAAGGCTTATGCGCACGTCTTCGATAGACGAGGACGTCCTGCTGAAATCAGACTCATTACTTCTCCGCCTGTCAAGAAAAGGAGAAGAGGTTGTCCTAATCCAAGAACCATGAGTAGTGGGAGACTTGGTTTACGGACTTGGGACGGCGGACTATTCGTTGATGTACGCTAGGGGTGATGGTAAGCCCAGAGCGTGCATCCTTCTTAATAAAAAGTTGAGTTCTTTTTTTTTCTCTAATTACAGCAACAAGGATGCGGTGGCAGTCTGCCTGGAACTGGGGCCGATGAGGTACTGTCTGTAGGCTCATCTCGGCCTACATGGATCACGACCACTTTATTCTCCCTAAGAACAACCTTAGGGAGCTGTTTGATGATTCTGCATTGATGACCTCATTCCAAGTCAACCTGATTAGATTAAAGAAGCTCTTGCTGAATATGCAAACAGATCTCCCAGCTAATGGAAAGTCTCTAGATACTCTAGTTGAAACCCTTACCGTCTTCACACTGCGTGCCCTACTTCTAAAGTAAGGGTAAAAAGAAACCTGCCCGGTGGAGAGTTGAGATAGAAGAGCTACGTAAAAGAAGTAGGAAACTTTTTAATGCGGTCAAAATACCTAGGATCACTGAAGCCTGGGATGATTACAAAACATCCCTGATGATCTTTAAAAATGAGGTAAGGATTGCAAAAAATGCATCCTGGAAGAAGTTTTGTAATGAGGTCTAAAGAATTCGAAAAATCCTCTCAAAGTGTGGAAGCAGGTGAGGGTAGTTTTTATACCGAAGGCAGAAAAATTCTCACATGTTCATCCCAAGGATCTTGGACCAATTAGTCTTTCCTCTTTTTTGTTGAAAATTTTAGAAGGGTTGATAGATATCTATCTCAGGTAGAAACTGGTAATTAAACTATTATCGCCTTTTCAACAAGGGTAAATCTGTGGATACCGCATTCCACTCCTTAGTGTATATTATAGAAATATCTTTACAATTAAGAGAATTTACCATGGTAGCTTTTCTTGATATAGAAGGTGCCTTTAACAACATTGAACCTTATGCAATTACCAATGTATTGGCTGATCTTGGAGTGAATTTAGCTTTAAGAGCATTGCTAACTCAAATTCATACTAGTAGAATTATCAATACATAACTTGGAGCCACTTCTGCTCAAAGATAAGTCAAGAGGGGAACACCTCAGTGTGGAGTCCTCTCTCCTCTCTTATGGAACGTGGCGGTAAACACACTTCTAGTAAACCAGATATGAGTGATCGCGTATGCTGATGATGTTGCTATAGACATCTCTTTAAATATCCTTCCGTCATTAGAGACTTAACCCTTTAACGACGGCGCTCAGTTCCCGTGAACTAAAGTTGATGAAATTTTAACATATCGTTATTTTGAGATCCGCAATTTAAAAAAAAAATTTTGGGGTGGGTTCATCCACGCCCATTTCCCAGCCTGTACTTTATAAATTACAACCGGCGGAAGAGGGTACAAAATTGTTCAATACAAAAATTATTAAATAATAATCTATTTGTTTTTATTTATTATATATTTATTTTATTTATATATTTATGAATTAATTGCGATTTATATTCATCGGAGTCAAGGTTAGAAAAAAAATATATATAATTTCCAAAATTTTCGGTAACAACACAACAATGTGGTTGTTGGAAATTGTGGGGCTGTGTTGTTGCTGTTGTACAACAATATTTATTGTGTTTGTTGTAAGGACAGTGTAATGCCGGACACGAAGAGTGCTTTCTTATTGTTCTCTGCTTATTAATTAATTAACTAGTTGATTTTAAATTAGCGTTGCCAATCTGTGTAATGTACATGACCAGTAGTGCGTTTCTATAACTCTTCTCGAACGCTTTTCTTACTTTTTTTAGTCGATTTTACGTTACAACTACGTCACTCTCATTTGTACTGTACATTCGCCACGTGCAAGTGCACGTACCGAATGGTATATTGAGTTTGTTCTTCCGTTTGTAACGCCCAGAAGGGGGCGTGATAGGTATGACAAAGTGTATATATAAATGATCAGTTTCGGATTCTGAGTCAATTTAACGATGTCTGTCCGTCCGTCCGTCTGTCCCAGCGATAACAGCCATAGTTTAAGAGCTATGGAGCTGAAATTTGGTATGCTCCTATTCACCATGCCGATGATAAGTTCGAAGATGGGAAAGATCGGATCAAAACTTCTACCCCCTCCCATACAAACCACCCCTTTCCATACAAAAAAAAAATTTAAATAGTTCCAGTGCAAATATCCAGTTCAAATTCGATAGTTTTCACTTTAGTAGTAACACAAAACTGCTCCAAAAAAATGGGCGTGATCGGTTAAGAATCACGCGCACCTCCCATACAAACCACCCCTTTCCATTCGGAAAAAAAAATATTAAAAATAGCTACAGCGTAGATAACCAGTTCAAATTCGGTATATAACACTTTGGTAGGAACACAAAACAACGCCCACTTATAATAGTGACATGTAGCACTTATGTGCTAAAAAAATCAAAAAGCGAATGGTATATGAGTTTCGGCTTAGCCGAAGATAATTCTCTTACTAGTTTCCTATTCAACTCGTTATAACTCGTCATTTTTCTGATCAGCTGAATGCTTTTTCACGAAGAAATACGAAAAAAATAATTCGTCATTCAAATAAAACGTAATTTTAATTACACAATTTCTTTAGTTTCATAGCGCACTACCTAATCAACAAAAATGCCTCTCAAATTCTGTTCAATGTTGTAATACCGCGCTGAACCCATCCTCTATTCCAACGCATGTCCAGCTGGCTGTTATTTTAAGTTTTTTGACAGTAAGTGGATTCCAAATAGCTGTAGGAAAAGACAGTGACATTGAATTGAGGAGAAACACTGCGACAGAAATAAATAAACAGCATACTAGAAATTCTGGAAAATCGAATTTGGGCGCTGTGGATAAATTTATTTAATATATTTGTATATAAAATTCATACAAATATACGAATGTTTTTGGTGCTCTTCCATAAAGTTTAAGAGTATTGCATCCTGCACAGAGTTTTTGTGCTTTCCCCTTGATATAAATATTTTATCTGATTAATATTACACATTTCTTATAATTTTATTTAAATTTTCTTCAATTCAAATTAATTGTTATGCAATATTTTTATTTTCGACCCCTGCGGCAGATGTAAATTCAAACGGTTTTTTTCATGCGGAATCGATTTCTGGGACCTGCACATTTTTACGAAATTGGTTTTAAAAACTGTTAAAAAGTAACGAGTAGCAAAAGAGGAACGTAGAACACAAAAATTTCGATGCGAACCAATTTTGATTTTTGTGGAAGTGTAATGTAGAACCTGCCTGAATATTTTAAAAATTGTTTCGATTCCATTCATTCTGTGTCGATTTTTGTTTCATTCCATCACAGACTATATTTTACTCGATTTGTGTTTACAGAAACACCACCGAAAATCTACAATTTTTTACATTTGTTACATAAACGCACTACTGGTGTTTCTGTAAACGCAAATCGAGTAAAATATAATCTGTGTTGGAATTAAACAAAAAACGGCAGAGAATAAATGGAATCGAAACAAATTTAGAAATAATGTGAATTTGCATTTAAACGGCAAGTGAATTTTTAATTTAAAAAAATTATTATTTTTTATATAAACTTACTTTACATTTATTATATGTATTATATATATAATACAAATATATAATGAAGTTAAATATTGTAATTATAAACAAATAAAAAATTTTAAATTGGTCATTTTTAACGCTTCTGAGCTCCTTCATAAGCTCCAGTAGCCTGCTCCTGCGAAATAAATTGATGTTTTTACAATAATTTACCTTTTTACCCTGTCATTTTTGCGCATCAAATTCAATTAATGTTTCAGTGCTTTCGATTATTTTGTTTGGAAACTGCTTCTCACCACCTGCTAACATGGTGAGAATTAGAATCGATTCGACTCGATTCAATTTTCTTACAGAAACACTTTCGAGTATAGTTACATACACGCACTACAAGGTCGGATTTTGTCTGTCCCAGTGATTACAGTAGTAACTAACTACTGACAAAAAATGGGCTTGATTGGACAAGAACAACGCTAACTTATAATAAATACTATAAAGCACTTATATGCAAAAAAAAAACACATTTTTGCTATCTCTAAAATTGTGGAGGGTATTTGAGCTTCGGTTCAGCAAAGAAAATTCTCCTACTATCTTTTTTCAATTTTGTTTTTAAGACATATTTACAAAGACTAAAAACATTTCCAATTTGCAAAACGTAATTATTTTCGTATATTATGAATTGTCTGCGGAAACATTAAAAAAATAACTATTCAACTCGTTATAACTTTTCAACTATTAATTTTTCTGAACAGTTGTTCAGTACATTAAAATGAGTACATTAATTTCATGCGGCGTGGGCAATAATGCAATAAGAGTAAATAATTAAAAACAATAAAAAAAAAAAAAAAAAAGATTTTGCGAGATCACTTCTGGAATTGGTAGAATCTGTGTAAGTGCCTGAAATTCATGAAAAAAAACAAGATTATTTAATTTCATGACGCACTACATAATCAACAAAAATGGTTCTAAATTATGTTCAACGTTATAATACCGCGCCTAAAACCATCTTCCACGTCAAGCTGGCTGCTACTTTAACTTTTCTTGCAGAAAGTGGATTCAAAAAAGCTGCAGGAAAAGACAATGATATTGAGTTAAAGCGAAACACTGTTACAGAAATAATAAACAGCTTCCCAGAAATCATGGAAAAGCAAATTTGCGCACGGTGGATAAATTTATTTTATTTAATTTTGATTCATACAAATATACGAATGTTCCTGGTGCTCTTTCATAAAGTTTAAGAGCATTGCATCTTGCGCAGTGTTTTTGTGCTTTCCCCTTGAAATAAAATGTTTTTGAATTCATTTTTCACATTTCTTTTAATTTGATATACATTTTCTTTTTTTGTTTGTAGTATTTTCATTTTCTCAAATTCCTGCTGATGTGAATTTAAATGTTTTTTTTCATGAGCAATTAATGCGAAATTTATTTCGTAAACGTGTAAAATCTAGCGAGTACCACAAAGTGGGATGTATAACACCAAAATACAAATTTGATGGAAATAAATGTCGATTTTTTGCGGATGTGAAATGTAGAACCTGCCTGGTTATACTGAAATGTAATAAGAAGCAATAATAGCAAACCTTGCTTATACCTAGACTAACAGTAGTGCGTTTCTGTAACTCTTCTCGATCACTGTTTTAGTCGATTTTACGTCACAACTGCGTCACTCTCACTTGTACTGTTTCTGTAAAAAATTTGTCAATTTCGATCAGACAAACTCACACGGTCCAATTCCGTTTTTAGATGAACGCTTTTGAGAAAGTGTTTTTGTAAGCAAATTAAATCGAGTCGAATCGATTCTAATTCTCACTGTTCGATAGCTCATCACAAATACTCACCAAAGTCCTTATCGCAATTCACAACCACTATATTTCAAGATATTTATTCGTTTTTTAATAATTTATTTGTCAACTCTTTTTGAAAAACAAACCAAAAAGCTTCTTAAATATTCAAAAATCAACAAAACATTCAACAAAAAACACAAGTATCCTCAAACATCCTGCCCCCTTGAAGACTCTGCTTCAACATTTGCATTTGCCAAAAGTAGGCAAAGTTTTTGTACTGGTCGAACCAAATAACTAATTGGACAGTTTTTAGATCCTGACACTCGCATACGAACGCTACGCACTAACCCATCAGTACCAGGATAAACATCTGTTACACGTCCTGTCCTCCATAATGTTGGGGGAGTGTTATCTTCTTTTACCAATACCAAATCGTTTATTTGTAAGTTGCGCTGTGCTGTCCTCCACTTTGACCGCTGTTGTAACTCGTTTAGATAATCCTGAGACCACGCTTTCCAGATTAGTTGACTTTTCTTTTGATTTTTTTCTGCAAACTTCAGAGACGTATCAGGCGAATCCTGAACATATTCACCGAAAGGTTGAATAATGGATTTACCAAGAAATAGATGTGCAGGTGTTAGAAATTCTAGACTTTCCGGATCCTCACTTAATTGTACTAAAGGTCGAGAGTTCATAATAGCACTCGTCTGTGCTAGAACAGTTCTGAAAACACTGTTAGTTAACGTTTCCTTTCCAATGACTCGCCGTAGATGGTACTTTATTGACTTAACAGCTGCCTCCCATAAGCCACCATGATGTGGAGCTGATGGTGTTATGAAATGCCATTCTGTCCCATGTTCCTGTAACCGCTTGGCCATATCCATGTGATTCCAACTCTTGAGCATCCGTTCCAATTCTCTTTCCGCTCCAACAAAATTTCTTCCATTATCACTCCATAAACGTGTACAAGATCCTCTAACACTGGTAAATCTTAAAAACGCTTGCACGAATTCAACCGTTGTCAGGTCCTCGACAAGTTCTAAATGAACTGCTTTCGTCACCATACAAATAAACACTGCTACATACTTCTTCTCTGCAATTCTTTGATCTTGCGAACTAATAAATTTGCTAAAGGACTTACATCCGGAAGCAGTGTTGGGTACTTTTGCTCGAACATTATAATTGCCTTTCCCAAACGACCGCCTTTACGGATAATACCTTCATTACCTTTAATAATTGGATTAAATTGAAAGATCGAGCTAGTTCTATCCATTGGAACTTTCATCTCAGTTGATCTATTTCTATTTTCCTTCATAATTTTCATTTCCTTTACATAATAAATCGCCTGTTCTCGTCGTATCCAAAATCTTATCGCATCATCAACTTCCATGTTATTTAACGGTCCTTTTTTCCGGCGTTAGTGTTATGACAGGAGTTACCCGACTTTTTGCTTTCTTCCTTTTTTAACAGCAAGCCACCGTGGAATCCGTATTTCTGTGACTAACTGTAACTGCTCTCGAAATAGTTGCCACTCTCTATAAATTGAATCCGGGACAACCTGATCCCAACCCACACCTGTACGCCAAAACCTTTGCATCAAGATTTTAGCAACAATTACAACTTTACCAAGATATCCATTAGGATCAAAAATCTTTGCAATATGACTAAGCAATCGGCGCTTTGTTGCTTCCTTTATTGTTAACTCTGGTAACGGCTGAAATTTAAACATTAATTCATCTGTTTTAGGTATCCAACGTAATCCAAGAACTATAGTATCAGCGAACTCCCCAAGCTCCACAACTTCAGTAGGTTCTTTGTTTTTATTTGGCACAACATTTAGGTAATTTGAACGCCATTTGTCCAGAATGAAACCATACGATTTTTGCAATGAATCCATTTGAAAACATAACTCTCGAGCTTCTTCAACGCTATCTGCACCTGTTAGGCAATCATCCATGTAATAATCATTCTCGATCGCATCTGCCCCCATGGGGAATTGTTCTTTTTAATCCCGTGCACCTTGAATCATTGCTCGAACAGCACAAAACGGCGCTGAGGACATTCCAAAGGTAACTACCGTCATCCAGTACTCCTTAATGTCACTCTTGTCATCAGGACGATAAAAAATTCGCTGCAAATCCCACTGTTCTGGCCTAACTTTCACTTGCAGATACATCTTTTTAATATCAGCAGTAACAGCAACCGATCGGCATCGAAATCGCATAATCAGCTTGGCTAAGTCTTCCCGAAGCCTTTCGCCAACCAATTGTGCTTCATTTACTGACATTCCAAGATCTGTCTTACATGATCCATCAAAAACGACTCGAAATTTCTTAAGAACTGGATGATGCGGACATATGCTCCAGCACGTCTTCGACGAAGACCTTTTCTACCAATCATTATCTGAAATTATTTTTCAAAAAAAAAAATAATTTAGTGCAATATCTGTATTTAGGTTTAGTTAAACCTTCAATGATAATTCTGATAAAACATTTAAGTTTATCTTATCATTCTAAATCAGAACCAGCTGCACACACGTAATGATACGACTTGAACATATACCACAAGTTATCATTTATGTCTATATCTTCATTTGTATGTGCAGATACGTTTCAACAAGATACCTGAATACGTACAAACATAAGTAAAATAACAACTTGACCACAGCAAGTTTTTTAACTAGATACCTTCATCTCTACGTACAGGTACGACTTGACCAAGCAAGTTAAAACTAGATACCTTCATACGTACAAATAAAGTAAAGTTATAACTTAACTAGAAAGTTTCAACATGATACCTTCATTTGTATGTATAGGTACGACTTGACAGAGCAAGTTACAAGATACCTACGTACAAATGTAAATACCCACATCTGTACGTAAAGGTACGACCAGGGCATTTCAATGTGCCAGTTTCAATTGTACATAATTGTACAACCACGGCATTTGTTTGCCAATTCCAACTATCAAATTCATGTTTAACGCATCCTATGTAATGAAATGCGCTCCACTTTAACATACTAAACAAATATCTTCGACCGGCATGATCCGGTTCGAAGGACCATGTTCGATAGCTCATCACAAATACTCACCAAAGTCCTTATCGCAATTCACAACCACTATATTTCAAGATATTTAATAGTTTTTTAATAATTTATTTGTCAACTCTTTTTGAACAACAAACCAAAAAGCTTCTTAAATATTCAAAAATCAACAAAACATTCAACAAAAAACACAAGTATCCTCAAACACTCACCATGTTAGCAGGTGGTGAGAAGCAACTGTTACGATTTGTAACAGATTTAAAATTTTGGCAAGTAAAAAACCATTTTAGGATTTTTAACATTGAGTAAATATATAACAAAAAATGAAAACAAATTGGGATTCATAACAGGATTACAATAATAACTCGTATTATAGCCCATGAGTTGATACAAAGGGAAGATAGAAAAGTTTTAGTGTCTATCCTTGGAATTTTGTGTCTTGTTATTTTAAAACAAGTCGAAGAAATAATATGGCAACTCTGAGAAATACGTAGTATATATTAAAAAGTACTTAACAAGTAGTTATTTTTATCAACCCTGAGTCTTCGTTCTTTGTCGTCATTCGCCATTCAAATTTTGTTGTACCTTTCGTGTAAAATTTGTGTTATGTAGCATTGAAAATACTTTGTTTTTGTTTAAATATATTATACATTTATTAAAAAACTTACAAATTGGAAAAGTGCTATTGCATTGCCAACCGATTTGCGCAACGTATGATTGCAATAAAAAGGTTTAAATTTCGATCAGTACAAAAAACTAAAAATCTTTACACAAAGTCTCAAACAAAACTGTATACAAAGACGACATCGATACCTGTAAAACGGCGAATCATTGTTTTCGCGGTGTTATTTGGAAGTCGAATTTGCAGTTTCATTTGCGTACATAAAACGGCGTTAAAATCTGCCAAAATATCGTTTTATAAATTCAGTTTTTTCGGTTCCCGTCACCACCAGAACTATGTTCAGTATCAGTGAGCTGTGTTGCATGTTTTGCTGTCCACCATGTCCAGGGCCCATCGCGGCTAAACTAGCATTTCAACCTCCGGAACCCACCTATAAACTAACCCCGGCCGATGATGCCAATGTTAAATACAACCTACATTTATTCGACCGTGCCGAGTGGCAATACTCTGAGCGCGACAAGTCCAAGGTGGAGGCTTTTTTCACGCGCACTTCTCGCGGAAATCTTATCACTTGTATTTATGTACGCTGTAGCAAAAACGCTAAATACACACTGTTGTTCTCGCATGGAAATGCTGTCGACCTGGGTCAAATGAGTAGCTTCTACATTTCACTTGGATCACAACTGAATTGCAATATATTTGGTTACGACTACTCTGGCTATGGTATGAGCGGCGGTAAACCTTCCGAAAAGAACCTTTACGCTGATATAGAAGCTGCATGGCAAGCAATGCGTAGTAGGTAAGAGTCCTGTAACATTACAACTCGTACAATATATACTCATCTTATATCAAATATAACTTAATATCTTGTTTATGTACCACTGAGTGTCTACTTAATTTAGGTGAAACTTTGGTAAGTCAAGCGTGCTCTGTTGACTCCGATTAAATTTAATCTTGAGAGCTGAATTTTTTAAATTAAACAAAATGTTAGTCCGGGCTTAGCATTTTGCGGTTAGCTTTAAAGTTGATAATGAGGTTTATTTTTATTTAAAACTAGCGAATGCCCGGCATGCGTTGCAATGCCACTTAAAATTTTTTTAAGCAGATCTTCCCGGTACTCCCCGTTAGCGGAACTTCCCGGTACTCACTGTTGTAGCGATTCTGAGTTACGGCGGTGAAATTATCGGTATACAAACTCAGAAACAAAATCTCAAATTTTTAGGAGCAATATTAGCAATGTCATCGTATATTTTTACTTAATTAAATAAATTGAGGGCGTAATAAGTGGGCGTGGCAAATTTTGTATTTCCTGTTATTCTTCCCGGTGCATCCCGTTACATGTTTTCTATATAGCACATCAAGTTTCTGAGCAAAAGGTGGTAGGCGTAAAAATGATCCACACTTTTTTTTGAAAGTGTGCGTTAAATTGATCCAACCACGCCCATTTTATAGGAAGTTATCGACAGCCAATACAAAATCAGATACCAAATTTCAGATTTTTAGGAGCAATATTAGCCACGTTATCGCATATTTTCTATTTTTTTTCAAAGTGGGCGTTAAATTGATCCAACCTCGCCCATTTTTAGGGAAGTTATCGACAGTGTCTATACAAACTCAGATACCAAATTTCAGATTGATCGAATATTTTAACTTAGTTTTACAAATTGTGGGCGTAATAGGTGGGCGTGGCAACATTTTCTTTGCCCTAAACCTAAGTTGGCGTGAGCACAGCAACTCACTAAAATTTCATTAAAATGGGATGAATGGTTTAGACGCCCATTTAGTACAAAGAAAGAAAGATAGAAAGAAAGAAAGAAAGAAAGAAAGAAAGAAAGAAAGAAAGAAAGAAAGAAAGAAAGAAAGAAGAATTCATTTTTCACTGAGTTTTAAGCGGAGCAATAGATTAAGGTGTTAAATTAAAGGTATTGAATAATGTTCTAAAGCATTTTTTTTACAAGGGTTTATTTCTCGAAAAATTGTGTTATGCGATTTAAATATAATAGGGTAAAGCCTTCATCAATTCCATTTAATTTGGTATACAATATGTCTTACCTACCTTGTTTTTTGTTTGCGAAAAATTAGAATTTTCACCTAAATACATTCTTTAAATACTTTTGAAAGTGCCATCCTCCAAAAAAATATACTGAATTAAGACTTGTTTTAAATATCCAAAATTATTTTAACTAGTAAGAAAATTATATTCGGGTATACCGAAGCACATAAGTGCTACATGTCTCTATTTTAAGTGTTCGTTGTTTTTATTGAATCACGCCCCCTTTTGGTTTTAGTTTTGAGTTACTACCAAAGTGTTAAATACCGAATTTGAACCGGTTTTTTACACATTAACTATTTTTCACAATATTTATCGCATGGAAAGAGGTGATTTGTATGGGAGGTGTGCATTCAAACTTGGCGAAGTGTATAAAAATGACCTTTAAAGCTACATGTCTGGTAAAGAAGAAATTTATATGGGAAAAAATGCAGCACGCTTTACCTTCGAAAGACTAAAAATAAAAACAAAATTTGGTGCAACTGAGCTAAAAGTTTGGAACAAACATCAGGATAGTTGAAAATACCAGCTCGGAATTGGAATTGATAACCAATTCCGATTTGAAATGGTGTTGTGAAAGCCACTTCGTTTTGGTTTTTTTCGAAAATAGCAATACCCATATTTGAATCTGTTGATATATTTCATCGTTTGAATTATTTAGTACAATCTATATATCTATATATATATAAATGAATTCTTCTTTCTTTCTCTCTTTCTATCTATCTATCTATCTATCTATCTATCTATCTATCTATCTATCTATCTATCTTTCTATCTTTGTAAATGGGCGTCTAAACCATTCATCCGATTTTGATGAAATTTTAGGGAGTTGCTGTGCTCTCGAGAAAATTTTGCCACGCCCACAATTTGTAAAACTAAGTTAAAATATTTGATTATTTCGCTAATTTGATATCTGAGTTTGTATAGACACTGTGGATAACTTCCCCAAAAATGGGCGTGGTTGGATCAATTTAATGCAAACTTTCAAAAAAAGAGTGGATCATTTTTACGCCTAACACCATTGCTCAGAAACTTGATGTGCTATATAGAAAACATGTAACGGGATGCACCGGGAAGAATAACAGGAAATACTAAATTTGCAACGCCCACTTATTACGCCCTCAATTTATTTAATTAAGTAAAAATATACGATGACATTGCTAATATTGCTCCTAAAAATGTGGGATTTTGTTTCTGAGTTTGTTTGCCGATAATTTCACAGCCATAACTCAGAATCGCTACAACGGTGCTATGCTCACGCCAACTTAGGTTTTGGGCATTGCAACGCATGCCGGACATTCGCTAGTTGAATTTAAAAATGAAAATAAAGTTAAAAGGCCGACAGTGATTGGAATGCTGTGGTAGCATTTTTATTGATGAAAGAGGAAGAATAAAGCAGAGAATTTTGCGAGACCGCAGCAATGCGATGGTGTTGGTAGAATCAGTGTTAGTACAATTAATTTTTTGGCAGTACAATGTTAGTGATGCCCACAATATCTTCGCAGAATCGTTGCACATACCCCCTGAACAAATAAGCTTTTTTTATGGTGAAGGACAGCACTTGTCCCATTCTGAAATTGCTCCGGCTGGCAGCAACATTGTGATTTTTGGCAGAGGTGCTACACAACATCTGTGAGAGATGAAAAATTACATATAATATATGTCAGCGATAAGCTTAGTTTATTTTCGATTAAATGTTTTTTTAATATTATTCGTAATATTACAATAATTCCGATACTAAAATTAAACCTATAATATCGGAATTCATTACACCCAAGGCAATTTTTTTTCTGTTTCAATTTCAATTACGACAATGATTGCATTTCAAAACATCCCTGATAATAATCATTTCTTAATAGTCGAATCAATTTCGTTTAATTTAATATATCACATGTCATATTTATCTTCTTTCTCCTGGAAAAATTAAGATTTTAACAAAAAAACATGCTGAACACCACCTAAAAAAATATAAAATACAAACATTTTTCAAGAAAAGTAAAAGATGTTCGCCATTACCACCAATATAAATTTTTAAAAGTCCCCAGCTTCAAAGGGGGAATACTTATCCATGATTAAGTTCCAAATTCTTCTAATCTTAGTTTTAACTGAGTTTAATAAGTTTTGGAGATTTTCCTGAAATTTGAGGCATAGTAAAACTCTTAAGATATATGTATGTATATATTTTGACTCACCTGTGTAGATCACCTTACGCCAAAAATCAACTGGCTTGTACACGTACGCTTTAGCGAATTCCAAACACTTCTTACGGTTTATTAAATTTACGTGTGGCTTCTTGCGAGGAGTGTACGACTTAAAGTTGTATGATTTGATGGCCTTACGAACCGTTTCTGGGTGTACATCCTTCTAAATAGTACTACTTAGCTCTGACGCAATCTGTACTGCGAAAGATAACAGATCCTTATCCACCAATTGCTTTATTTGGCGCTTGTCGCGATCTGAAAGTTCAGATAGTCGGCCAGATCTGCTACTATTTTTGATGCGCCCGTATTTAAAACGGCCAATTACTGTTTAGATCGTTGACTTGCTTATGTACATAACTTTGGATATTTCTGCATACGATTTTTGCTCCGTTCTGTGGAGCTGCAAGAACCGCCCACGTTTTTCTAGGTTTAATTCCTTTCTCGACATTTTTATTATGAAATTTGCAAATTTCGTCCAGCTCAAGCAATGCGCACACATGTTTCAAAAATTCCAGTTATTTTAAAGAAGAACGTTGGCGCCAGACAGCGCATGCAAGTAAGAGTACATAGACTTTTGTTAACTCAAATATTTAAGACTTTTTCGATTTTTAATAATAATATTAAACTAAAATAAAATCATACCATATTTTTAAGGTTGTTTTGTAAATAACAGATTATTTTATAAACCTGCATCAAAACTTTTTCATTTTATAAAAATTTGATAAAGTTACAGTGTGTTTCGTGAAAATGCCTAGGGAGTATGGTGACTTTAGTGGCACACTGTATATACAGTATGTTGAAAAAATATGTTTCCAAACCATTAATAATTATAAAAAGGCGAAAATGTTTTCTGTTTATTGATATTTTAACAAGAATATAAGTTTATTTTAAAGGTTATTTTTGTGAATTAAAAAAAAACAAATCAGAAATACATTAAACTTTTTCAAATGCTAACAAAAAATAAAAATATTTAGTTAACTCTGAATTTTATGTGGGAAAAGTAAGTTTCCAAAAAACTTAGTATCCGCAATGGTCACCATTTCGAAGTGACATTTTTGCAAGACGGTCTTGCATGCTATCTACCAACTTTTTACAATCTTCTGGACTAAATTGGCTCCAATTATATTTAATAGAATCCTCCAATTGATCCAAAGTTTGTGGCGCTGCCTCAGAAATTTGAATTTTAAGCAATGCCCATGCATTTTCTATAGGTGAAAGGTCGGGGCTTTGTGGCGGCCATTTTAAAATGTTAATATTATTGTCACCGAGATATTTTAATACTTTTTTGGCCGTTGAATGGGTGCATTGTCCTGTTGGAAGACAAAATCAGGACCTATCATGCGATTTCCTTCTGGTATTGCAGTCTCTTCCAATATTTTTAAGTACACTTCGGCATTCATCTTTCCTTGTAATACTACTATTCCACCAGTACCTTGAGCGGAGTGGCAACCCCAGATCATTAGACCTCTGTCCACTGACTTCACAGTAGGTAGAGTGCACTTGTAAGAAAGTACATCCCCAACATTGCGTCACACATGGACCAATCCATGGGAATATCTCAATCGAATCGTAGACCGATGGGTCCATAACACATTATACCAAAATTCTCGGGATTTTAAAATGTGTTCTTTATAAAACAACATACGTGTTTTAATGTTAACTTTGCTTACATAAGGAACTTTTCGTGCAACCCGTCCATGCTTTCCGCTTTCTCAAAGTCGATTGCGTATGGTATGTAATTTTAGGACGTGCTAGCCTTTTTTTGCACATACTCTTCCTTCTGTTTCATACGCGAAGACGGCTTTACGTATTGCAGTATGCGATTTCGAAAATTTTCCCGCTATGTACCGCAGAGTATGACCATCTTTATGAAGATTAACAATCGCTTTGCGTTCTTCGATCGTCAAATGCTTGCATTTTCCCATTATAGCAAACTTCCTTAGTTATTAAAGACCTGAGAGTGATTTATCGAAAAATTCGTCACAAATCTTAATTGTTTTTTTAATTTGTAAACTGAATTACAAAACCATACCATTTATTATTTACACAAATTAAAAATATTTCTCATTTTTCACTGCTTTACTATTTTTCAACACGTGCTCTAATTTGGAAACTTACTTTTTCTACTGCCAAATTTCGGTTTAATAAAAAAAAAATTTACCATTATTTTTACTGGAGAGTAACATCTCTCAAATTTAGCCTAAATAATCATTTATGTATGAACTTTTAAAAATAAGAATGCTAAATGTCAATTAGCAAAATACAGGGTGTTTATTTACGTTAGAAATAATATTACGCTTTTGGAAACTTATTTTTTCTACATACTGTACATATAAGACAACGTATATTTGCAAAATTATATTTCAGAGGATAAGTTTTGACTTCGAAATACTGTTAATTAAAAAAATATATGTTAAAAAAAGACAAAAAAGGAAAATTAGTCAACATTTAGTTCCCCATTAAGTGAAGTATAGCATAAAAAATTGTATCTATATATATAGATAAAATGTTTATAAATGTATATCCTTACTAATATTATAAAGGATAAAGGTGTATTTATTTATTTATTTATTTATTTATTTATTTATTTATTTTCGTTTGTACCGTTTTAACGCTTAAACGGCTGAACCGATTTACTTCAAAATCGAGATGGGTCTGGAAGGAATGATAGGCTAAATGAAATCCGCCACGCCCACATATTACGCCCACAAGTAGTCAAATTAAGTCAACAAAATCGATTATTTCACTAATAAAATTCCAAAAAATCTCAAATTTGGAATTTGAGTTGGTATGGTCACTGTCGACAACTTCACAAAAAGTGGGCGTGGTTTTATCAAGATAACGCCCACTGCCGTAACTCCGGAACGCGATGGTCTACAATGATAAAACTTAGTATGTAGGTGTATGGTGACAAAATCCACCACCTCACAATAAGTGGGCGTGGTGAAATTAATTTAACGCCCACCGCGATATCTCATGAACGTTGTGATCTTTGATAATAAAATTTGATATAGAAGTGTATGATGATGAAATCTACCATCTCAAAAAAAGTGGGCGTGGTGGGAACAATTTAACGCCCACCGCTATATATCAGGAACGCGATGCTCTACGAAGATAAACGTTTGTATAAAGGTGTATGATGACTAAATCTACCATCTTACAAAAAGTGGGGGTGGTCGGGTCAATTGAACGCTCACCGTTGCAGCTCAGAAACGTGATACTGTACGATGATTAACTTTAGTGTAAAGGTGTTTGGGAACTATATCTACCATCTCAGCAAAACTGGGACCAATTTAACACCCACCGCCATAGCTCAGGAACGTGATGTACTACTATGAAGAAATTTGGTTCATATTAACTAAATCTGACCGGGAAGTGTTACTACAATTTTAGTTACATACAAATGCGAAAACCGGGGAGGTTAACTGCAACAGTTGCGAAACTCAGTTAAGAGGTACATGGTGACAATAATTACAAACACACAACGGGGAGTAACGGGAAGTTCTGCATACAAATTTGGTATAAAATTACCAAATAAACCAAATATTCATACAAATATAATTCCAAAAATGGTGGGCGAGGCTGGAAAGTTTATTAATCTTAATTAACAAATAAGACTTGATTCTATTAAAAAAGAACCCGGGCACCACCGGGTAATTTAAGCTAGTAAAATATAATTTATCCATGAGTTACCTTTTCAGTCGACGGCCACGGTCAAGTCTTATAATTTCTTATTAAGTTAATTTATGTTATAATTATATTTTTAAAATCATATATTGAAATGATACAATTCTAAATAATAATATATATGCTTATACTCATCGTTTAAATTTAAGATTACAATTGAATACAAAGTCTTATATAGAAATTTAATTCAGCAATTAGCTTAAATGTTTATTTTTGTTTTTTTAAATAGTGGTATGTTCGAAGAAGAATGTATATTTAAAGTCTTTTATAAATAGTATAAGTATAAGTGGAAAAACTGGTGCAGCTCCACCAGCACAAGTAGCATAATTAATGTCGTTTTCCTACCACAATCTCCTGAAGGGAGGGGGGGGGGACGGATCAATGTTGGAGCCATCCTAAATTATGTAGGAAAATGTTCATTAGTGGGTTGTCAGATAAAACTTCTAATGAGGTTGGAAAGGCGGAGTGGAGGGTACGAAGTCTGACTCTAAAGCCGGACAGTCGCAGATGAAGTGAATCAGTGTCTCTGGTTCACTGGTATTGTTGCAGCTTCGACAGTGGACGTTATAGGGAATTCCCAATCTGCGGGCATGTTCACCAACAGGCCAGTGTCCAGTGCAGATGTATGTAATCCTTTTAGAAATAAAAAAAAAGTTTTTTTTTATAGATATGGTCATCATATAATTCCGCATAAAAGAAAAAAATCTATACGCGATACATGAATTTTGCTACTCCCACTAAAAACAAAAAAGTCGGAAAAAATTCGCGCTGTTTTTTTTTTTGTTGTTGTTAATTTTAAACATAAATAAATGCTGTGCATTTGCCTATCTAAAGTCGAGTGACATCAAGGTATCGTCCCATACGATGTATTTACGTGCTGTCGCCACATTTAAGCATTTTAGGCCTCTTACGCCTAATTCATTGAGCTCAAATGAATTCGACGGTTTGTCTGCACCTTCTATTCTATCAACGCAACAAAATTTTATTTTTCATAATAACAACGAAGATGTCATTGTTTTTAACATTGTCATTGACACTGTATTTGCCAGTTAAAATTAATATATATATTCGCCACGCTATACTCAAGTTTAAATAAAAGTATAAACATACTCATTTTTGTATGTTAATTTAAAACATACAAAAATTACCACTATTTCTTCGTACAGACACTTTAACTTGTTAATATTTTGTTACGTCCCCTTTTGCCTTAATTACTTCTTCGATTCTTAGGGACATTGCTTTTGTTAAATTTAGGCACTCATTTGTCGATATAGAATCCCAGATTTTTTTAATTTTGTTTTTTAAATCATCAACAGTCTTTCTTTTCACAAGTGCACATAAGGATTCAATGGGATTAAGGTCCGGTCTGGAAGATGGCCAATCTAAAACATTTATGTTCCTATATTGAAACCAATTTTTTGTCATTTTGGCATTATGCGGGTGCACCATCTTGTTGAAATATAAACTCATCTGCTTCAGTTAGATGAGAAACAGATGGAATCAAATTATTTTCTAAAATATCGATATAGTTGTGGGCTTTAACAGTGCCATTTATGAAAAGTAGATTTCCTACTCCTTTTAAAGACATGCAAACCCACACCATAACACTTTTTGGAAGCTTAACCACCCTCCTTAGACAATCTCTATTATAAGCTTAGTTTTTAGTTGGTATAACGCGAGATTTGCTATCGCCGACGCATACATCGAATTTGGATTCATCGCTAAAAATGCCAGAGTCCCACTGTCGGCGCACACAAAACCATCTAGGCTTGTCCCACAAAAACTGCTTTCGTTTTTGGAAAGCAGTTAAAAGAGGCTTCTTTTTTGCCTTAAAATTAAAAAAAGTTTGTGTACAAGGTGGCGCAAAAGAAGTCATCCGATGTTGTTTGGCTCTTATTTTTTTTCTAAATAAAAAACTTCGATTATGTTTATTTAGACCTTTAGAATTAATTGTGTTAAGTCGAGAAGATGATATCGGATAAATGGGCGCCGTCACAATTGATTGCCATACGGGCTCGTTTTATGGCATTTTCCATCACTTCGGCGAGAGTTTCGGGCGATAAATTCTCGCATTCGTGTCGGATATTTTCCTTGAGGGCTTCCAAGGTCTCAGGCTTGTTCGTCCGGCGTTCTCGAAAAAAAATGTCCCGATGACTCCTCCAGCGTGAACAGCGCACCACGCAGTCACTTTGAGCGGGTGTAATGGTTTCTCGTGCATCACTCGCGGATTTTCGGTTCCCCAGAAGCGATAATTTTGCTTGTTCACGTACCCGCTGAGGTGAAAATGAGCCTCATCGCTCATTATGATTTTTGCCAACACCACAGACGAATTGTTACGCAAAAAAATAGACACAATTATTCCGCGTTCTTGGGGAGTGTATCGCTCCATGGCTTATTCACTTGTATTCTGTATCTGTCTAGTCCACAAATGTCAAAACAGATTTGACATTGGCGGCCATTTGCAAAAATGAGAGCATCTTCCAATAGGGTGATTTCTTTTGCGCCACCTTGTATTAAGACTGTAACCATACCTTAGAAGTTGTAATCAAGTTTATGTATTTGTAAACTATAAATTTTCTGTACCATTCTGTAGCCAAGTTGCGAACAGAAACTCGCCACTTTTTTTTTAATTATTCCAAAGTATGAATTTCACGATTTGTTAGATTTGATTTGCGATCGATTTTGTGAACATACCATGATTTTATTTATTTTTCATTAAACCAAATCTTGGATTTTCTAACAGTACGAAGTAATAGTGGTCATTTTTTTATATTAAATTAATACTTCTGAATAAATGTATTTATTTTTTAAATTTGTAAATCCTTTATTAATATTTATTGGTAGCTGACACTAGAAGCTTCTCAAAAGTTTAAACCATATAAATATAAAATTAATAGGCGATTCAAGAAAATTTGCCAAACATCCAACTGCAAAAAAAAGTGTAGCTGTACGAACCTTGTATATATATGCTACAAGAAGCATATTTTTTGGTGTCTCTAAAGTGCATAGGGTATGTTATCTTCGGCTTAACCGGAGTAAATTCTTTACTAGTTTTTATTTTGGTGTAAGGTATAAATAAACTTCAGATGAGAACACAGAAAAAATATTTTGATCAAAAATATTGTTGAGTTTTTAAGTTTCAGCAATATCAAAGATAATTCTCTAAATAACTATTTATTTAGACTTGTTTCTCCTAAGTGATTTTTGATATCCTATTTTACGTGTGAAATATTATTAAAAAACGACAGAATTAGTTTAATAAAATTATATGTTTAACATTTCAGATTTAACATTAGTCCTGAAACTATCATATTATATGGACAAAGTATTGGTACTGTTCCAACTGTGGATTTAGCAACAAAACATGAGGTAGGAGCTGTAATTCTTCATTCTCCGCTTATGTCAGGATTAAGAGTTGTCTTTAGAAACACTAAAAGAACATGGTTTTTTGACGCGTTTCCAAGGTAAGAATTAAAAATCTTCTCATCAAAAGTTTAAAATATTTTGTCTTTTCTTAGCATTGACAAAGTATCAAAGGTGAAATCGCCTGTTTTAGTAATTCACGGTACTGATGATGAAGTTATTGACTTTTCTCACGGAATTGGCATTTATGAAAGGTGCCCAAAAGCAGTTGAACCACTTTGGGTTGAGGTAAGACTAGAAATATATACATATACGTATATAAATGATTTTTCAATAGTATAAAAGATTAGAATGCCGGTAGCCTAGCCGAAAACTCGAACGTTAGATAGGTATATAGATAAATAAATAGATAGAAAGATGAGAAGTTAAAGACTATTCCTGACCAGATTTGATTGGAATGAGAAGTTTATAAGGGATTTTAGAGCTGCCTGGTTACCCGCGAGAATTCATATTTTACCACGGGTGAAGATATTCTCTGTCACTTAACTCTAAGGTGTGGACCTCCGCCTAAAATATGGAAGTTATTTTTCTCATCGAAACTACTGTCATTTTACAATTTGATGCCAACAGTATACCATGTCTGTGAGTCTTGTTGAAGGATTATTTCATTGTTTCTTCACGCTGAGCGATCACTTATAACCGCCCTCTAAACTGTGGTATTCACATTCTCATTGCTCCCGTTACACTCAAACAGGTTGTTCGATAAATCGTGTCATCTGAGCCTTAGTCTGATCTACCTTTGGCCACCATACTAAACAGGCAAAAGAAATTATTGATAATAACTATTACTGTTTTGTAAGGTCATGCCATCATTTTTGGTCGAACTACCTATTTTTTACCATAAAGCCTTTGGCAAGCAAAGGTTGCTCTTTAGACTTTATTTATTATGTATTGTACTTCCAGATATTTCATTTCCTCGGACAGATAGCGGGTTCGCACTATTACGTAGCTGCTTTATTTTGGCTCTTTGATTCTGCTGCTCCCCTTCAGCATTGGCCTCCCCCCGAACATTGCTAAAGCAGAACTATTCATCTCTATTATTTCATTAAAAATACGCTTTTTCCACAAAACTTTACGAATATATTTATTTTTTTTTACCAATTTGAAATTTCTAAACATAAAAATCAACTTCGAAATTAAAAAAATCTTATTTATGTTTTCCCCGAAATTTACGAAAAAGACGATTTTTTTCTCGAGAAAAATAAAATTCCCTTGAAATATTCTAAGTCGGGCTGAAAGTATTTAACAATAATTTTTATCTACAGGGTGCTGGACACAATGATGTGGAGTTACATTCACAATACTTTGAACGACTGAAAAAATTTTTAACCATAGAGCTGGTTAAATGACAATTAAAGAATACTTCAGAAGGAGGCAACAACAGCAATGTTCAGGCAGATGGTTCCACGCAGGCTAATGCTTCAGTTGGAGCTTCCGCTCAAAGCACCGCAACCGGGGCTGCTTTATTAATTGGCGCCTCAACAGCTGTTATAAAAGATGGAAAAGATGACAATGATGGTAATGTATATTTATAACTAAGCTCTTTAAAATTGTATGCTTTAAATTTGCATTTCGAATTTTTTTGATTTTCTTTACATCATGTAAGAAAAAGTAACGAATTCTGAATATTTAAAAAATGTTGCCATTTAATTTAATTAATATAAAAATAAAAATATCAGTTTATTTGACACATTCATTTTATATAAATTTTATATATTCGATAGCTCGATATTTTTAATTTTTTTTAAAACGTTGGTTTTTGATCTTCGGTATAGCCGAATATGATTCTCTTGCTTGTTTTTATTATTTCTATTATTATTTATTTCTCTTTTTAATAAACAAATTTCTTAATTTTTTAGGTGCCTCCTCGTCAAGTTCCGTTTCTACAAAAGCTCTTGCTGAAAAATTTCTCTAGCAGAAAAAGTGCGGCCTCCATACCGCTTTTCTGCCCGCATTCAATCCCTCCCAACCCCATAATTTAACCGACATCGCTAGCAACGGAAGTAAACTAAAAAAGGCCGTAAGCCAAGGACAAAGACTTTCATCATACGCATCACCATTGTCTTCCACAACTGCAAAAACAGAAACAACAGCAACGAATCTATTTTCACAAAGGCAACAATCAAAGCAGTATTTAATTTCAAACAATGAGACTCAAATTCTGAGCTCACCTCAAAAATTGTATAGCCTCAGCACGCCAACTAAACAAAAACGTACTCCATCTCAAGAAATAGGAGTAGCCGATGAGTTTCAATCGCCAGTTGCTGCAGCTTCTACCCTGCCTATGCACTCTCCACACTCTCCCCTTCATCCCCACTCACAAGTCAATCAGCTAAACAAGCTTTCGGCTCGTTATATCAATAACAAGACAATTAATGAAACAATAAATATTTCTTCCCACACTCGTCAAACTAATACACCAACATCTCCTAAGCGTTCCTGTACTTGTACCAGCAAATTTCGAAATATAAACACCAACTACGACACAAATTTCGAAAAGGAAATTAACACCGCATACAAAGAACATGATGTATATTTGCCTCTGCACGAGAAAATAGATGAAATACCTCCTTATAAACACACATCACCACTGCCTCTGCTTGCGTCTAAACTCATTTGCAGCTGTGAAAAGGAGGATCGTTCAAAGCATAATTCCCAGCCATTACCAAATGTTGCCATCGGATTAAGGGAATCTGGTACTATAAATGGCGGTCATAAAAGTACTCACTCATTGTCCATTAATTCGACAATTAAATCACCACGTGTCAGCGTATCTAAGCGCTTAGTAGCTACAAGAAACGCCGCTACAAGCCCTCATTTAGACATGCGAAAACTAGGTAGTATGATGACTGTTGTTGCAACTACATCTCATGATGTTAATAACACAGACGATAACTCAGATACGTTACATATATCCACTAGCACTACTACTGCCAAACTTGCAACTTCCTCAACGATTTCAACTAAATTAGCATTGGAGAAGTCAAACTCGTTGGGTGAGTCGAAGCCGCAGAAACAGTTGCGAACTACACGCTCATTATCACCACGACCGCCCGTGCGACACCAACAATCTATAATCGTATCTGATGAAAATAAAATTATCTCGGTGAAACTCTCACTACCGTCAAATAATAAATCTAAACAGATATGTGAAGCTGCCGTTGACAATGACCTTTCTAAATGCTGCAATAAACGAGATAATGGGCATATACGCCACAGAAAATTATTAAATAACTGTAGATCAGAGCAAACATCTCCAAATACAACAGAACTCTCTGACCTTAAATTCGCATACAATCAGCCAACTAATCGCAGCACCGGATGCCTCGTCTACGTCCCGACAGATCCATGGATGAAAATGGGCGACCAGAAAAAAAACACGCCGATGAGCTCAATGGGAAAATCAACGGATACTCAAATTTGTGAGAAATTCTCTTCATATGAAATAAGTACGTACGCTAATGAACGTGTGAAAAACCAAACTGATCCTTGGGTTATTCGCACAGATACAATGAAACCTAGGTCACCTAAGCAGGAGCGATTTCGTCAAGTGAAATCTTTTTCAGCTACTAAATTCGAAGTTGGCGGCGACGGTGACAGTGGAAGAATTCATAATAAAAACACAGTACTGCGTTCAAAACTGCAGCGTTCAAAGTCGCCCTTCACTGGCGATGATGGTCTTGTGCCCGATGGTTTACCATTGCAGTCGGCTCCTACCTCTCCGCACTTCCTTAAAACCCCAGAAAATCCATTTTCTTCGGCATTTTCATTATCGTATCCATACAGCATCCAGCCTTCTAGTTCGCCACCACGCTCAGCTAGTTTTTCCCCAATCAGAGCCAAAGCCAATCCCATTCAAAATCTTTTTGATGGCGTAGATTCGACAGTAGTAATGTCTACTTCTCCGCCACCTTCTATTTCTGTAGCTGCTGCGCTGGCAGGTGAACAACAACTGCAACACAAAATAAATCACAGCTTTTTGGATGTTTGTAATCCGAATTTGCTTCAGGCCAGGCATAGTTTTTCCTCTGTTTCAAACCAGCAGCATGAAGAGGAACTACAACTAAACATTCGGCGTTTATCAGAGCAAATGCGCCAAACTAATAAATTTGTGGGTGGTGCTTTAAAAATAGCCTTAAGTGATCGCAACGTCAGTGGCAGTGGTAATAATTTCCATCATCCGGGAAGTAGTGTTTCCTCTACGCAACCCAATGCAAGGGGCGCAGATTTCTCAGATTACCTTAAGCAGTTTCGATGTATAGAAGCTAGAAAAGCTACAAAAACTGTTTCAGTAGCGGCAACTCCAAACAAATTTATCACTCCAAGCGGTATTATAGCCTCCCAAGCAGTGCATTCCAGCTCCAATATTTCGGTAAATCCTCACAAATCACAATCACAGTCAGAACCTTTACTGGAAACTACTTGTTAAGCCAATGTATTTAAAATAATTGTGTAAGACAAAAGTATCAGCTGGAACGGAAAATCAAAAACTTAAAGCAGAGCATATTTCGTCATTGTCCTCATCTGCATATACATATGAAAAATATTTGTGGATTGTCCAATTCCTTTTATTTCAAAATCATAAAATTTATAATATATGTTTTCTATTAAACATCGGTTAATTTTAAAATATGCATTTAGGTCAACTTATTTTAAGCAACTATTATGTAATTACTCTTTACGTAACATAGAGTAAAATCGATATCGTCGTCTGGATAAGTGGATCTGTATATGTGTGAAAGAAACATTTATGTTGGCGTCGATATAAAAATTCTTTTATATTACAAATATTTTAATATTATATTACATTTTTACTAAATATTAAATTTTTTTTATATTGTAGTAGTTTTTTTTAAAAGGCGCTGTATGTTTATTCTTTATATGTAGAATGTTTCATAATAGTATACAAAAAATATTTTCTGAAATGTTGTGGATAACTAAGCTTCCGATTTCTTTTTTATAAAGTAAAACATATATTCATAAAGTTGAAATTTAACTATGTAAACAATTATGTACGCAATATTTTTGAGTATTGAACATCAAGCATTGCTAGGACACTTTACTTTTCTGAAATTAAGAAAAATTTAAACTCTTAATTTGTTGCTTAAAATTAATTTTTAATTGTTTAGTTGGTCTTGTAAAAAGAAATCGGAATAGTTAAGTGCATCGTAATTCTTTCACTTACACTGTTATATCTTAATTAAATATCTCATTTTAAAGGTCGTCAGTGTATGTATTAAAAGCTCCTCTTGAACTGTCTCGGATAATCTCAAACTACATGTAACATTCCTTCAAGAATTGTTTTTTAAATTTTTCAATTTAAATCTATAAAGAATAAAGAACGAAAAAGTTAAATCGTATATTAATATTATTCATGTAAACTCAAAGTTTGATTCGTAGACAAAGTTTAGAAATAAACCAAATCCCTACTATTATTATAAAGGGAAGTGTATTTATTTCTTTCCCTTTCTCTTTATTTTTCTCTTTCTATCTTTCTCTCTTTCTTTCTTTCTTTCTTTATTATTTCAAGTACATTTTCATATAACATCAAAATTAGTTCTTCAAGGCAGGAATGAACTAGATCTTCTTTGTCACACATATAGAATTAAACATATCTAGGTTTCAGGACATAGGAGCATAGAAGGTAATGAAGTGGCTGATGACCTGGCCAGGACGGGGCTCTGCATTGGCACTGGATTTGGGTGTCAATAAAGCCAAGTCTAGATTTGAAAATGCAGCAGGGTGCGTTGTTTCAAAAAAGACTTGGCCGAATTACAACCTATCAAGATCCCTTGAACTTATAAACATGAGACGTCGTGACATCGCGCGGATTACATACATCTGCACTGGACTATTGGCGAGCATGCCAGCAGATGGGGAATCCCCTATAATGTCCACTCTCGAAACTGCAACAACACCAGTGAACCAGAGACACTGATTCACTTCATCTGTGACTTACCACTCCACCTTTCGAACCTCATTAGAAGTCCTATCTGACTGTCCACTAATGAACATTTTAAAAACCTTAACAATTCGGGATGGCTCCACCGTTGATTCTTCCTCCCCTTCAGGAGATTGTGGTATCAAAACGTCATTAATTATGCTACTTGTGCTGGTGGAGTTCCACCAGTTTTCCACTTATACAAGGTGGCGCAAAATAAGTCATCCGGCCTTCAGAATGTCGGTTGTGGCTCGTGCAGTGTGTGCTGTTGCTCTGTCCTGTTGGAACCACATGTCCACCAGTCCTAATTCGTCCAGTTCGGGCAGAAAAAACTCGGTCAACATTGCCCTATAGCGCGCACCGTCCACTGTTGTCGTTTGACCCGCGGCGTTCGGCCCGATGACTCCTCCAGCGTGAACAGCGCACCACGCAGTCACTTTGAGCGGGTGTAATGGTTTCTCGTGCATCACTCGCGGATTTTCGGTTCCCCAGAAGCGATAATTTTACTTGTTCACGTACCCGCTGAGGTGAAAATGAGCCTCATCGCTCATTATGATTATTGCCAACACCACAGACGAATTGTTACGCAAAAAAATAGACACAATTATTCCGCGTTCTTGGGGAGTGTATCGCTCCATGGCTTATTCACTTGTATTCTGTATCTGTCTAGTCCACAAATGTCAAAACAGATTTGACATTGGCGGCCATTTGCAAAAATGAGAGCATCTTCCAATAGGGTGATTTCTGTTGCGCCACCCTGTACAACCACTACATACATTTTCTTATATATAGATAGTTAGTGGAACTTCCCGGTACTCCCCGTTGTAGCAATTCTGAGTTACGGTGGTGGGTGTTAAATTGTTCCAACTACTCCCACTAATGGTGGAATTATCGGCAGTAAACGTACAAACTCAAAATTTAAATTTTTAGGAGCAATATTAGCGAAATATTCGAATATATATTTTTGTAGAAAACCATTCATGGCTATGCCGAAGCTCATAAACCTTTAGCATTTCAGTGACACCAAAAAATGTGCTACATTTAGACAGACGAATGGACGGGCATCGTTAAATCGACTCTGAATCCGACGCTGATCATTTATATATATACTTTGTCATACCTACCACGCCCTCTTCTGAGCGTTACAATGGAAGAACAAACTCAATATACCCTTCGATAAGTCCACTTGCACTTGGCGAAGGGTATAAAAAACTATTATTTATGGGAGGCAGCAGTAATTTAAGTCCGATCTTGTCCATCTTCGAACTAAACCTGCGCTTGGAGAATGATAGTTCTTAAACTACGGCTGTTATCGCTGGGACAGATAGACAGACGGACAGACATCGTTTAATCGACTCAGAATCCGACGCTGATTATTTATATATATACTTTGTCATACCTACTTACAAACGGAAGAACAAACTCAATATACCATTCGGTACGTGCACTTGCACGAGGCGAAGGGTATAAAAATCGTTTTTGCAATGTCTTATCAAAAAATAGCGGTAAAGACGACATCCTCTGGTTTGTAACATCCAGAAGGGGGCGTGGTAGGTATGACAAAGTATATATATAAATGATCAGTGTCGGATTCTGAGTCGATTTAACGATGTCCGTTCGTCCGTCTGTCTGTCCCAGCGATAACAGCCGTAGTTTAAGAGCTATGGAGCTGAAATTTGGTATGCGAGCTCCTATTCACCATGCCGATGCTAAGTTCGAAGATGGGCAAGATCGGATCAAAACTTCTACCATCTCCCATACAAACCACCAATTTTCATACGAAAAAAAAATTGATGAAAATAGTTCCAGTCCAGATATCCAGTTCAAAGTCGATAGTTTTCACTTAAGTAGTAACACAAAACTGCTCACAAAAATGGGCGTGATCGGATAAGAATCACGCCCACCTCCCATACAAACCATCCCTTTTCATTTGGAAAAAAATTATTACATATAGATACAGCGTAGATAACCAGTTCAAATTCGGTATTTAACACTTTGGTAGGAACACAAAACTACTAACCAAAAAGGGGCGTAATCGGATAAAAATAACGCCCACTTATAAAAGTGACATGTAGCACTTACATATGTGCTAAACAAAGCACATGTTTGGTGTCACTGAAATAGCATATGAGCTTCGGCATAGCCGAAGATATTTTTCTTACTTTTTATATTTAAAATTTAATTTTTTAAAAACATCGTTTGCGACAACGTATTTTAGTATCGATATACGAAATGAATAGACAGGTTGTGTAATTTTTAATATATGTTAAAAAATTAACACAAAAAAGCGCTGAAGTTTGTTTTTTTAATGTACTCATGTTAAAAATTTTTAAATTTTTTTCTTTCGTTCCTGGAACCTGCCTTGTTGCAATTTTTAAAATATAAATATATGAAAAAGTTTTAAACAGAATATTATTGGTTAACAAACTGGTCAAACTACAGTTCCAAATTGAATAATTTTTAGAGTTTTTAGCAATTAATTGTTCCCTCAAATTCTAGACAATAATCTTTTTTATGTCAAAAAAATGTGTTAAACAAATGCTCAAAACTTTTGCAAAATTGATCAAATTGTAACAAAACATTATATTTTTTTTAAATAAAATATGAACAATTATTTATATTAATAATTTTAAATTAAAAATTAATATATAAAATAAATACATATTTCGCTAATACTATTCCAAAAAATCTCAAATTTGAGTTGGCATGGTCACTGTCGACAACTTCACCAAAAGTGGGCGTGGTTGGATCAATTTAACGCCCACTGTCGTAATTCGGAACGCGATAGTCTACAATGATAAAACTTGGTGACGAAATCTACCACATCACAAAAAGTGGGCGTGGTTTTATCAATAAAACGCCCACTGCCGTAACTCCGGAACGCGATGGTCTACAATGATAAAACTTGGTATGTAGGTGTATGGTGACTAAATCTACCATCTTAAAAAAAGTGGGCGAGGTCAATGAACCCACACCGCTGAACGTGATCGGATAAGAAACACGCCCACATCCCATGCAAACCACCCCTTTCCAAGCTAAAAAAATAATTAAAATAGTTCTATTGCAGATAATAAATTTAAATTCACTATTTAACGTTTTATTGGGAACACAAAACCACTGACAAAAATGTGTCATGATCGGATAGAATCACGCCCACCTCCCGTATAAAATATCCCTTTTGTGGATACAAATAGTTAAAGTGTAGATATTCAGCTCAAATTCAGTATTTAAAACTTTGTCAGTTATACAAAACTATTAACCAACTAGTAAGAGATTTATCTTCGGCTATGCCGAAGCTCATATACCATTCGCCATTTCAGTGACACCAAAAATGTGCTCTTTTTAGCACATAAGTGCTACATTTCACTATTATAAGTGAGCGTTGTTTTTATTCGATTACGCCCCTTTTTGATTAGTAGTTTTTTGTTTCTACCAAAGTGTTAAATTCCGAATTTGAACTGGATATCTACGCTCTAGCTATTTTTAATAAAGTTTTTCCGATTGGAAAGGGGTGGTTTGTTTGAGAGGTGGGCGTGATTCTTATCCGATCACGCACATTTTTTGTGAGCAGTTTTGTGTTACTACTAAAGTGAAAACTATCGAATTTTAACAGGATATCTGGACTGGAACTATTTTCATTTTTTTTTTTCGTATGAAAAGGGGTGGTTTGTATGGGAGGGGTAGAAGTTTTGATCCGATATTGCCCATCTTCGAACTTAGCCTCAGCATGGTGAATAGGAGCTCGCATTCAGCTCGATAGCTCTTAAACTACGGCTGTTATCGCTGGGACAGACAGACATACGGACGGGCATCGTTAAATCGACTCAGAATCTGACGCTGATCATTTATATATATACTTTGTCATACCTACCATGCCCCCTTCTGGGCGTTACAAACGGAAGAACAAACTCAATATACCATTCGGTACGTGCACTTACTCTTACTAATTTTAATTTGGATTACGGCAATATAGAAATCAAACAAGTGTTTAGTATTTAATTTTTTTACATCTGAAGACACGAAATCTAACACTTATGTATATTAAAAAATTAAGATCATTATTTTATCAAAAAATAGATTACTCGAGAAGTTTTAAAAGGTACATATTTTGAGCAATTATTGACAAGGTGGCAATGTTGTGCATTTGATGCATTTTACTCTTAAAAATTTGTTTTCAAAATATTGGCAACACTGGTAGATAGTTGAATATTTTACCCAGTGTTGCCATTTAACCGTTTTCCGGTCGATTTTGTTAGCATTGATGGACAAAAAAAATATCCAATCGAATGAATTTTTGGCTGGATAAGAAATTGGTTTTACTGTTTCTCACTGGGAAATATTTAACATTTTATTGTAAAAATAATTAGTACACCTCTACCTACTACTACTAGTTCGGTAAAGAACTGCAGAAGCGAATACAAAAAAATTGAATGGTGAGTTTGTAAACAGCCTCAGTCCAATATAGTTGCAAGCCAACAAATGAACTTAAGAAGAATAACAGAATAAAATTTTTTTTATTCAAGTGCACGTATCGAATGGTATATTGAGTTTGTTCTCCTGTTTGCAACGCCCAGATGAGGCGTATTTATACATATATACATATATATATATATATATATATCTATATATATATATATATATATATATATATATATATATATATATATATATATATATATATATATATATATATATATATATATATGTATATATATACACTTTGTCATACCTACCACGCCCCTTATTTAAGAGCTATCGAGCTAAACTTTAGTATGTGAGCGTCTATTCAAGCGGAGACTAAGTTCTAAAATGGGCAAAATCGGACCAAAACTACATACGAAACCATACGAAAAAAAAAATTAATGAAAATAGTTTCAGTGCATATATCAGGCTCAAAATCAATAATTAGCAGTTTATTAGTAACACAAAACTGCTCACAAAAAAAGGGCGTGATCGGATAAGAACTACGCCCACTTCCCATACAAACCACCCCATTTCAAGCGAAAAAATATGATTAAAAATAGCTACTGTGTAAAAAACCATTTTAAATTCGATATTTAACACTTTGGTAGAAACACAAAACTACTAGCCAAATAGGGGCGTGATCCTATAAGAACAACGCCCACTTATAATAGAGATATATAGCACCTATGTGCTAAAAGAAGCATATTTTTTTGGTTTTACGGAAATGGCGGAGGGTATATGAGCTTCGAAAATTTTTTAATGGCAACATTGATTTTGTTTATACTTAACAATTAACTTGTATAAAAATGGTTCTTAAAATTGGAGCGAATTTAAATTTTCTGTTTACGGAAAATTCAAAATGCTTAGTAGAAAAAATAATTTTAGCCCATCAAGCGGGGTTCCGAGCAGTGGAAATCCCTTTTCTCCAAGGCTCTACGAGGGAAGTAATTCAAGCAAAAATAGATACTGGAATTGAAGTATCTCTTATCAATATTGCCCTTGGTAAGGTTACATTTTTGCATTATCGTATATGTATATGAACAAAGAAGAATGGCGGGTAAAGTGCAGTATCCCGGCGAGGCTCTAACTTGATCATCCTTCTTTAAAAGTAAGATTTCAAAAAAATAAAAAAATTTGAGTTCGTCCCCCCGTTGGAGTTATCTCCTTTGAAATTGAAAATTGTATGGGTAAAAACTCAAGAACGGAGTAATGGATTTTAGAAAGTACTTGAAGGTCTCAGTAATGCAGTATCCCGGCGAGGCTCTAACTTGTTCGTCCTTCTTTAAAAGTAAGTTTTCAAAAAAATAAAAAAAATCGAGTTCGTCCCCCCGCTTGAGTTATCCTCCTTTGAAATTGAAAATTGTATGGGTAAGGTTTTAACAAATAAAGTCCATATAAAAAGTGTCATTTTAAGATTACCACCTTAAAAAACAACAAATAATATTAGTTTTTTCATAAAAAGTTATAGATGTAGCTTTGTTGGTACTGATTTAAGAATAAGAATGTAAGATATAATTTCACAATATGTATATTACTATATATGTTTTTTATATTAATTTTAATGGTTTTATTGGTGATCGAACGATTTTTTTAAAAATATTTTCGTTAATCCATTTCAAAAATATTAAAAGAAATAGAAAAATTGTGCGATTTTTCGAAACAAAAAATTTGGACCACCAATATGTCCATTTAAAAAAATTAAACATTTTTGTGTTATAATTTCCGTAAAAATCGTAGATCTTGGACAGTTTTAAAGATAGCGCAAAGACTTATATAAGATACCTTTCCTTTGACACCCTAGTTACCAAAACTTTGTTTCGAAGCATTTGCACGAAAACACAAAAATGGTAATCAGTGGAAAAGGTCGGATTTTCTGGTCAAATTATGTTTTTAATTCTTATTTTTACATCAATACCAACAAAAATGCATCTCTAATTTTTTCTTAAAAAATCTAGCACCAATATTTTTTTGTTTGTACTCTGATTTTTAGCTTAATATACCACAAATTCTACATATTTTGATACCCTTCGCCAAGTGCAAGTGCACTTACCAAAGGGTATATTGAGCTTCTTGTTCCATTTGTAACGCCCAGAAGGTGGCGTGGTAGGTATGACAAAGTATATATATATTTATTCAGCGTCGGATTCTGTGTCGATTTAACGATGTCCGTTCGCCCGGCTGTCTATTTGTCTATCCCAGCGATTACAGTCGTAGTTTAAGAACTATCAAGTTAAAATTTGGTGTTTTAGCTCCTATTCTCCAAGCTGAGGCTTGATCGGATTTTAACTACTAACCCTCCCATACAAACCACCCCTTTTCATACGAAAAAAAATTTCATCAAAATAGTTCCAGTGCAGATATCCAGTCAAATTCAATATTTAGCACTTTAGTAGTAATACAAAACTCACAAAAAATGGGCGTGATCATATAAGAACCACGCCCACTTCCCATACTAACTTAACTTTTTTGCGGAACAAATATTATTTAAAATAATTACAGTGTAAATAATCAGTTCAAATTTGATATTTCACACTTTAAAATAACATTAGCAATGCCCACTTATAATATAGACATGCAGCATTTATGTATATGCTAAAAGAAGCATTTTTTTGGTGTCACTGAAATGGAGGAGGGTATAACCGAAGATAAATCTCTTACTAGTTTTTTATTTAAGCGATTCGTCGGTACACTGCACTTTTACCTTAAAGAGTTCTTTAGAACCTTATACTTTTTTTTGTTATATATTTAATTTTATTTGATATAAATGCATTTTTAAATATGGTTTAAACTCCATCAATTACCTTTATTTTAATATACTACATTATTATTTTATGGATCGTGGATAAGGTCAATGTGGGCTGACCATATCCACGTAAAAAGTTATTTAGTACTATTAAGTTGCCAATTAATTTCATATATAAAAAAAATATTTGCCCTTGGGTCATACGATTGATATGCATAATTCCTAAGAAAACCACACAATTGTTGTGGTCAAAAAAAATGTAATTTCTTCGCAAAAAATAATTCAGAATTATCATTTTAAAAAATATCAAAAACATATTTTATGGTTCTGGTCAAAACCACCTTAAGCACATCCACCAAGATATGATGAATTGTTTCTCCACGAAGCTTAAACAGCTTTTAGCAACAATTATTAAATACAAATTAACTTTGGTGTTGCCTAAGTGACCACATTCACTTCAAAAATTGTTGCAGTCATATGACACTGCAATATGCTCTGAAAATGAACGGCCAAGTTATAATCGAAAGTTCCGAAACTAAGTATCTCGGTATTTACCTCGACCGCAGACTTACATGACAAAAACACATTGCGACTAAAATTAACAAAATTAAGCTAAAAATGGTATAAAATGGGAATTATGACCAAAAATGATGGCGTTATCTTACTAAACAGTAATTACCACTGGTCGCCAAAAGTAAATCAGACTAAGGCTAAGATGACTTAACAAGACTCATCGAATAGCCTGTTTGAGTGTAACGGGAGCAATGAGAACGTGCACCACAACCGTCTTAGGGATGATCACTGGACTCACTCCTCTGCACATCATAGTGGAGAGGACGGCAGCCAGCGCGGCCATACGACTTACTGATCTAGCTCATCTTACGGGAGGCAAACTAACGGGCGGCGAAAAATTCGGTTACTCTGATATTGGTGCCGGGACATGAAGGGCAATGAAACAGCGGACTCTCTCGCAAAGAAAGGTGTAGAAACTCCGTTCATAGGTCCGGAACCCTTCTGTGGGGTAAACAGTAGTTTCATAAATAACTTGATAAACGTATGGAAAAAACAAAGTCTACTTGAGCATTGGTGAGCCCAAACAGGCAGTCAAGAAGACTCATTGGTCCAGTACATATCAAGATAGAAGCTATTCTTAACTTTAGCAGAAACGACATAAAACTCTATTGTGAACTATTAACCGGATACTGTAAACTTACTTACCATCTGAATAAAATAGGAGTGGTAGAAAATGATTCATGCCAAGAGTAGCAGGAAACGGCTGAACAAGTTCTTTGCACTTGTCCAGCGGTGGCAAAAGCGGATTCTAGTTCCAAATCACATAGTAAAAGTTAAACCCACAATAATTACAAGATTTATAAATAATCTAAAATTGAGTTTGTAGGGCAACGAAGCTGCACACTATTAATAATAATAATAATAATAATAATAATAATAATAATAATAATAATAATAATAATAATAATAAAAATAATAATAATAATAATAATAATAATAATAATAATAATAATTATAATAATAATAATAATAATAATAATAATAATAATAATAATAATAATATAATAATAATAATAATAATAATAATAATAATAATAATAATAAAAAATAATAATGCCCACTGTCAATAACTTCACCAAACATGCGTGTGGATGGGTAATGCCCACTTTTAGAATAGCCAGGTGCTTGATGTGCTTTAAAGAATACATTTATAGGGTTACATCGGGAAGAATAATAAGTTTTACAAAATCTTCCACATCCACTTATTAAGCCAACAATTTATGAAATTGAGTAAAAATATTTATAGGCTAAAATTTCTCCTATAAATTTGGTATCTGAGGCTGTATGTCGATAACTTCACTAAAAATGGGGCTATATGGATCAATTAAACGCCCAGCCCCGTAAAATGTGTTTGTTTTAATAAATTTAAATAAATATTTTTTTTTTTTTATAAGGACCAGACGAATTTAAATTTGGATCAGCGAGCATTCCTGGTGCAGAGGATACTTTTAAGAAGCAATTGACAGATACGGTTCGGTTTGCTAATGCTGTAGATTGCAAGAAGTAAGTATTAATTAAGATATAAATTAGTTGAATGTAAAAAAAATTTAATCAACTAAACAGTTTAGGATCAACTTTATCAATGCAATCATGAGCATATTTAGTTTAATAAGCTTTAGAGAGTATGACTTACATATATATCAAATCCAAAAGGAAAAACAAATGGTACAAAAACTTTTTCATAGGTTAAATGACATTATTTTATTTATAAAATTAAAATGTTTTTAATATAGTTTTTGACATTGATAAAATTTTGTAAAAATACTTTTTCATAGCTTAAATGTCATTATTTTGTTTTTTAAATTTAAATGTTTTCAATATGTAATAATATTTTAAATTGTAACTAATTTCTTTACTTTAAAATATATTTTGAATAGAAAATCAGTATTTTAACTGAAATTCGTTTATGAATATGGGAGTAAGTTTCTTCTATACAAGACATTATTTCTTCTTTCTATCTAATCTAATAATCGAATAAATTAATGTCAAAAATTCTAGGCGTGCCAGAATTTTTATAGCCCAAAACCTTCCAGGTCGTACACATAGCAACTAACTCAAGTTTCATCGCAATCAAATGAATTGTTTAAAAGTGTATAGATTACACATTAAGATTATTATAATTATTATTAGAGGCCAGGAAGCACTACGACCAGATCTATTGTGCATGGCCTATAATTTAACCCCATATGATTTAATAAATTGGGGATTGCTGTTCCAAAGTTTATATGGATTTGCAACAGTGTCACCGAAGTGAATCTTTGTCTGCCGAGTTCAGAACACTCGCAGAGCACATCTCTGAACTTTTAGTGTCCATTTCACAGAAACGACAGACGTCAGGCCTAACTTTTTTAGGTAATATCTTAGGTTACAATGACCTGTGAAGTAACCAGCTAAAATGCGTAAGTTTTCTCTACTAAGCGAAAGTGACTTTCTAGATATTCCCTTTGATAGGATGAGGAATCGTTTTGCTTGCCATTGACCTATGCTATTGAGCCAGTGATCGGCAAATTTATTTTCCTCCAGTTTCCCGATAGCTTCATTGGAGTGGCTTTTCAAAAGCAATATTTTTGACACTACGGGCACTTCTTTGTCTCACTGGCACGGGAACATTTTGTACTGTGCCTGTGGATTCAAATTTTTTCACTAGACGCTCAATGGTTGATCTGGTAGGACGATTATGACGACCATAAATTGGACGTAGCGCTCTTAAAGTTGAGGCCACTAACTCCGAATTTCGGTAGTAAATTTTAATAATTTCGACTCGAAAAATCTCTTCTATCGCAGCTGTACATTTTCTACATACTTTTATTTTCAGAATTCATTTAATGGCTGGTACTATGATAGGTAAAGCTTACGATGATTATTTAAGAACTTATAAAAGTAATCTTAAATATGCTGCAACGTTTTTGGAAAAAGAAGGTTTAATCGGCGTCATAGAACCAATAAATAAATATGCCTTGCCATTTTATTTCATGAATAATTATGAAACAGGTAACTATTTTTGTTTAAATAAGCTATTCTTAACAATCAATATTGCAATGAGATCGGGTGTGAATGTGTTTTTCATTGATCATCTTGTGTGTGGGAAATCCATTAAGAAAAGTATTATTAAATATGTTTCGTAGATATTTCGGCATGATTTCTTAATTCCAACGACCAACTATACCCTATATCTAAACCTATTCACACATAATTATTTCCATTCAACATTCTTACACACATTGTAACACAAAACAAACTAGAAAAGCGCATCAACTGGGCTTATTTGAAATTCATAAAAAATATTTTTTTAAATATAACGAATGTGGACTATCCAAACAACTATAACTTTTTGCGTTTTATATTAATTTTAAGTTCTATTCTTCTTATAAAAAGCAGAGAAATTTAATTAATGCATAATACGAGTATATGTTTTTTTTTCACAGCTGCAAATATACTAAGAGAAATAAATAGTAAACATTTAAAATTGCTTTTGGACGTGTTTCATCTTCAGCATATTCACGGTAATGTGACAAATACATTCAATGATATGTCTGACATAATAGGACACATTCAAATTGCTCAAGTTCCTCACCGAAATGAACCTGATGTTGCTGGAGAACTAGATTTTTCGTATATATTTTCGTTAATTGAAAAAAGCGAATACGATGATTGGATTGGTTGTGAATATAAACCAAAAACGAATACTTTAGAAGGACTAAAATGGATTTCAAAATATGGACTAAAACTTTAAAACTCGTTTCCATTTGTGCACTGAAGTGTTTTTAATTTAATATTCCCATTGTAAATATATATAAATGTATAAAGTTAAAATTGCAATAAAAAAAATAAAATTTATTAATTTAAATTTTAGATCTACTTATATACATGGTTTAAAATATTGTGTTCTATATCTATTATAAGCTTAAAGTACCGGTCGTTACTTATTTTTAATTAATATAAATGGAGTTTCTGGCTGCTTTCTATATGGAAAATGGGATCAAATGGACATGGTTGCTTTTGACAAACAACATGTGATATTTACTACAGCTTCACTAGTTTGATGTAAAAAGGAACTAGGTCAGAATAAAACACTGGACCTAAGCTTCAACTAGAGGTCTCTAATGGCATCACAAGACTTTGCTGGCTTGCGCTTGCACTGAGACAATTGTGTATTCAGAACCTGATGCCCGCACTGTTTAGAATTGGTTTCTAATCATAATCTTTGAACACTTTGAACACACGAATCTTTCGTAAGATTTTCGTATAATGCCGTCTTTAGGTAAACTACAATTTAATTATACTCTATGTCGTTTGTGATGTAGTTGTAGGTCGTTAGGCAATTGGAGTTGAGCGAGAAAAATAGATATAAAGCTTTTTAAGGTTGAAAGGTATAACACTTGTCTCCGACATCGAGAATATTTTCCGCCAAGTGATGACTTATTCACGCGACTTTCTGTGACAACCGTTACTTAAGGCCTTAGTCCTGCGCTTCATTTTCTTCAGCATTTCACCAGGTCGGTGCGTAATTAAAGATGTCGTTCATCTATCTACACGCTAGTTTCTGCTGGTAGCCAGAGGAAGACTCTTTTGTATTCTCATCACCATTTTTATCTGCATCACTAAGCAAGCCTTCAAAATGTTCCATCTTATCAAAAATTACATTCATCAACAGTAACAAGGTCGATTCTTCACTCCGGCGTTGACTATGCAGGTCCATTATTTAATAAAACTTAGTGTGGTCCCAGAGGAAAGCAAAACAAAGGCTATATTGTGGTGTATGTTAAAGTCGCTTCGGATTTTTCTGTTGATTATTTCTTGGTAAACTTTAAAAGATTCTTAGATCGCCCGGGGTGTGATTCTTGCTGACAAGTGACTGTTGTCTAACTTCATCGGCGCTGATGCCGAGTTTAAGCTTCTATTAACTCATTCTTCTAAAAAGTTCGAAAAATCTAAGCTCTTGTAGTTAATGACGGTACTCAGTGGAAGTTCAATTACCCTTCCGCCCCACATTTTGGGGACAAGTGGAAATACAGCGGCAAATCTGCGAAAATTTAATATTAAAAGTTAATAATGTTTATAGAAATTATAAAATTTAAAATTTTGGAATATTTAAGTTTAAATATTTACAAAAATATAAAAAATATAATATATATAATAAATATAAAAAATTAAAAAAACATGTAACAAAAACACAATTCAAAATTCAGTATAAATTGAAAGCTTTTTATATATAACTCAGAAACAAAATCCAAATTTTTAGGAGCAATATTAGCTATGTAATCATATATTTTCACTTAATTAAATAAATTGAAGGCGTAATAAGTGGGCGTGGCACATTTTGCATATCCTTTTATTTTTCTCGGTGCATCCCGTTACATGTTTTCTATATAGCACATCAAGTTTCTGAGCAAAATGATCCACCCTTTTTTGGAAAGTGGGCGTTAAATTGATCCAATCACGCCCAATTTTGGGGAAGTTATCGACAGTGTCTATACAAACTCAGATACCAATTTTCAGATTTTTAGCAATATTAGCGAAATAAACGAATATTTTAACTTAGTTTTACAAATTGTCACCAAATAACGAAGTTAATTATAGAGGGCTCTCTTTATTAGAAAAATGTTACATAATATTTACAGGATTGGTCCTAGATCGAATCAATTCTGGATATATATAATTATGAATGAGTACTAAGCGGGTGTCCGCAAAGGCTCCTCAACAGTTGACAACATTTTCAATTTAACTTGTACTGTTCCTCTTAATCATAGTATGAATAAAATTTTTTTGCTTTTTTTGTGGATTTCTCATGTGCTTTTGATACAATCCTAAGGAATTCACTATTTTATAAACTTTCTGCTCTTGGTCTGCCTAGCAAAATCATTCAAACACTTATTTTACTTTATAGTAACACAACAAGCCATACTTGGAATAGGATATTTCTGTTGAAAATTTGGAATGTCAGCTCCTTCTCCAAAAAACTTCTACCACCTCCCACAAAAACCACCCCTTTCCATGCGAAAAATTAATTAATTTAATTAGTTCTGGTGCTGAAATTCAGTTTAAATTTGATATTAAGCACTTTAGTAGTAATAAAAAATGGACGTGATCGGATGAGAACCACTCCCACCTCCCATACAAACCACCCCTTTCTATGCGGACAAAGAAATTATTCAAAATAGTTATAATGTAAATAACCAGTTCAAATACGGTATTTAACACTTTGGTAGGAACACAAAACTACTATGAAATGAAATTTAAACCTTTCTTTTAACAGACATTTAGAAACTTTAAATATTTAATTGTGCAGAAGTCTGGGGTTACGAATAAGTTGAAAAAATATTTCGTTTTTTCGTTAAAAAACTTTTGTTTTTCCCGGCGAATATGTCCAACTATGTATATGCTACATTAAGAAACTGGTCTTAAAACACAATTTAAAGTATCATTAAGTTAACATTTTAATTACATAAGAGTATTTGCAATGAATCATTAAAGGTTACCACTAAGCCTAGCCAAAGAGGTTTCGAGAAAAGGTGTCTTCTGGGCAGATGATTGGAAGAATTTACATATCAAGTTAATTAATATCAAGGAATTAATATCCCTTAAAGTTTTTCTCCGTTTACTCTAGACGCTTATGAGTTTATTCCTGAAGAGTTTGAAAAGTATCAACATTTACAAAATGTTTCAAGTGCATTAAATTCGCAATATCATGACTTATACTCACAATTAAGTCTGACGCCTGGGCAAGGTCGGTTGTATAAATGCCTTCTCTACACATGCTGACTCTGTGACTAACCCTTCCGAGCGTACTCGTGGGACCAAAAATGAACTAGACTAAAACAACAATAGATGACGACAAGGAAAAGAAAACGGGCTCTCTCTCGTATTGGAATCCGATGAAGGTAACACCTGAATCGGATGACTATATACTGTTAGCCTCTAGCTAAGGGACTACAGTGAGCGCGAAGGGTGGTGCAGATATAGCACACCCGAACCGCAAGCACCATCAACATCAAAATCAGTAACATCAAAAGCCCTCAACGTCGCTGAGCCCAGCGGGTCTAAGGAAATTAGATACGAAGTGGTAATTGAGGAGTATGAGAAGTTCACTGAAAACACACCGGCAACATCAATCAACCAGGCTCAGATACGCAACCGTTCGCAGAATGAAAGTGGTATCGTTAACCCCAAGAGGGCGAGGAAGACTGGGGATGCTGAGCCATGCGGTTCCAAAGCAGTTGACCCGATTGCAAGACATTTTAACGAGGTTGTCAGAGACAACTGCAGGAAAACAGTGAGAACGCTGAGGTTTGCGCAGATAAACCTGAAGCACTCTAAGTGTGCCACCGAAAACTTAACCTCCTCAGCGAGGGGGATATACACATCAATTTCGTTCAATAGCCCTGGATGAGACACGATAAAATCATGGGGCTTAACATCATTACTCACAACCTATACTACAGCGAAGAGGCAGGTAAGCCAAGGGCGTGTAATCTTATCTAGAAAGGTATAAATGCATTCCTCTGATTAATTACAGCACCTCAGATATGACGATTGTCAAGGTAGAAGAGGCCGGACTGCAGACCTCATAGTGGTTTTGGTCTATATGCCTTATGACACATAGGCACCGCTGGAGGAATTAAGACGCCTCATCGAACACCATCAGAAAGACAACAGCCTCATCGGGTGAGACGCAAATGTAATAATATGAAATAGTACGACAACAAATGAAAGAGGTGAGTCACTGCTAATTTTTTTATTAAATACTGAGCTAAGTATATATAATAGTAGTAAAAAGCCTACCTTTATTTTCCCAAGCACAGATACTTTCCTGGAATGGGAGGAGGTCTTGGATCTTACGCTTATGACAGAGAGCAATAGTGTAACTGTGGAAGATTCGATAGTGTCAGAGAGACCATCAATGTCTGATCAAGGTCTGATACTACTCAACCACAATACTATTCAACCCCTCCATCTTCAGAAATCCTAGAAGAATACTACGGGAAAACTTCGTTAAGATATCAGAACGTTAACTAGGAGGTAGCAAATATTGTGGAAAGATAGGCTCTATTTCCGATATAGATAAGAAGGTTTATATATTAGAGAAGGTACGAAATGAAGCCTTAGAGAAATTCATTCCAGTCAGTGTCACAAGGAACACATCTCTCCCATGGAGGACTGGCGATTTGAAGAAGCTTAGGGACCAAATCAGGGCGGTCTTTAACGAATGTTATTTGATCGGCTTAAGGCTATCGTATAATGACATACGGAAAAAGTACAAGAGAGTAAATAGGGAACCGAAGACAGAATCTTGACAGAAGGATTGCACATCAATAAAATCTCTATGAAGTCTGCTAGGCTTAGTAAAATTTTGTCAAAAGAACATTCCAATACAACTATCGTTCTAAAAAAAAATGATGACAGACAAACGGACATGGCAAAATCCACTGTTTTTAATCCTCATATATATATATATATATATATATATATATATATATATATATATATATATATATATATATATATATATATATATATATATATATATATATATATATATATATATATATATATATATATATATATATATATATATATATATATATATATATATATATATATATAAAATTATCATCCGAGGAACATTGATATTTATACCTGAAACTAAATTTGTTATGTTCAAATCGCATTAAATCTCTAATAAAGCTTAAACACAAAACACTTACATATATCAGAAGGCAGTTCCCTAAATCCTCAATTAGGCTTTTGAATTCCTTACTATGTTATTTACAAATGATTCCTAATGTAGTACCAGAGCTGGGCACGAACTAGTTAAGAAGGTTAAAGTAAATTAACAAAGTTAAATTTTTGCCAATACTCAGCTTTCCTGCTCATTTTGAAAACCACTAAAGAGATAATTAGCTCGCGTTAAATTTCTTCCGTAAATTCAAGTTAGTTAAATATAAAACGAAAATTTTTACAAATAAAATCAATAACAAACTAGTAAGAGAATTATCTTCGGCTAAACCGAAACTCATATACCTTCCGCCATTTCAGTGAAACCAAAAAATGTGCTTCTTTTAGCACATAAGTACTACATATTTCTATTATAAGTGGGCGTTGTTCTTATCGTATCACGCCCCTTTTTGTTTAGTAGTTTTGTGTTCCTACCAAAGTGTTAAATACCTAATTTGAACTGGTTATTTACGCTGAAGCTATTTTTAATCATATTTTTCCGCATGGAAAGGGGTGGTTTGTATGGGAGTTGAGCGTGGTTCTTATCCGCTCACGCTCATTGTGAGCAGTTTTGTGTTACTACCAAAATGCTAATTATCGAATTTGAACTGAATATCTGCACTAGAACTGTTTTAATTAATTTTTTTCGCATGGAAAGAAGTTGTTTGTATGGGAGAAGGTGGTAGTTTTGATTCGATCTAGCCCATCCTAGAACTTAGTCTCCGCTTGGAGAATAGAAGCTTGCATACCAAATTTCAGCTCTATAGTTCATAAACTAAGACTGTAATCGCTGTGACAGACGGACGGACGGACATTATTACATAGACTTAGAATCCGACGATGATCATTTATATATATACTTTGTCATACCTACCACGTTACAAATGGAAAAACAAACTAATTAACGATGCCACTTTCAGCTTAAATTATTTCGTTACTATTGTGAAAATTAAATTTATGTTATTATTGTTATAGTTAAATTAAAATTAATGTTCTAGAAAATTATTATAATTTTAAGTGTATAATTTATTATTATTCGTATATTGAAGTTTTCAGTATAGCTCCTGGAGGTCATCTGAGATACTATTAATGTTATTTAAATATGACTTTTACATATAAGTTATCAAACTTTAGTGTTAGGAAGAAAGAAATCAATAAAATAAGAATTAAATAAAAATGACATCTCCGAATACTGTGCTATTTTTTCTTGATTTCGCAGTGGTTACAGCGTTTGCAGATTATTCAACTATTTTTAAAAACATTTGGAAGCGTTACCCTCAGAGTACCTGGAATGCTTCAGATATATTTTTAAATGAAAACACTAAAAAAATTTGCTCAAATAGAGATCATTGGTACTAACAGCCGCCCTTTTATGTAGGTCCCTGACGTGAAGAAGGGGCTTAAGCGGTCATATGGATCTCCCTGATTAGAGACTTTTAATAATTCCCAGAAGCTGTGGGTATATCAACGTGTCAACGTGAACTAAGAGGAAAACTCGATAATATTTACAAGCAGAGACCAGGATGATCCAAGACTGGAACACCAGGAGCACTCTACTTGTGACTAGTACTAAGATAACCATACCAACGCCACCCTAAGCCAAGGTGTTGAGGTACCCATGCACTCAAAAAAAAAAATTTAATGTAAACGATTACCGGGCGCATATCAATAACAGTCATATCAAAAATATCATATTCATCTGAACAAGAATCAAATTTACGATTTTCCTATCGTATTTATATAAGAAATGTCAAATATACATTATTTGTTTTTCTGATAATCATATCAAAAACGAATATCATTAACACAAATTTATGAAAGCTTATCAATTTTAAAGAATAATTATAAATTGAACAATAAAAATATCAAATTTACAGATATTTTCACTATTATGTAAAAATATAACAGTAAAAATAGTATATAATCGTGATATTAAAAAACTTGAATATTTGATAGAATAGCTATACATACGATATTATTGCAATTTATATGATTTTAAATATAGTAAAATTTATGATTTCGTAACTGTAAATTTAAAAAAAATCAAATCTATTTTATTAAATGAAACAAATTGTATTGCAAAAAAAAGGTTTATTTATTAATAAATTAATACGAGTATTAATAGCAATATGATATTATATTTAAAATAATAATAAACATTTTAGTTTATATTATTTAAAAAGCAAAAATATTTTTTTAATTGATAGTGTTCTAAAAGCTTTTAACATTATAATTACTAACAACTGCGTACAAACGATTGTTATTACATATTAATATACCTTCAATTTCAAAAATTATACATCGTTTTAATACATGATAGTTTTGTCTTTGAAATCAACCGAAATTTTTGTCAAACTGATTTCAAAAATATATATAAAAAATTCACAATTTTCTATATAAAATCATATGTATTATATGTTCTTCGTTTTTATATAAAAAAGATTCAAGGATTACAATATGTCTTTTCGTCTACTACTAGTTCTTGCACACGATTTATCATTTTTCGTAGATGATATTCCGTTTAACAAGTTGTCGGGAAACTAAAGATAAGTAAAGGTTTTTAGATATATAATAAAAATATAAAACAATATTTTGTAATGATTTTTTCTTACATTTTTGTGATTAAAAAAAAAAAGAATCTTCTCGCACAGCATTGCTTGTAACGCTGTTTGCCTCCTTTCCAGGAAGACTGCCTCGATGTTATCTTATCAAGGTACCGCAAATTTTTAATTGTCAATCCGCAATCTATATTAGTGTTTAAATAAATACATTTTTGTTTAATTTGTATCTTAGGGATGTAAGAAAAATTCAAATTAAATTTACTATTATATGATTTCAATAAACTGCATTCTCTTCCACCACAAATCTCTCCATTACTAAAAATATCTCGGTAAACAAAATTTATGGCGGCCACTTCAATTTTTCTCTCCTACAGTCATATGTTTCGGCTTTAATGGGTTGAACTCTTATCGTATTTAAACAAACGAGGTTTCAAATGAAAGGTCATTAAGTCAGTTAAAATGTGTCTTACAAGTTTTTGTGTTATCTTAAAAAAGTTTCGAGTTATTGCAAAAAATCTGAAAATGGTGTTCTTAATGGGTTAATTTATCAAAAAAAAGCCTTAGAACATATATTTGTTTTTTCACAACAGTGAAGTCTGATCAATTACCTGTATTTTGGTATTTTCGACTGACTGATAGTCAATCAGTTCTTTAAGCACTCGCATCACCAGAAATCATTATACAATCCAAGGAAAAGCTTATTCATTATAAAGCTGCATTATATAGACCGATTAAAGATGGCCTATTTGCCACCATGTCTGAGTTTGGTATTTCTGCGAAGCCGATACGGCTTTGCAGAATGACATTGAGGAGCACCACCTGCTATCGAAAATTAATCAGCGAAAGTGGGTCTGGCGGTAAACAAGGGCAAGATGAAGTATATGCTGTTTACGAACAGGTGGCTCGGATCCCATGTTAAAGCGGACCGCTATAATTTCCAAATTAATAAGGAATTTACGGACCTTGGCACGTCAACATTGATAATGGTGTCATCTTTAAGCGAAGATCCACATTTGCCAATAGATGTTACTTTGGGCTCAGTAAGGAAATGTGTAGCAGAGCCCTTTCCCGATCAATAAAATTAACGCTCTACAAAACGCTGAACCTACTCGTGCTTTTATACGGCATGGGTTATGTCGCAGATGGATGCAGCCGCGCTTGGACTGTTCGAGAGGAAGATACTTCGCAAAATCGACTATCGCAAACGGATGAACCACGAGTTGTATGAACTCTACGAGGAAATCAATGTTGTCCAGCGCATCACTATTCAGGGTTTGCGCTGGTTGGGACATGTCGGACGTATGGACGAAAGAGCTCCGGCGAAAAAGGTGTTCGAAGTGAAAGCCGACAAAGGACGACGAAGGGAACGACCACGGCTCCGATGGTCGCTTTGTTATAATAAATTGCAGAAGGTGCGCGCAAAACAGGCGCCTGGCGAGAGCTGTGTTGGTCGGTTGTAACTCGATAACAGGTTGTAATGGCCACCTAAGTATGTAATCAAGGACGAGCTAAATTTAATAGCGTGTATAATGGACATCGCCCTCGTCTGGGTACCTGGACACAGGAACATGGAATGAAACTAAAGAGCCGATGAATTGTCAAGATGAGGGGCCTCTCAACGAATCTAAGGCGGTAGCTGTTGGATGCTTTCTAAGCACCATTAAAAGAACGCTCTATCTGCTATTTCAACAAGAAGCTGAAATCAGGTGGTCAAAAACTTGTATCTGTAAAATATCCAAGAAAATTTGGGCTATAAGATATAAAAAAAAGTATAGAACTGACGAGTTAACAAGAAAACCAAGAACAGATATATTTAGGATCACTTCGACTTTAACCGGTCATTGACCGATGGATGAACATGCAGAGAAAAAGGGATGGCCTCACAACGACAGATGTCGAAGCTGCATCTGTGAGTGCCCACGACCATTTTTTTAAGTTATTGACAGTGGTCTTATAAGCTTGGATATCAAATATCAGATTTTTAGCAGAAATGGGCATGACAGATTTCTTTAGTCGAAATCCTTCCCGGTCGTAAGCATAGCAACTCAACTAAGTTTCATGGTAATCAGATAATTGGTTTAGAAACGCATTTTGAAATAACATATGTCAGCCCTACACTAGTTCACACCCAAAAAAGTAGGGACTCTCACTATTAATTTTATATGTTAAATCAATCGTTGAGTTTGAATATAAATAATTTGTTGTATGGTAAGGTCTTGGAGATATCGCGATGTGCATTTTTTGTCATCAAAATTTAAGTTCTATCGAATTAAATGCAAATGTCTTCAAGAGTTGAAGAGCGTTAACCGCATGTACTATTAAATAAAAAATAATAAAATATCCTATCTTATAGTTATACTATCGAATGCCCACCATGCGTTGCAATGCCACTTAAAAAAAATTTTTGTTTTTGAAATTTATTTATTCAAATACATTCATTTTTATATCATTAGTTAGCGGAACTTCCCGGTACCCCCCCCGTTGTAGGAAATTGTGGGAGTGGCAGATTTTGTATATCCTGTTATTCTTCCCGATGCATCCCGTTACATGTTTTCTATATAGTTCCAGCGCAATGGTGGTAGGCGTAAAATTGATCCACCCTTTTTTTGAAAGTGGGCGTTAAATTGATCCAACCACACCCATTTTTTGTGAAGTTGTGTACAGTGCTTATGCAAATTTAGATACCGAATTCGCCACGTGCAAGTGCACGTACCGAAGAGTATATTGGGTTTGTTTTTCATTTGTAACGCAAAGAAGAAGGCGTGGTAGGTATGTTAAAGAATATATATAAATGATCAGCGTCGGATTCTCAGTCGATATAACGATGTCCGTCCGTATGTCTGTCTGTCCCAGCGATTACAGCCGTAATTTATGAGCTACCGAGCTGAAATTTTGTATGTGAGATAAGATGGGCAAAATCGAACCAAAACTACTACCCCCTCCCATACAAACCACCTCTTTTCATGTGAACAAATTAGCACTTTTGTACTAACACAAAACTGTTCACAAAAAATGGGCGTAATCGGATACCCCTTTCCATGCGGAAAAAAATTATTAAAAATAGCTACAGCGTAATCAATGAGTTCAAATTCGATATTTAACACTTTGGTAGTAACACAAAACTACTGACCCACTTATAATAGAGACATGTCGCACTTATGTGCTAAAAGAAGCACATTTTTGGGTTCACTGAAATGGCGGAGAGTATCTGAGCTTCGGCATAGTCGAAAATAATTTTCTTACTAGTTTTACTTAGTTTTAAAAATTGTGGGCGTAATAAGTAGCCGTGACAATTTTTGTTTGCCTAAAACCATCCCTGGCGTAAGCACAGCAACTCCCAATTTCATCGTAATCGGATGAATGGTTTAGACGCGCATATGATACAAAAATAGAGAAATAAAAAGATATAAAGATAGAAAAATTATTTTTTATATATATAGAAAAATTATTCAATTATAACAGCTCTATTAATTATATAGATTTGATATATATTTTATAATATTTGCTCATTTTCAACGAATTTAATATTTGTATTTTGAGCCAAAATACTGAAGTTTCAGAAATGTGGTTAATGCACTAAATCGCTTTGAGAGGAAAATTAGTTGCTTTTTTTTTTAAATATAAAACGCAGAAAACATCCTAATTTCGTAAGGATTCTGAAAAGCTACGTAAAGCGAGATTCAGATTTATAACTAGTTTTATTCCTAAAGTAGGTGCTCATGAAAAAAAAATTATTATTGCATTTTCTTGATGTATTTTAATAAATAAAATATAATATTTGTGTGCGAAAAATTCAAATTGTAAATTTATTACCTCTTATTAAATAGTTCATTTGATTTAATCGTAATACAACTCCTCTTGACAAAAAATACACCTTAAACCTTTCCATACAAACAGAAAATATGTAGATATTTGAGCTTGGCGACCGATTTAACAGGGGAAATTGATAGTGGGAGTCTCTTCGCGTTTTCAAAATAATTATTTGTGTTATTAAAGTGAAACTGTTTACAACATATTTTTAAATCCAACATTTACCCTAGTTCTTATTTGGTCAAACTATAAATATGTAGAATATTATTATATAATTTAGAAAAAAGAGGTGGTTAACCCCTTAAATCATAATTTGAGACTGCCCTGTATGTATATACTAATATGAATATAATTGTATTATAATAGTGTTTTAATGATAATTACAGTTCGATGAATAACAAAAATTGTATAAATACAAAACACGTGTAAGTGGCATTCTCATTTCAAGTAAATGATAAAAGGTATACATATACTAGTACATTTATATTAGTTATGCTTCAAAAAGACATGGAATACGTTGTTAAAATTACGGAGAGTAAAAGTTCATTATTTGAAGAAAATCCAGAACTTTTGGAAAGAGGACGTGGAAGGCTAAAACGTTCTGAACTTAAATCGAGTCATGGAAATACAGCTGAATTATATGATCAAGTAAATTATAGTGTTTATGCTATTGTACTATAATAATAGTGTTTTCTTTTCACAGCACATTTTGTTATGTACACTTTATATAATTATAATGTTTGTAGGACAATTTTCATATGTTTTGATCACAAATGTGCTTTGTCAGAAGTTTGTTTCTACTCAATGTTAAATGCAAAAATAAAATTGGGTATCTCAACTTGGTTCGTCACCAGACTATAACGAGGTTTAAAAAAATATCTCTAGGCAAAGAAATAATAAGGCTTTAGGTTCGGATTTGTGAGTTCCGCACTTTGGTGCGGACGTGTTTTAACTCGCTCTGTGATTCTATCTGTGATAAGAAGTATCCAAATGAAAAATAATAAATAATAAAAAACTTCAAACCAAAACATTGCGAAAGAGACGCTCATAACTTGTGACGAACAATCGAAGTCAAAGATTGGTTTGCTACTAAACGAAAATAGCAAAAATAAATAAAAAATAATCATTGCAAAAACATTGAAGTGACATATGATAAACAAAACCAAAATTCTGCGGACTCCTCCGAAGAGAAGGCACTCTCCAAGTGCAAGCGCGCCAAAAGACGATGTGTTGCTATCTCGCTTTGACATCCAATCATCAAATACAAGTGCTAACAATATCACAAGTGCAAAGAGTATGTTAACAAAACCTTTAAAAACGAATTCCCCCGCCAAAATCAATAAACCAGGCGAAGATCTTCGCTCCCGATCTTTGCTGACGCATGCGCAGTTAGCATCGCACTCACCGCCATCGGTAAACACCAGGAATGAGAAATATAAAGATTGCACAAACTGGCGTTGAAAAATTGCCTCTCTCTGCGCATTACGTCACAAACCGACGAAGTCGATGCAAAATCAGGGTTGTGAACTTGATTGTTTTTTGTTTGTTTATTTTGTGGGTCATTTGCTGCTCGTATTTACAAACAATTTTATGTTTAATATTAGTGAGCGGCAACAACATAAATTTCAGCAGCATGAGCAGCAACAACATGAGCAGCAACAATATCAACAGCTACAACATCTGCAACTACACCAACAGCAGCATGAACAACAATATCAGCAACAAGAACCACAGCAATTTCAAAACTAGCAACAAAAATTTCAGCAGTAGCGGCAACAATGTCATCGCAACAAGAACATGTGACACAGCAGAAACAATCAACAACACAGCAATACTTACCACAACCACAAGTCCCGCTTCAGCTGCGGCAACAGCACAAACTTTTGCAACAGGTTAGTTCAAAACGAAACAGATCTAGCCCAGATAGCGTACAAGCCAAATCAGTCAAAATTAGTTGAATACTGGCTCTCATCTTCTGATAAAAATAATAGTATAAATAACACAAACAGCTTTACTCTATTCTAGGAAATGGAAGATGTAAATTCAGAACCCTTAGTTGACACCGAAACTATCGAACAAACTAAGAAACCACCTCCAATATTCATATCTGGAGTTGAAAGAGATGGTGAAGTAAAAATTCAAACAACATCCGAAGAAAAGTATAGAGCAATAACACAAGCCCTGCATGAAAGAAATACAGAATATCACACATACAAACTAAAACAAGACAAAACATTTGATGTTGTCCTTAAAGGGATCCACCACACAATACCCATACAAGACATTAAATATGAAATAGAATCCAGTGCACCAAATGCCAGCGTTATGGTCACACAAAAAATTATTGTAACCATGTGTCACGATGTGTTAAATGCGCTCGTCACAAAATTAGTGTAATGGTCTCGCTAAAAATTGCAGTATGGAATGCCAACGGACTTACACAACATAGCCATGAATTGAAGCAATTCTTATTAGACCAAAAAATCTACATTTTGCTAGTCTCCGAGACTCATTTTACAACTAAGAGCTACTTGCATATACCACACTTTGACATATATTTCACGAATCATCTAGCTGGAACAGCGAGAGGCGGTGCTGCAATTATAATAAAGAAAAACATAAAACATCAAGTTCTTGATGCATACCAGCAACCACATATTCAGGCAACTAGTATATCAATATCCGACCAAGGTGGTACCTTAACGATCACTTCAGTATATTGTCCTCCCAAACATGGAATTAGAAGTCACCAATTTGATACTTTTTACAAAACCCTAGGATCAAGATTCATTGCTGCTGGTGACTATAATTCAAAGCATACGATGTGGGGATCAAGAGCAATAAATCCGAAAGGTAGAGAACTTCTTAAAACTATTAATTTTAACAACTACAAGTACATTTCAACCGGAGAGCCAACATACTGGCCTTCTAACACTAGAAAACTACCGGATCTCATTGATTTTTGTATAACAAAAGGCATATCAACAAACAAAATAACAGCAGAATCATGTTTAGAATTATCATCGGACCACTCGCCTATTCTGATTACACTAAACTCCAAGTCAATTCCAAAGCAACATTCGGCCGCGTTGCACAACAAAAAAACCAATTGGTCTAGCTTTCGCCAATTACTTTGCAATACACTTTCACTGAATATTCCACTTAAGTGCCAACAAAATATAGATAAGGCAGTTGAAATATTTATTCAAGCTACACAGCAAGCAGCCTGAAACTCAACTCCCGAGCTTCACAACACGCTCAAAAATACCAAAACTCCTCCAGACATTAAAACAAAGTTGACGGAAAAACGAAAACTTCGTAAAAGGTGGCAAATCACAAGGTACCCAAGTGACAAAAACAAGTATATCCATGCAACAAAAGAGCTGAAACAATTATTAAATGAGAAAAATCAAGAAACTTTTCAAAGATACTTGGCAAATCTATCAGCAACAGCAGCAAGTGACTACTCCTTGTGGAAGGCCGCAAAATCTTTAAAGCGACCAATTGTATCAATTCCACCAATAAGAATGGAAAATGGGAAATGGACAAAGTGCGACCAAGACAAAGCAAATACTTTTGCAAAACACTTTTCAGATGTTTTTCAACCATTCAATTCGGTATCAAATCAAAGCGTAAATGAAAGTAAAATTTTTGAATATTTAGAGTCTCCAGGGCAAATAAAGCTGGCCATACCTCGTTTTCAAATAAACGAAATAAAAGAAGAATGTTTAAAACTAAACCTTAAAAAATCCCCTGGATATGACCTTATCACAGGGAAAATCCTAAAAGCGCTGCCGGAGGTTGGCTACAAGTTCCTCACTCAAATCTATATTGCAATTCTAATACATGAATATGTCCCACTCCAATGGAAAGTTGCACAAATTATTGTCATTCCGAAACCTGGAAAACCGTTGGTGGAGGTTACCTCATACCGAACAATTAGTCTGTTACCCATTGCGTCGAAGATTTTTAAAAAACGTCTTCTCACCAAACTTATGACGATTTTAGAAGATAAAAACATCATACCAAGCCACCAATTTGGCTTCAGGAAAAAACACGCGACCACAGAACAAGTGCATTGAGTGTATAATGTTGTAAGAGATGCTTTTGAAAGCAGAAAGTATTGTACCTCTGCGTTTTTAGATATTACGCAGGCTTTCGATAAGATGTGGCACCCCGGTCTACTGTACAAACTTAAAAAAGCTCTACCATACAACTTCTTCAACATCTTATCTTACGAATAGACATTTTATGATCAAATATAATGACGAGGTTACCTACTTACTCCCGATTAATTCTGGAGTTCCACAAGGTAGCGTGCTAGGCCCAGTGCTCTACACGCTATTCACAGCTGATATACCTACAAGCGAATCTACACAACAGCTACCTTCGCCGACGATACGGTGATGCTATCAATTCATGATAATCCTGTCATAGCTCCAGAACAACTTCAATCAAGCATTAATAAAATAGAAGCCTGGCTTAAAAAATGGAGACTTAGAGCAAATTCGTCAAAATCCACTCAAATAAGCTTCACTCTCAGAAAACAAACATGTCCTCCAGCATTGTTCAACAACAACCAATTACCACAATCAACTGATGCCAGGTATCTTGGCATACATCTCGATCGTCGAATGACCTGGCAAAAACATATTTTTTTCAAAAAGAAAACAGCTTGGCTTGAAACTCACATCGTTGTACTGGCTTATTGGTCATAATTCGCAACTTCCACTCGAAAATAAGCTTCTCGTCTACAAAGCTATATTTAAACCCATATGGACCTATGGTATCCAGTTATGGGGATCTGCGTCCAAGTCCAATATTGCAATCCTACAACGATTCCAATCCACGGTTTTGCGTCTAATTACAATTGCCCCGTGGTACGTTACCAACGAAGTTATACACCGTGACCTGAAAATGCCCACCATAAATGATGAAATATCCAGTTACAACCTTAAGTACCATATACGTCTCAGTACCCACCCAAACATACTAGCTGCCACTATTCTTACAGAAACTCAAACCACTATACGCCGACTTAAAAGGTCATATCCATTAAAAACTATTTTTTCGAATACATAGCTTATGAAACAATGCTTACATATTTACTTTTTGAATGTGTGTATATATTTTATTGAATTTTAGCACTGGCTAACTTTCTGCATGTCTAGCTTAAGATCTAATAAGTTATAAAAAATGTTTAATATCCTAGTAGGATAGATTACATAAATAAAATGGAGTTATTAAAAAAAAAAAATTCGGATGGACTAGCAGCTGGGTTATTATAAATTGGAGCCGAGGAGCTGGGTAAAAGATTACATAAGCTTCTTTGCAGATTATGGTCGAAAGAATGCTTGCTTAGAGAATGAAATCTCAATAAGAAGGGTGACCTCACCATCTGCGCCAACTATCGTTGCATAAGATCTCTTCACATTGCATACAAGGTCACATCAAGAGTTATCTGAGAAAGCCGGAAGCTTTTCACTAGATATTTGTTGATTTTAAAGTCTATTGCGATTGTTCGATTAAGAGTTATCTGTTTACTTCTATGTTTAAATTTGATAGTCCGACAAAAAGTATTCTTAAAAAGACTTAAAAATTAATACCAATTGGTATATTGTGAACTTGAGAGCGTCTTCCAAATTTTCTTTTGGACCAAAAGGTTCTTTCGACATCAAAGATGACTTTGACCCATGTTCTCTTAGATTAAAAGGTAACATAACGATTTCCTCAGATTTTAATTGTCTTTCAAAGATTTTAAATCAAATAGTTATTGGAACACCAAAGATGTACTTGGTCAATGTGCTCTTAGATGAATCTATTCTAATGATATTTCCCCAGAATTTATGCGCATTTTTCCATTTATGGGCGAAATGTTCCATCAGACATGAAAGATGCAGCTTACCTATATGTTCCTTAATAAATCGGTTCCAATGAGATATTATCAGAATTGATGTGTATCTTCAAAAATGTTTAGTTCTAATGGTTCTTTGGACACCAAAGATGAACTTTACTCATTTGCTTCTTTATGAATCTTTTACAATGGATTTACAATTTTCACAGTGTCTTCCATTTTTTTTTTTTTTTGCAAAATAATTCTTTGGACTTGATTAATATGTTCCTGGGTAAAACTGAACCTAACCATACCCTCCAGAATTTAATAATACGAAACATTTCTATAGACACTTAAGAGTCATTTGCGTTGTGTGCTCTTGAGTGAAGTTCACCTGAAAGTAAAACTAGTAAGAGAATTATCTTTTTTTAATGCGTATATTTAACGAACCTGTTATGTGCCTCTGGTATATTAGTTTTTTTGTTTATAATTCATTAACAAATTATTTACCAAACGTTAGCAAAGTGAACGATACTCAATGCGCGATATTGACCAAACTTTGACGAAAGTCGAATAGTTGATAAACTTATCAAGGCATTGGGATCGTAAACTCCGACTTAAATATCCGACTTTAAACTTGGACGACAAAGAAGCCAAACCAAACCAGATGGTTAAAAGACCATTCTACATTCGTTACGAGAACCACTATCTTTAATCACCATACCTAGACCCCTGTCCCAAGAAGGGGAACCATTGCCCAATTATCTGTGAAACAATAAATAATTAAGTTTCTGCCAAAGAATTATCGGCAAAATGTAAAGTCAATTGCCGATGACCTTTTTTGGTGCGTTGATACCGCCAGCAACGGTTTCGAAGTTCGAATTTGAACTAACAAAATCAGTTTGTTGAAACAAAAAATAAAGTATTTTCTTTGAAATTTATTTAAAAATAAACCAACAAAAAATTACTTTTTTTTTTTGTATTTTGCTGACCAATATTCATACTTTTAATAAAATATAATAATAAAAATAATAAGACTCTACCAGAAGCATTTTAGTAACAGAACCTATTTGTTAAACTTTTTTTCAGAATTCTGTAGAAAAAATCAAATAATTGTCATAACTCAATTTTTGTATATGTACAAGGTGGCGCAAAAGAAGTCATCCGATGTTGTTTGGCTCTTATTTTTTTTCTAAATAAAAAACTTCGATTCAGTTTTTTTATTATGTTTATTTAGACCTTTAGAATTAATTGTATTAAGTCGAGAAGATGATATCGGATAATTGGGCGCCGTCACTATTGATTGCCATACGGGCTCGTTTTATGGCATTTTCCATCACTTCGGCGAGAGTTTCGGGCGATAAATTCTCGCATTCGTGTCGGATATTTTCCTTGAGGGCTTCCAAGGTCTCAGGCTTGTTGATGTAAACACGAGACTTCAAAAAACCCCATAAAAGAAGTCCGGGACCGTTAAATCGGGCGATCTGGCGGGCCAGTGCAAATCGCCAAAACGCGAAATTAAGCGACCCGGAAACGCGGCCTTTAGAATGTCGGTTGTGGCTCGTGCAGTGTGTGCTGTTGCTCCGTCCTGTTGGAACCACATTTCCACCAGTCCTAATTCGTCCAGTTCGGGCAGAAAAAACTCGGTCAACATTGCCCTATAGCGCGCACCGTCCACTGTTGTCGTTTGACCCGCGGCGTTCGGCCCGATGACTCCTCCAGCGTGAACAGCGCACCACGCAGTCACTTTGAGCGGGTGTAATGGTTTCTCGTGCATCACTCGCGAATTTTCGGTTCCCCAGAAGCGATAATTTTGCTTGTTCACGTACCCGCTGAGGTGAAAATGAGCCTCATCGCTCATTATGATTTTTGCCAACACCACAGACGAATTGTTACGCAAAAAAATAGACACAATTATTCCGCGTTCTTGGGGAGTGTATCGCTCCATGGCTTATTCACTTGTATTCTGTATCTGTCTAGTCCACAAATGTCAAAACAGATTTGACATTGGCGGCCATTTGCAAAAATGAGAGCATCTTCCAATAGGGTGATTAATTTTGCGCCACCCTGTATGTTGTTTAGAATTGAATAAGGATTAATAAAAAAAATAAATTGTTGGTCGTACATACGAAAAGAGGTTCCCTTTATACATTTGAAGTCAACATTTTTATATACATGTTTATTTATTTGCATAAATCAAGTTTAATAAAATTATACGAATATGGAATGATTTCAACGTTATCTTTAACATAAAATATATTTTAATAGCTGCGTAGGGAAGGGTTCTTTAACATAGTGGGCAGGGTGCTTGGCGTTCTGGCGTGGTTTGCGGTTCAAACTCCGAGATGATTAAAAAAAAAATCCAAGGTTGCTTAACCCTTTTTTTTATTATGTTATGTTTTTAAAAAAAATTAAAAAAATATTTAAACTCTTATAAACGCAAAACCTCTCGGCACTGAACCATGGACTATATAGAAATTTTTAAATTTTGGATAAACGCTTCTCGAAATTACGAGAAATTTCATACATCGTAATTAACACTCCCGGTATCGCGCCGAGCATCATCAATATGAAAAACTATATAAGGACACAAAACTCTTTTTTTACAGCAACAACTTGCACTAACACATTGTCATTTCCACTAAAACACTATTTACTAGTTAGAAAATTATCTTCGGCCAAGCCGAAGTTCATATATCTTTCATCACCGCGATAGTTCTGCAACAACGGCTGTAATCGCTGGACAGACAGACGGATGGACAGGCGGACGGATATCGCTAAATCGTCTCAGAATGATCATTTATATATATACAAGGCATACCTACCACGCCCCCTTCTGGGCGTTACAAATAAGCGCACTTGGACTTGGCGAAGGGTATAAAAATTCACTAACAAATATTTTCAAAATTAGTGTTGAGTATGCCGAATGAGAATAAAACTGTGTTGAGTTCGCCGACGTAGAGTAAATTTTTTCCTTACGCTAGCTAGATTAACAGCCTTATTATGACAATCAAAACGTAACGAAACGTTTCACTCAAAGTCATTCACTTTCGTTCTAATTTGCTATTATTTATAACGTTATCAAAAGCTCTATCGTTTTCTTTGCGTTGAGTATTTTTTCTACTCACGTATGTACGTTGCCCATAGATATTTCTCGCAAAAGCTTTTTAGTTTTTTAGAGAAAACAACAAAAAAATTTTGCGTTTTTTAATGGTAGCATTTTTGTTTAAGAATTTTGTTTTTGTTTCAAAATATTATAAATTTAGTTTTTAAGCGCGATTGAGTGAAAAGGAAGAAAATGAAAACCGAATGCAGATAAATTTGAGGAGAAGAACACTTAGATATATATTCACAATACCTGATCAGTAGTAAGTTTTTTTCTTTATGTTTCCGATTGTTCACTTTATAATTGAAGGTGATAAATATAATTGTATTCCAATTCAATTGGCTTTATTTGGGAAAATATTCATTTGCAAACAACAAAGTTTCTTTTCTTGTACTATCTTAATTACGGTTTTGAATCCCGTAGTTTTTATTATTTTATTTTCACTACATTAACGAAATTCGAAAACTAATAGTACAAAAATGATATATGATATATTTTATGTTAATATCAAATAATAAAATATGATTTTATTCATAAATAATACTTTTATCAAGGCAGTGCCAAAGGCTGTTTTTAAACTAATTTAGTTTTGACAATTAAATGTTCAAATTGGTCGCTTAGAATTTGAACTGTAATTTAATTTCGATAGATAACTCCCCATTCAATTATATTAAAAATATGTTTTTAGCTTTTTTTCTTAGAATTTGGAAAAAAGGATCACAGTTAAAATATTAATAATTTATCAAGAAAATAAAGAGATACGTCTTACGTACGATTAACCAAGTGCAAGGTAATTGATTAGGCTTTAATCCTTTGCTATTAACATCTAATTAAAATAATATATTTATAAATTTTGCAATAAACCCTAAATATTGTATAAAAATGAAATACATTTTTATGCTTTAAATTTATCATAATAATTTTTTAAGTAAGGTGTTAAAGTTTAAAAGCTGACACTTCATTTTTATGGTAAAATACGCTATTTTTAAACTTAAAAGTATTGCTAATCTCACAAATTTTTCTTGAAACAAGATTTTTGCGACGTCATTAAAATAATATTAAAAGTTGTATTAATAACATATTAAAAAAAATTTTGTTTAGATACAATGATGTATACTACTACAGCGAAATCGCAAAAATAGAATGAAAAAAAAATACCTCTGGTTTCAAAAATTTTTGCTTTGTGCAAAACACATTTTCATCGAATATTTGTCATTTAATGAGATTTTCTTTATATTTCGAGTTTTGCCCTAAATTAAAACCATTAAGAATACAAATAGTCACATGTCTTTAGACCATAGATTTCATTGCATTTACAACTTTTTCAAATTCATTCACATCAGCGAAATAAACCAGCAGATTTATTTAGCAAATTCAACCCATTTTTGAGATTTCTTCATCTAATGATGACTATATCTAAAAACCCACAGGTACCGGAAGTTATGCATGCTAAGTTATTAAAATTGTGCAATTTGCTTCAAATACACACATATTTAATTCCAGAAGAAGAGCACGAGAATGAACAAATCAATATTAAAAACAAAACCCGTACAACGCCGGGTATGATATGCTAGTATTAAGTAATATAAGTTTTGTTTTTGTTTTCTCTTTTTCAGTTTTATCGTGATCATCAGCTACTACTTAAACTGTTTGTTTTTCTTGGAGTAATGCCGGTAGTAAGATCTGCACCGGGATTGGTAACATTTAATTGGAAATCTACTCAAATGATATATGCGTTTGGGTTGTATATATTGACTTCAAGTCTAGTTCTACGTGTGGGCTACGAGCGATTTAAAATTTTACAAACAACGAATGAGTTTGATGAGTACATCTATGCAATTATTTTCATTATATTCCTTGGACCTCACTTCTGGATACCATATGTTGGCTGGGGAGTTGCTAATCGTGTTGCTCAATACAAAACAATGTGGGGATCGTTTCAGGTACTTATAATTTATTAAATAATGATGTGATCAAAATTGTACAAAAAAGGAAAATTATTAAAAAAAATTTAATGAAACCTAATTCTGCTGACCATTTGGTACAGTTTTGTTCCCACCATCACAGTTGCAATTTTGTATGATAAAATTTTTCGAATAAATTCATAACTGGTTTTAAAAATTATAATTATATAGATAAAAGCTTTTACTCGTCCTTACAACTAGGGCTGAGCTCGAGCGTAGGGGAGGAAGGAAATATAAAAATGGAATAAATTTGGAAACAAAGAAAACTACATTAAACAACTAAATAAAAATTGTTCCTACTATATACAAAACTTGTAAGAGAATTATCTTCGGCTAGGCCGAAGCACATATACCCTCCGCCTTTTCAGTGAACCCAAAAAATTAGCTTCTTTTAGCACATGAGTGCTACATGTCTCTATTATAAGTGAGCGTTGTTCTTATCGGATCGCGCCCCTTTTTGGTTAGTAGTTTTGTGTTCCAACCAAAGTGATAAATATCAAATTTAAAATGGATATCTGCACTGAAACTATTTAAAATTTTAATTTTTTCGCATAGAAAAGAGTGGTTTGTATTGTAAGTTTTTATCCGATCTTGACCATCTTGACAGACGGACGGACATTGTTAAATCGACTCACTTGTACGTTGTCATACTTACCACGCCCCCTTCTGGGCGTTGCAAACGGAAGAACAAACTCAATATACCATTCGGTACGTTCACTTGCACGTGGCGAAGGGTATTAAAATTGGTAACTTCGACTAAACCGAATACACTCCGGAATTTTAGTAACACCAAAAAAATATACTTCTAGTAGCACATACATAAGTGCTACATGTCTCTATTTTAAGTGGGCGGTATTCTTATCTGATCACGCCTCTTTTTGGTTAGTAGATCTGTGTTCATACCAAAGTGTTAAATACCTAATTTGAACTGGTTACTTACACTGTTACTATTATTGTCTCCATAATTTCCTTTCTTTTAAATCGAGGGGTATGTTGAGCTACTAATACCGGTAATGGGGTATCACCAAATGTCGTGTTTGAAAAAAACACAGTTTTGAGGTGATTGGTAACTGCCGCACTTTTTTCCGCATTGCTTCTGGCCCAATGGGAGGTTCTGACAGTATGGGTTTTTTCATATTTTTGGCAGCTCGCCAGAGAGAGTAGTTTGACGATTTGGTGGGTGCGAGCTGTTCAACGAATTGTTGAAAGTCTCTTTGAGATTTCCACTTTAGCTGCTTTTGAAGACTTCGGGTAATGTCGCGAAGATCTTTTTTGCTTGTGTAAGCAGAAAAGTGAAATTTTTTACCGCTATATTTATTTGGTCTTTCGTTTTAAGTGACACATTAGGGTTTATGTGTGAGCTTATATACTGCCTATATTTGAGCCAACTTGTGAGCTTGCTGGTCAATTTATTTATTGGAGTAACATCGATGCTTGGGACATAATTAATTGTAATAATGGTAGGCGTATGGTCTGATGATAGATCTAGAGAATATTCAGTAGTTAATTGGCTTCTTTTTAAGGTTTTAAAGACTGCAAAATCGATTACATCGGGATTTTTGCGTCTATCTGTTGGCCAGTATGTTGGTTTGCCAGAAGAGACTACGTCTAGACCAAGTTTATTAACTGTATTCTACAGCAGCCTTCCCTTGGGTGATATAAGACGAGAACCCCAATACGTGTGTTTGGCGTTAAAATCACCAGCAGCGAGAAACTTTTGTCCAAGAGAGTTGAAGAATGACTGAAATTGCTATTCGCTAATTTTATGTCTAGTTGGACAGTATATAGCCGTTAATGTTAGATCTTTTAGATATTCATCGAGAGAAATACTAGTTGCCTGTATAAAATCTGTAGAGTAATTCTGAAGAGCATAATGTTTGATCCAGCTTTTAATGAGAATTGCAGATCCACCTCTTGCGTTACCGCTTGGATGTTTTGTGTCGTAGAGTCTATATCCCGGAATATTGAAATAGTGTTTTTCAGTAAAATGAGTTTCAGAAATTAGCATTACATCTATGCTTGACTCTTTTAGGAACTCGAGAAGTTCTAGTTTGTGTAGACAGAGGCCGTTCTCATTCCAAAATGATATTTTTAAACCATTCATGGTTTAGATAGGAGATGCTGAAGCAGAAGATTTTGATTTTTAATCATGTCTTGTACCATGTTTTGAATACTAGACATAAATTGAGACATGTTTTGCATAAACATTTGAAGGGTTTGTTCGAGATTGCTGCTTTGAGGAGCAGGCTGAACGTTTATGGGGACTGGGTTGTCACCTTTTAGAGCACTGGCGTATGAAACATCTTGATTCATAAAGTGATTTACATTAATTGGTGCATTGGATTGTTTAGGACAACTTTTGCATGACTTGGTTGGAATTAGTGGGTCCAACTGAAGTAATAGCCTTGTTTTTGAAGGTCTGATATACTGGACAGCCACGATAGTTTGCTGTGTGGTTTCCAAAGCAGTTGCTGCATTTTTTTACATTAGCATCTTCTTTTATTTAATGGCATGTTAGGGATGAGTGGAGATCTCCACAAATTATGCATACACTGGGAAGCGTGCAGTAAGTTTTTGAGTGGCCAAATTTCTTGACAATTTTGGCACTGGATTGGTCCACTGCGTTTGTGGGGCTCTTCCACAGTAATTTTGCGATGTAAGAGATATCGCAGAGAGTAAATTGGGTGGGATTCACCTTTTTTAAGAGATTTTGTATCGAATTCCAGTTCCACTCTGAAGAGTGGCTGTGGAGTTTTGTTGCGATTTATTATATTAGATACCATTTTAACTGAGAAGCCCTCTTCCTTTAGCGCTTCTTATATTTCTTTGCATTCAACGAAAGAGTCAATGCCTTTCAATATTACTGATAGGCCTTTGGAGCTTTTGAGCTGATATGTGTAATAGCTCTTTTTCGCTTTATCGAGAAAATTGATAACTATTCTATAATTTGGCTCACTGTATATTTGAATTTTTGTTTCATGTATTTCTCCTATACGGATAGGGACTACATGAAAATTTTTTACACCAATATTTTGTGTGAGTAAATCTAAAAGAGATTTAGAGTTTTGCTCACGTAGATAGATTGGAGGGGGTTTTTGAGTTTTCGGCTTGGGATCCGTACTCATATGATCGGCAAGAATCACGTACCGGTTCTGTCCCAGCTTGGTAGACTCATTGTTAGGATTAGTTTTTTGAATTTTGGGCAAATTCATATTTTCAGCGCGGGGAGGCGTAAGTTTTCGTTTTGGATAGTAGCGATCAATACCAGTCTGCACTACCGTAAATTTTCTGTTTTCGTTTCTATCACTAGAACTTTTGCCTGTATTGGGTGTTAACACTTTTTTATTTTTATTTGGGGTATCGCAAGGGGGGTTTTGCGTATTTAATTTAATAAAGGGAAATACAGAGTTACCTGGGATCATATTTGGAGTGACACATTGAGAACTCCAAGGAAGAGCAGGAGAGAGAGACTCAGCATGTGATACTACCGGAAGCGTAACATTTTGTTTTTCTTGATTTTTTAGTTGTTGGACCTGCTGCTGAAGACTGCGAATTTTTTGTTCGCTATGTTTATTTTGGTTAATGATCAGAGTATCGTTGTTGGTCACCAATGTTCCAACTATGTCTTGCAATTTTCCCACTGGGTTGTGAGTTTTAGCGTCGGCAGAGCGCACAACAGTACTCTGAGCTGTAATGTTTTTTGTTATTTGCTCGTGTTTGTTGTTGAACAAACGGACTTGCGGGGGAAGACGATAAACTTTTTGTTTTTTCGCGAGAGTCAAACAATTTTTTTTTTGAGCCTAAAGTAGTTGTTTTTGGAACATTGTTCACAGTTTTTATTGTTTGAACGGACGATTTATTATTTGCTGCACGCAAACCAGAGCACAGACCCGAATTAGCTTCGAGTTTTTGCACGACTGTTGGCGAATTTTCTCTCTCACGCAGTGGAGAGCGCTCCACAGGCATATTGGGATACAATTTTTTTTTTATATGTATGTTTTGATTTTTTGGTTTATTAACGAATTATTTATTTTTGTTTGTTTGTTTAGTTTGTTGACGGCATTAAAGGGTATGGTTTTTTATTTTTATTATTATTTTTGATTTGTTTATTTTTTTTCAATTTATTTGTTTGTTCAACGGGACGATTAAATATAAACACGTTGACGTTTCGAACAACAAGACATACACCCACTGAAAATGGGTGTGTTTGGATAATTTTAACGCCCACTTTCGTAAATCGGGAATATAAAGTATATTGCATAGTAACCGGATTTGCTACGCACATTTTACATATGATTGTTGCATATACAGTCGTGTCAAGATATAGGGAACTAATAACTGCAAGGACTGTTCACTATATCCGTGTTGTTCACTCTTTAAAGGTGGACATTTGTTGTTTTTGCGGTCAGAATTTGACTTTTGGGCCTCTTTTTTTTACGTAGACTTTGCAGTGATAGTAAACCAGCATCATCAGTAGAGTGTTTCTTATTGCTATCTGCTTGAAGTTAATTTCAAAATTTTAATCAATAACCTCCAAATAGTGAAACAAATTTTGAAAATCATTTGGAATATTCAATATTTTGAGTACTCCATGTTAATGGGTGATAAATGGGTTTTCACTATATCGAGGTGTTCACTATATATGGTGTTCACTATACCGATGTCAATGCGCGGCAATGGATGTGAGTGTTTCTTGTTTACAAAGAGGCTCTGGCAATTTGACACAATATCAGTATCTTTGAGGTTTTTGGAGTCTTGTTATAATGAGGGAGAGGATGTAAACATTATATTATTAGTTCCTTGGAGACCGAGCTCCAAATATGAAGGCTTCAAATTATTTCTGGAGAAATTTAAATAGTTTAACATTGGTTTTATAGTACCTTTGTGACAATAGAACCGATTTTTATAAAAAAGTTCTGAAAAACACGCATTGCTTTTTCATAATTCCCAGTGGAAGTTCCAAACTAAAGACGTGCTTTATATTGTCCGAAATTATCAAGAAGTTTTAAATTTCCACCCGGAAAAGGAACGATTGAAACATTAATTATATATGGCGTTTACCGCAAGCAATACTGTTTTGCTGTTAGCATCATCAATCAAGTAATATATATATTCACATCGGCCGGTTTCAGTTCCAGATTTATCGCAAGTTTTTTTAATTTAAATTACAATATTATTTATTTGTTAAACTCTTTCTTCACTTTAAGTATACCTTTTTGTCTTAATTATTTGGTTGATTTTTAATAACAATGACCACTCACAAAAGGGCACGTAAAAATACATTTCTTTAGTCCACAAATTATCGCTTCTCTCAACAACTCATGTCAACAACTCTTACAAATACAAATACAATATATCTTCATTACATTTTTTGCTGCTGCTAAAATTGTTAAACTGTCACCCTTTTGGACTGAGAGTCCAGAGGTTTGGTTTATTCAAGACGGAATATATATATATTCTCTAAATGAAGTTATGGTTGACATTGTTAAATATCATTGCACTTCAGCAAAAGTGTATGTGGAAGGTTTTCTCTTAAAGAAGAAGTTGGTGATAGAAAGCCATCACTTTACTTTCATGATTTGAATAATCTTGGGGGCCCTCGTCTATATTTGGACTAGGCTTGTTGTACTAGTTATGGTTACGAAAGTTACCGCAAGAAGTTCAAATATCTTTAATATCCTCAAATTTTGAAAACATTGATGATCGTTTAAATTTTATAAGGTTAGGAAATAACATCATTCGAATTTAAAAAGTACTTTTGTGCCTAAAAGTTTAGAAACATCTGAATTTATATTTTGAAAGTTATTCGAAAAGGTGACCGTACCTTTTGATGGTCCGTTTATGGTAATTGCTAGATTGAGTAAAACTTTAAAATTCGAGTTACGGAACAATTAAAAGAGTTTTAATTGATAATATAAAACCAGCTTACACTGATTAACAGGAAAGCACTATTAAAACGGAAAAGTTGTCGAAAATTTCATAATTTTTGTAATCTAGGGATTTTGTGTAGAAAGTGGGCGTGGTTTTAATCCGATAAAGATAATTTTTTTGTAAGTTTTTTGTTACTTCTAAAGTGCTAAATATTGAATTTGAACTAAATATCTGCACTGGAACTATTTTAAATAATTTTTTTTTGCATGCAAAGTGGTGGTTTGGAGAACAGAACTAACATACCAAATTACAGATCGATAGCTCTTAAATTACGACTGTAATCGCTGGGACAGATAGACGGACATAGTTAAATTTACTCAGAATTCGAAGCTGATCATTTATATACAATATATACATTGTCATACCTTCCAAATGGAAGAACAAACTTAATATACTGTTAATATTTGTTTACCATTTGAATTTAATTTAAAAAAGTTATACTGACAATGAGTATTTTTTGTTTGTTTGATTCATTATTATTAAGTTTTATTGTGTGGTACAGTACCGCTTAAGGTAATTACATTTATAAGTACTATTATTTTAGTTTTCTTTGCTTAGTTTCCATGTGCGATTAATAATTTGTTAATACTAACAATGTTCATAATCTAAAACTTAACTCAAAATGATTAGTCAAACCAAAGCTTAGCCTCAAAAATTCTAACTTTTAGATTATTCGTTTTCAGAACTTGGTATGATTACTGTTGATACCTTTACCAAAAACTGGCATGGTGGGATCAATTTTACGCCTACCGCCACAACTCAGATGATTGTTGATTTACATGATAACTTTAATTGCCAACCAAGAACTTTAATGTGAAATCAATGGGTTGAATATTTTTTTTTATTTTAGGCAAACCTTTTGGCCAAACTTTGAACGTGTACGATTTTTGTAATTTGTAATGTAAATGAATATGTTCTTTAATTCTTCATCTTCTTGCCGCACACTGAATGACATTTAAAATTTTATTTTAAGAATTAGATCAAGGCCCTGGTTCAACACTACATAAAAACAAATAGATATACAATGTTAAACTGATTTCCGAAAGCGGATAATAGAAGGGTGGGGAAAGGAATGTAGACTTATGACAAATTATTTGAAGTCTAGCGAATGCCCGGCATGTGTTGCAATGCCACTGAAAAAAAGAAAATGTTAGCAGAACTTCCCTGTACTTCCCGTTAGTTAGTAGAACTTCCCGGTACTCCCCGTTATAGCGATTCAGAGTTACGGCGGTGAAATTATCGACAGTAACCATACAAACTTAGAAACAAAATTGATTTAAAATTTTTAGGAGCAATATAAGCAATGTCATCGTATTTTTTCACTTAATTAAACAAATTGTGGGCGTTATAAGTAGGAGTGTATATCATGTAATTCTAAATATATATATATATATATATATATATATATATATATATATATATATATATATATATATATATATATATATACATAAGAGCGCCCAATGTCGCCATTGCTTGTTAAACGTTTAATTCGGCAAAGCAAAAACGAGCCCTTTAAGCCTGCAACGGAGCTTAAAAAGGTCCTCAATATACAAGCATGCATCAATGACACAATTCGTAACCTACTTAGAGAGTATAACCAAGAAAAGTTCCTCTTTTGACTTACAACCATACAACAAACTTTGCAAAAATCCATTTGAACTGGCCAGTAGAAGTATGGCAGAACATTTTATGATCCGACGAGAGTGAAATTATTTTATTTTGTGGTAAAGGCTCTCGTTCTTATATTAGAAGGCCTCGAAATGCAGAATATAATCCAAAATAAAACGGCCAAAACGGTTAAGCATGGAAGTTCAAGCATTATGGAATGGGCGTGTTTCTCTTACTATGGAGTGGGACCTATACAATGGATAAAAACTATAATGGATCAACACATTTATGTGAAAATACTGGATGAAGTGATGCTACCTTATGAAAAAGAAGAAATACCGCTGTTGTGGGTTTTATAACAAGACAATGACCCCAGACATATCAGTAAAAATGCTAAGAAGTGGTTTGGTGATCATTCAGTCAATGTCATGGAGTAGCCTGCACAGTCGACAAATTTCAATCCAATTGAGAACCTATGGGCTGATGTCAAAAAGGCGGTTTCTAATATAAAACCAACTAATACTGAAGCCCTTTGAACAGCAGTGCAGAATTCCTGCAGCAAAATTTCAGTCAAGAGGTGATAGAATTTAGTGAATTCTATGCCAAGAAGGTGTGCAGCCTTTATCTCCAATAAAGGCCATGCAACAAAATATTAATATTTGTTATTAAGCAATTCTTATTTTTTTTAACAAATTTGTTTCATATCGCCTAGTTTTATAGTTTTTAAGTGCACAAATGATACATAGTGCTATTTTTTTACCGCCATATTTTGTTTGTTTTCATTAAAACTTTAAAATATTTTCTAAAATAATAAAAAAATTTGCATATCTTTTTTTGTCTTTTTTTATTGATACTTATATTTCCAATACATTTGGAAATTTTTAAAATTAATGATTTAGCTATTTTCCTCCATCAGTGTCGGTAATTGTCATAGTGCTATTTTTTTACCGCTGTATATATTTACTTTTGAATTTAAGTTTTAATATTTTAAATTTTATTTTAAGGTTAGATATTTTCGAGTTACTGGAACAACACTAACTTTTCCGAAGTTAAATCTTCTTATCATTATTCTATTTATTGGATGCGTACTTTTATCTATTATATTTCTATTTTGTCTAAGCCGATTGTTGGATGGTAAGTTTTTTTTAATTCAAAAATAAAAAAATACATTCTCAGTGTACTTTTAGGATTTCTTTTATGGCATACAACGGCATATTTTCATATTATTACAATGATTAATATGAACGCAGCGTTATTTTACATAAATTCTCGTGCCATCAAAGGAGCATCAGATAGTTTATCTACTTGTTTTAAAAGAGTAAGTTAAAATTAAATAGGTATTTAATATATTTAGTATTTTTTTTCGCAAAATATAATTTACTAAAAAAAACTTCCCGGTACACCCGTTAGTAACGGAACTTCCCGGTACTCCTGTTAGTTAGCGGAACTTCCCGAGTTCCACACATAATGGCATCGAATTTACTTTCACAGGAATAAAGAATTTAATTGATATCCAAAACCGTTTTTGTTTTATTTAAAAAAACTTTTGTAGCGCTCTTATTGGAAAACCCTTTATATAGCACGATAGCGAGAAAACTGTTAAAGATATTGAGCTGGTTTGCATTTGGTTGCTCTTATGCCCTAGACGAACTGATTAGATTTTGGAGCCAATCCGCCCATGTCACACTATTAAAAAAATTATTGATCTCTTGTTAACACGATAGCTTGAAAATTGTTGGAGATATTGGGTTGAATAATTTTATGTTATGCTAGGGAATAACCGATTAAATTCTGGAAACGATTACGGTGGTTTACGTTTGTTATTTCTGTATAATATGTTATAATAAAGTCCTTAAAATTGTAATTAGAAATCGCTTTTAAAAAAGGATCAAATACTTAATTTCAGCTCGATATCTCTTAAACTATCTGTAATTGCTGGGACAGAGGGGCACACAAACAGACAGATAGACAAACAGACGGACATCGTTAAATCGACTCAGAATTGTCAAATCTACGACCCCCGTTTTGGGCGTTACAAATGGAAGAACAATCGGAAATACTCGTCGGTACGTGCTGGAGCTAGGCGAAGGTTCTAATTATATGAATTTGCAAGACTTGACAATACACAAAACACATTTAAAAACAAGTTAGAAATTATAGTCGGTCATATCGACTATTACAAATGCACCAAATTGTTAAATATCACAATCAAATTAGGATGGTTAATGATGATATTAAAAAAACTTGAACCACCCTAATTAGATTACTCTACTTATTTAAAATCGTTTGTATACTAAAATAACCAATAAAAGTTTTTAGGGAATTATTTATTCATATAATTAAAAAATAACAAACATGGATCACCCTATTTGTTTCAAAAAAATTTCAGCTGTTCCCAAGTACAACATAAAATTTTGTATAAAGTTTCAACCTAACATCTCATATGGTTCTCAAGATATCGTGCTAACAAGAAATCAGTATTTCTTGTAATAGTGGGCGTGGTCGTGGTCGGATTGGCTAAAAAATCTAAGGAATAAGAGCAACCAGTGCACAAAATTTCGGCTCAATATCTCTAAAAAATAGTTCTGTTATGTTTCAGAACATCTGCTTAAATTTTGAAAACGATTAGTGTGGTTTATGTTGTTATTTTGTATGTTAAAATTAAGTATTTATAACTTTAATTAATTATCTAGGTAAACAAACGAACATGAAACACCTTAATTTTATTGTTATATGTAACTATGTGGTGCATTTATAAAAGTCAGTAGGACCGATTATTTTTTTTTACTTGTTTCTTGCTGCTTTAGGAAATAATATACGAACCAAAAACTCTTTTTTATTTAATGTAGGACATGGAAATTGAGTGTACATCAAAATTGTTATCACAATATCGACTTCTGTGGCTTAACCTAAGTGAGATATTGCAAACACTTGGAAACGCATATGCTCGAACATATTCAACGTATTGTCTATTTCTGTAAGTTCGTGGAGTTTTTATTTTATACACATTAATTTATATATTTAATATCTTATGTTTCTTTAAACCTAATACCTGGGCTTGGCATTTCGTCCCTTTTCGTTTTCTTTAATGTATTTTTAATATTGATATCCTATGACTTCCTAAATAAGAAAAAGAAAAATAAATTTTACATTTTTAAGATAGGCTTAGGAATTATGATTTTAAATGTTTTTGTCACATTTGTAACCGCTGGGCTTGGCCAGGCTCTTGTATAATATATCAAAGAACAATAATTAATTGCCTCTATTTTCCTCAATTTCACGTCTAAATTTTTTTAAAAACATTATTCTCAAATTGTTTTTTCTTTATTTTCGTTAACTAATACAATAATAAACACACAATTGTTACTAGATTGTTGTTAGACCAACTTTTCTAATAAGATTCTACAAACTGGATGGAACCTGATCGGTCCCGAATGTGACAAACAAAAACATAAGTATAAACCTACAAGGATTAACCCTTACTCATCTACTGTTACCGTCAGAAACCAACCGACTAAATACAAAACTTCATTAAACGAACTTTCATCAAATTTAACGTTTTAAAGCGTCACCGATTGAATCAATTTTATTTGTGTGCTGTATTATCAGTATTAGGTGGAAAAGTAGCCTCCTTGAAAATTTTTTTTTTTATAGTAAACTAGCAAATGCCCGGCATGCGATGCAATGCCACTTAAAATAAGAAAAAAATTATAGCGATTCTGAGTTACGGCGGTGAAATTATCGGCAGTTACCATACAAACTCAGAAACAAAATCTCAAATTTTTGGAGCAATATTAGCAATGTCATATTTTCGCTTTATTAAACAAATTGTTGTCGTAATAAGTGGGCGTGACAGATTATGTATATCCTTTCATTCTTCCCGGTGCATCCCGTTACATGTTTTCTATAAAGCGCATCAAGTTCCTGAGCAATGGTGGTAGGCGTAAATTGATCCATCCTTTTTTTCAAAGTGGGTGTTAAATTTATCCAACCTCGCCCATTTGCGGGGAAGTTGTAGACAGTGCCTAGTTTTTGTTTACCCAGAATCATCCTTGGCGTGAGCACAGCGACTCCTCAAAATTTCATCACAATCGAATGAATGACGCCCATTTGGTACAAAGAAAGAAAGATTTTTCAACTTCTCGTCGACACCAAAAAATGTGCTTCTTTTAGCACATAAGTTCTACATGTCTATATTACCAGTGTGCGTTATTCTTATCGGATCACGCCCCTTTTTGGTTAATAGATTTGTGTTCCTACCAAAGTGTTAAATACCGAATCGAAACTGCATATTTGCACTGTGGGCGTGGTTCTTATCTGATCACGGCCATTTTTTGTGAGTAGTTTTATGTTCACACTAAAATTCTTAATATTTAATTTTAACTGGATATCTGCTCTGGATTTAATTAAATTTTTTTTACGCATGGAAATCGTGCGACTTCTTTAACCTTATGCTGGAGAAAATATTTCGAGCGGCGAACATCGACATCTCTGACACTATCTTCAACAAGAGTGTCATGCTGCTGGCATACGTTGATGATACTGACATCATTGGCACCAATGCGCGAGCAATCAGTGCAGCATTCTCTAACTTGGATATTGAGTCTTGAAGAGTGGGTTAAGTGGTGAACGAGGAAAAAACGAAATACCTTGTGTCAACATTCAAAGAATCACGGCGTCTTGGATAACATGTCATTGTTGACAATTACAAATTCGAAGTCGTCAATGATTTCGTTTATCTTTAATCCAGCATCAACCATAATGTCAGCATTGAGATCAAGCGAAGATTAACTCTTGCTAACAGGTGTTACTACGGGCTCAGTAGGAGAAGTAGAACCCTCTCTCGACGTACGAAAATCACGCTTTATAAGTCCCTTATCTTCCTCGTCTTAAGGTATGGAGCTGAGACGTGGACATTGATCATAAACGACGAGAGGGTGCTGGAAGAGTTCGAGAGGTAAATCCTCCGCAAGATCTGTGGTCCAGTGTGCGTGAACGACGTGTATCGTATAAGATGGAACCATGAGCTGTATGCCGACATTGACGTAGTTAAGCGCATACAAATCCAGCGGCTTCGCTGGCTAGGTCATGTTGAGCGAATCCGGCTACAAGAGTGTTTTATTCGATCCACGGTGGTAGAACGCGAAGAAGAGGACGACCCAATCTCCGTTGGAAAGACCAGGTACAGGGGGACCTGTCTGCTTCAGTTTAAGAACTAATTTGACAATTACATGTATAGTTAAAAAATATGAATTTAAATCCTTACTTCCTTATCCTTACTAATATTATAAAGGAAGGTGTATTTATTTATTTATTTTCGTTTGTACCGTTTTCACGCTTAAACGGCTGAACCGATTTACTTCAAACTTGGAACATATATCGAGATGGGTCTGGAAGGAATGATAGGCTATATGAAATCTGCCACGCCCACAAGTAGTCAAATTAAGTCAACAAAAACGATTATTTCACTTATAAAATTTCAAAAATCTCAAATTTGAAATTTGAGTTGGTATGGTCACTGTCGACAACTCCACGAAAAGTGGGCGTGGTTAGATGAATTTAACGCCTACTGCCGTAACTTCGGAACGCGATAGTCTACAATGATAAAACTTGGTATGAAGGTGTATGGTGACGAAATCTACCACCTCACAAAAAGTGGTCGTGGTTTTATCAATATAACGCCCACTGCCGTAACTCCGGAACGCGATGGTCTACAATAATAAAACTTGGTATGTAGGTGTATGGTGACAAAATCCACCATCTCACAATAAGTGGACGTGGTGGGATTAATTTAACGCCCACCGCGATATCTCATGAACGTTGTGATCTTTGATGATAAAATTTGATATAGAAGTGTATGATGATGAAATCATTATTTATTTTCGTTTGTACCGTTTTCACGCTTAAACGGCTGAACCGATTTACTTCAAACTTGGAACATATATCGAGATGGGTCTGGAAGGAATGATAGGCTATATGAAATCTGCCACGCCCACAAGTAGTCAAATTAAGTCAACAAAAACGATTATTTCACTTATAAAATTTCAAAAATCTCAAATTTGAAATTTGAGTTGGTATGGTCACTGTCGACAACTCCACGAAAAGTGGGCGTGGTTAGATGAATTTAACGCCTACTGCCGTAACTTCGGAACGCGATAGTCTACAATGATAAAACTTGGTATGAAGGTGTATGGTGACGAAATCTACCACCTCACAAAAAGTGGTCGTGGTTTTATCAATATAACGCCCACTGCCGTAACTCCGGAACGCGATGGTCTACAATAATAAAACTTGGTATGTAGGTGTATGGTGACAAAATCCACCATCTCACAATAAGTGGACGTGGTGGGATTAATTTAACGCCCACCGCGATATCTCATGAACGTTGTGATCTTTGATGATAAAATTTGATATAGAAGTGTATGATGATGAAATCTACCATCTCAAAAAAAGTGGGCGTGGTGGGATCAATTTAACGCCCACCGATTTATATCAGGAACGTGATGCTCTACGAAGATAAACGTTTGTATAAAGGTGTATGGTGACTAAATCTACCATCTTACAAAAAGTGGGCGTGGTCGGGTCAATTGAACGCTCACCGTTGCAGCTCAGAAACGTGATACTGTACGATGATCAACTTTAGTGTGAAGGTGTTTGGGAACTATATCTACCATCTCAGCAAAACTGGGGTCAATTTAACACCCACCGCCATAGCTCAGGAACGTGATGTACTACTAATTCTGACCGGAAAGTGCTATTACAATTTTAGTTACATACAAATGCGAATACCGGGGAGGTTAACAGTTGCGAAACTCAGTTTAAAGGTACATGGTGACAATAGTAACAAACAAACAAAGGGGAGTAACGGGAAGTTCTGAATACAAATTTGGTTTAAAATTATCAAATTAACCAAATATAATTCCAAAAATGGTGGGCTAGGCTGGAAAGTTTATTAATCTTGATTAACAAATAAGACTTGATTCTATTAAAAAAGAACCCGGGCACCGCCGGGTAATTTAAGCTAGTATACATATATGTGCTTAAAACGTTTCTGCATTTTTTGCGATGGGGGTCTGTCGCCTAAGTTAATAACTACGATAGATTTAGACATATATTTATATTCTTGATCAGGATCAAAATTGTCAAGCATAACAAAAAATATTATGAAAAGTTTTAACCAAATGTCTACACTGAGAGCAGAATGTAACAATAAGTAACTATAAAATTGGCTATGTCGTAATGGAATTTCCTTTGACAATCGAATGTAGTTTAAGCTAACTATTAATACAGGCAACCAAATTCAAATCAAAAATGGCATATGACTGCCTACATCTGTTTAATATACTGGATACTTTAAACACTTTATAATTAATATGAATACCGGGACATGAAGGTCATGAGGGAAACGAAAAAGCTGACTACTTAGCAAAACTAGAAACAAACATGAACTTTATTGGTCCTGAACCCTTTTGTGGTTTTTCGAAAAGCCACTCCAATGAAGCTATCAGGAAACTAGAGGAAACGAAATTTGCTGATCACTAGCTAAATATCATAGGTCAACGGCAAGCTGAACGATTCTTCATCCCAGGAAATATCTAGAAAGTTACTTTCGCTTAGTAGAGAGGACTTACGCATTTTAGCTGGTTACTTCACAGGTCATTGTAACCTAAGATTTCATTTTAAAAAAGTTAGGCCTTTCTAATACTGACGTCTGTCGTTTCTGTGAAATGGACACTGAAAATTTAGAGCATGTGCTCTGCGAGTGTCCTGCACTCGGCAGACAAAGATTTTGTGACTTTGGTAACACTGTTGTAAATCCATATAAAGCCTATGGGGTTAAAATATAGACCATGCACAACAATCTTATTGGCCGCTGTGCTTCTTGGCCTCCAATAATAATAATAATAATAGTCGAACAAAATATCTGAAGCCGTTATTATTTATGATTAATTCTTTTTCGAAAGTATAAAATAAAACAGCTTAGTTGATTTCAACGAATTTTGTCTGAAATGGAAAAAAATTATTTATTACCGATCATTTCCAATCAATGCAAAGTTTCTTTCAAAAATGATCATCATTCCAGCAGATTAATATCTAAAGTCAAAATTAAATCAAATTTTTTTGTTATTTTTTATACAGTCATTTCTTGGTATAGTGAACACCCTATATGGTTAACACCTCGATATATATCAAACACCCAAATTTGTACATGGAGTACTCTAAATGGTGAACAATAGAAATGCTTTTTTTTACTGATGATGCTGGTTTACTAGCACTGCAAAGTCTACTTGAAAAAGCGGTGCAAAAGTTAATTTCTGATCGCAGGAACAACAAAAATTAAAATAGTTACTATATTTTTCTTTCAGTGTATAACGGTTCTAAGATATAGTTTTAACAAGAATTAAAATTTTTTTGTAATAAACGGCCCACGCCGTTTGCGGTAAAGGATGAACATATGGGTTATTATAAATTGGTATATTCAAAAAGCAAAATATCTCGCAAAATTGTTGCACTACAATGTTGAAATTTGGTATGTATGGCTACAAAATGGCGGGGATCAAAGAAAGGGGCGGGGTGCCTCCCATGCAACCCTAATTTTGTTTGCTCTCTATCTTTGAAACTATTTGTCCTACAGCACTGGGACTAAAGAACGGTATTGGATACCTGTCAGGTACAGTTTTCGAATTTAGAGCGCGGTAGTCACCGCACGGCCTCCACTCTTTGTTGGCTTTCTGCACCATATGTAATGGACTGGCCCAATTACTTTTTGAGGGCCGACAAATCCCCTGTTCGATAAGATATCTAAACTCGTTTTTTGCTGCTTCTAGCTTTTCTCCAATTGATCTGCGTGGGCGTAAGAATACAGGCGCGCCATCAGTGGTAATGTGATGTGTAACGTCAGAGCTGATGGGTTTTCGATTCGTATTGAGCACTGTCAGATCATTATACTCACGAAGACTGGTTGCAAAATTGTTATGTACATTGTAGGATAAAATACATATAGTACCTGGTTGCGCAATGCCGTTCGTTTCAAGCAGTGTCTCCCTGTCCAGGAATGAGAAATATCTCTCAATCCTGTCCCTGTCGATGAGTTTACTTCTTTTCATATCTACGAGCAAGTAAATTTTTTTTAGAAAATCTGAACCTATGTTTTGCGAGGTGACGTCAGCAATTATGAAACTCCACTTCTGGAGTTTGCAAATTGGGCTTCTACTTGGGCGAACCAAATCTCGGGGCGCTCCGGCCAGAAAGGTGGAAACTTAACGTTGATTCGATTGACTTCGAAATCCTGCGCTACGTTGTTGGCTGCCGCTGCAGTTTGTACTCCCCTTCCAGTTGACTCCCTGCCACGAGTCAAATTTTCGAGACAACTGTTTTTACGTTTTACCTAGAAAGTTTTATTTGTTTCGCGGCGTTTTTACAAAATTGGCGTTTGACTCTTTTGGATCACGTCGGGGTCACCACTTAGGTGGATTTTCAAGAGTTTAAATTAAAAACCGATTTAATATTTATTTTAATTATATTTGTTCTGGCGAGAACCGAACGTCCAACACCGTTTAGATCTTTATTCAACTCTACTGTACAATATCGAAAAGAACAACTTAACTAGAAAAGTAACTGTTTATATATACTACTAAATGATGAGCGCAGAGAGAAGAGCGCCACAAAGTCATATGATATCTATTCGGCATCTATATATATATAAAACAAAGTTGTATACCTATGAACACGCATCACTCAAGAATGGATCGTGTAGAATTGTAAATACTCGAAATGATTTCAATCCAAAAATCAATTTTGGGCGGCACGAAGTTTGCCGGGTCAGCTAGTTTACAATAAAGCTTAATTTGAAAAAAAGTTAAACGCATGAACTTATTTGTACACCTTATAATATTGTACATATTATAAGGAGTACTAATATAAAACAATGAATAATTAACTTTATTTTATTTTTAATGGGAGGTGAGCGTGGTAGTGTGCCGAATTTCTTAATTTTTTTACACGATCTATATATCTTAAAAAAACGTGGATTCAAATTTCATCGAAATCAATCAACGTCTACTATATTTTGCCACCTCATATATGGGATCGTTACACTAATAAGAGTTTGTACGCATCTTCTCGTCAAGCGTCCAGCTAGATTTAACATCGGAACTACAGTGCGTTGTAGTACGATAGTTAGTGCATTTGCCTCTGTCGCCAATCTTCCTTTACAATAAAACAATTTTGTTAAAAGTTAGGTCTACACTCTGCTAGAGGCGTTGCGCCAAAAATTTATTTAACTCTCTCTTTATTTTAATATCAATATTTATCTCTTGGGTAAATATCTTTTTTCGAAATAATCGATTATTTGCATAAATTTATACTTCATCCTTCTAATATATATTTTGTTTTTTTATCTTTTAGGTCAATCAATATTACAATTGGAGCTTATGGAGCTTTATCGGGAATATTTCAGTTTGGATTTTCATATAAAGTGTTAGGATTAGTTGTTTTAACAATTTACTGTGCTACATTATTGTTTATTTTATGTGATTGTGCCCATAGTGCTACATCAGTTGTAGCCCATGGGGTGCAACATACTTTATTAACGATTGACCTTTTACGTGTTGAGACTCAAACCCGTCGAGAAGTTGATCACTTTATTTCTGCCATTGAACTAAATCCTCCAGTTGTAAACATGCAAGGTTATGGAGAAATAAATCGAAAACTTCTATCTGCGGTAAGAAAAAAAATATTTTTTAAACATGTGAACAATTTTAATTTATTTTAAATTTTGATACTTTTTTTATTTACACATATGTATGTCTGTCCCAGCAAATGCAGCCGAATATAGTTCCTATTTCCATGCCAAGATTTAAGTTTAAAGAAAAGCATACATAAAGTACACTCCCCACCCATACAAACATCTTTTTTTTTGCGGAAAAAATGCATAATAGTAATTGCGGTGTGGAAAACCAGTTAACATTTACTATTTAAGTAGTAACACAAAACTACTGAAATTTAGTACCCTCCGCCGTTTTAGTGATACCAATATTTTTGCTTCTTTTAGTTCTTATCGGATCACGCCTCCTTTTGATTAGTAGTTTTGTGTTACCACCAAAGTGTTAAATACCGAATTTGAACTGGTTATTTACACATTAACTGTTTTAATTCATATATTTTCTTTGTTTAAATTCATATCTTTTCCTCAAAAAATAGTTGTTTGTATGTGAGGTGGGCATGGTTCTTATCCGATCGCGTCCATTGTGAACAGTTTCTTGTTACTTTTAAAGTATTAATATTGAATTTGAACTCGATATCTGCACTAGAACTATTTTAATTCATATTTTTCACAAACCCCCTATTTGTATGGAAGAGGTAGTAGTTATGGTCCGATCTTGCCCATCTCAAAACTTAACCTCCGCTTAGAGAAGGTAAGCCCAGAGCGTGTATCCTTATTAATACAAAATTTAGTTCTTGCAGTGGCAGTCTGCCTGAAACTTGGGCCGATGAGTTACTGGCTTATCTCGGCCTATATGGCTCACGACCTCGCTATCTTCCCTGACACCAATCTTAGGGAGCTGTTTGTGATGCTAACGCACACCATGCTATATGGGGAAGTACAAACACGAATGAAAAGGGTGAGTCACATTTCGATTTTATCCTTAATTCTAACTTGCAGTTTTGTAATGTTGGTTATGAGCCGACGTTGAGGTTTTTAGCTGGAGTATTTGGAAAAATTATATTTTATTCAGAAAAACGTTTTGACAATTGATTCTAAGGTAAAAGTACATTTCGCATTTTATATAACTAAGTGTTTATAAACAAAGTGTATAAAGTACATGTTTTAATCCAACACCCCCACTCGAAGTGTACTTACTAAATTATCAAACCAATGTGTTTACAAAAATATTTATGTTTATCTAAACATACAGGTTTTGTTAGAAAATCTGCTAACATTTTGTCAGTCGATATTCCGCAAAATTCAACCAAATTTTGTTTCTTTTTTTCACGAACAAAGTGATGTCGTATGTCAATGTGTTTTGTTCTTGGGTGGTAAGCGTCGTTTGAAGCCAAGTGAACTGCACTCTGGTTATCGCAGAAAATCTTCGTTGGTTGATTGATATTGAAACCAGCATTTAATTCCTTTGAAAGTTCTCTCAACCATACAACTTCTTGTGTCGCTGCTGATAACGCCATGTACTCAGCTTCAGTAGTTGATAAAGCCACTGTTGGCTGCCGCTTGCTGTTCCACGAAATCGGTGCGTCTTGAAATAAATTGACATATCCAGTCACTGATCGCCGTTCTTCAGGATCATTAGCCCAATCTGAATCTGAATAAGTTATTATGTCTTTATTACCTTCTGCAGAAAATTTTAACTTCATCATGCAAGTGCCCTTCAAATATCGAAATACTCGTTTCACTGCCTTCCAGTGAATTTGATTTGGATTTTTGTTAAATCTGCTTAAGTAATTTACAGCTTGACATATATCTGGACGTGTGCATTGTGCAGCAAACAACAAACTTCCAATAGCTTGCTGATAAGGAACATTTTCCATCGACCTGTCAATCGATGTCTCTTTATCCAGCTTTTGAGTCATATCCATTGGAGTAGATATCGGATTACAATTCTCCATATTGTATCTTTTTAGCATAGTTTTAATATAATCCTCTTGATCAAGATAAATATTGCCATTATCTTTGGTAATTCTCATTCCCAAGCATTGTTTAGCTTTACCCAGAAACTTCATTTTAAAATCAGACATTAACTTTGATTTTAACTCATCTCGAAATACCTCATCGTTGCTAAAAAATAGCATGTCGTCCACATAAATAGCTAAATATGTCATTCGCTCGCCATCGATATGATAGTAGATACACGGATCCAATTTTGAACGACTCAAGCCATAAGTCAGCAACGCTTTGTCCAACTTGTGATTCCAAACCATACTTGCTTGCTTTAAACCATAAAGCGCCTTTTTTAACTTAAGTACCTTGCCATCTGGAATTTTGATATACGATGGAGGTTCAACGTATATGTCTTCTTTTAGCTCTCCTTGCAAAAACGCCGTAACTGCATCCATTTGCTCTATTTCAAGATTATTGCGAGCAGCTAAAGCCATCAAATAACGAATTGACGTGTATCGAACAACTGGTGAAAATGTCTCTTCGTAATCGACTCCTTTACGTTGAGTAAAACCTTTAACGACAAGTCTTGCTTTGTAGCGAATATTGTCATCAGCCTCCTTCTTCTTTCTAAAAATCCACTTGGTTTTTATGACATTGCATTTAACTGGTTTTGGTACAAAAATCCACGTTTTATTCTCCTCGAGCGAAGACAACTCACTATCTATTGCTTCCTTCCATTTAGCACTCTCATCGCTTGCCAGCGCTTCTTCAATTGTAATTGGCTCATCTTCAGGTATTTTTGCAATAAAACTAGTCGTATAAAACTCCGTCTGTTTTTTCTTTCTTGTACTTCGTCGCAATTGTACAGGAACCTCTTCTTCTTCCTCTGAATTCTCTGCAGACGATATTGAAACCACCATCTCTTTTGATTCACAAACTTCAGTTGGTGATTCTTCTGTGTAAGATTCGCTTAATTCCCCCACTTCATTGACATTATCTTCTAAAGAACCAAATGACAATGAACTTAAATCGGATTCATCGTTGTACTCTTTAACTGTTGAAACTTCATGACGTTTCTCATCCGGAAATCGAAAAAAATAGACATCTCTTTCATTGTCACTCACCATTGGATAACCTCTCACATTCTCAGCAAATTGTACATCTCGACGAATTACGACCTCTCTTGTTTTGGGAATATAGACGCGATAACCCTTGGTGTTTATGCCATAGCCGACAAAAACGCACTTTTCGGATTTAGGATCCCACTTTTGCCGCTTTTGTTTTGGTATAAGCGACATCGCTGTACAACCAAACACTTTCATTTGACTGGCATCTGGTTTTCGACCAGACCACTTCTCTTCCGGTGTAACTTTCAAACACTTATGAGGACTTCTATTTGCGACATAAGCCGCCGTTGCTATAGCTTCCGCCCAAAACCGCTTTGGTAACCTCGCATCATATAGCATACAACGCGCCTTCTCAGTCAAAGTCCTATTGACTCTTTCCGCTAAACCATTTTGTTCAGGATTGTAGGGAACGGAAGTTTGATGCAATACACCGTACATCTTCAAAGCATTTAACATCTTCCTGTTTACATACTCAGTGCCATTATCAGTTCTCAGGACTTTAATCTTCTCACCTGACTGATTTTCTACCATTTCTTTAAACTCAATAAATTTCTCGTAAACATCAGATTTATTCTTAATAAAGTAAACAAAAATCTCACGAGTAAAATCATCTACAAATACTACGTAGAATTTACTTCCGCCTATCGATTTAACCTCCATAGGGCCGCAGACATCAGAATGAACTATCTCAAGTTTTCTTGTTGCACGATGCCCATCGGACGGGAAACTAGTTTTAATGTGTTTACCTTCAGCACAACCTCTACATAATACCTTTGGAGTCTTCTCTTCTTTAAAATTTACTCCTAATACAAGACCTTGTTTAAGCAACTTCACGCCTTCTAGATGCAAGTGGCCAAACCGTTTATGCCACGTCTCTATATCTTCCTCCTTGGACAAAAACCCTTTTTCACATTTTTGCATATCTAGCTTGTACATGCCATCAATCATCGAAGCAGTCGCGATTAAAGCATTCTCGCCATCAAAAATTTTGCATCCACATTTGTCAAATTCGACGCGATTTCCTTTTTTAATGATCTGACTTACCGAGAGTAGGTTTTCTGCAACTCCAGGAACGTACAGCACATCACTAACAGTAACCGGATAAGCTCCACCATTGACATGGACGTTAAGGCAAATATTTCCCTTGTTCACCACTTTTAAGACGTTGTCATCTGCGATCTTGACTTCACCTTTATACGGTCTTGAGTTTTTAATTAATCCGCTACTCTTTGTCATGTGAGCCGATGCTCCGCTGTCCACATACCAGACATCATTTTCGTTTGTAGATTTCGCAGCATACGCGGCATACATTGTTGAGTTGTTCTGTGCAAATTTCTTACCAACATTTCTTTTCTTGTTTGGACACTGCGCCTTAAAATGACCTATGCCATCACATGCATAACATCTGCGCTCCGTAGCTGGCTTTCCCTGGTTCTTTTTATAATAATTGTTCTTACTGCTCTTACCAACCAATGCGTGACCAGCATTCTCCATGCGAACGTCCTGAAGCAGCTTCATCTTTATTGAATCTGCCGTAATCTTCGTGCCACAACTTCCCAGAGACATTATCATTGGACGATACGTTTCAGGAAGACCTTTTAACAACAGGCATCCTAACCACTCGTCATTTACCTCAAATCCAACAGCGCTTAGCTTCTGTGCGGTGCCAACTATCTGCGATACATATTCTTCGACGGAACTACAATCTTCTAGCTGTACCGAACAAAGTTTCTGCAAGAGTCCCACTTTTCTGTCCAGCCCAGAGTCCTCAAAAAGCGCTTTCAACGCCTTCCAAACCGCATTGGCTGTTGTACACTGCCTTACATACACGTACAAGGATTTATCCACCGACAGAACTAGCCGACATCTAGCCTTTTCATCCTTTGCTGCATCCGCTGCTGCAGGTTGTCCATCGGCGACGACAAATTGCCACAAACCATCGAGCTTCAATTGCGTTTCGACCGCAAATTTCCATGTAGTCCAATTTTCGGAACCGACCAATTTTTCAAATTTTTCAATACTTGAATATTCCATTTCGACTTGACTTAAAAAAAACAAATCGACTTTACAAATTTTCCAGGGCGAGCGGGCCCATAACCTTTTAGCTGGAGTATTTGGAAAAATTATATTTTATTCAGAAAAACGTTTTGACAATTGATTCTAAGGTAAAAGTACATTTCGCATTTTATATAACTAAGTGTTTATAAACAAAGTGTATAAAGTACATGTTTTAATCCAACAGAGGTACTTGATATTACCTTGGTCTCTGAACCTATATCTGATAGGGTCGTACACTGGAGAGTTTAGAATGAACACTACTTCTCTGACCATAGATTTATTAAATTTAATATTGATGACTGCATTCCAAGTCAACCTGACTTTAGGAACCTTAAAAAGGCAAACTGGGGTCTTTATAGGTGTATATTAGAGAAGCTCTTGCTGAATATGCAAACAGATCCCCCAGCGGATGGAGGATCTCTAGATTCTCTAGTTAAAACCCTTAGAGTTAACATAAATCAAGCTCTTTACACTGCTTGCCCTACTACAAAGATAAGGGGTAAGAAGAAGCCTCCCTGGTAGAGAGCTGAAATAGAAGAACTACGTAAAAGAAGTAGGAAACTTTTTAAAAATTCTAGAAAGATTGATAGATCTCTATCTCAGGCAGAAACTGGTAGTCAAAACATTATCGCATAGTCAACACGCCAAGAGGAAAACACCTCAGGGTGGAGTCCTCTCTCCTCTCTTATGGAACCTGGCGGTAAACACACTTCTGGTAAACCTGGAGAGGGCGGGATGCAGAGTGATCGCGTATGCTGATGATATTGCTAAAGCCATCTCTGGTAAATGTCCTTCCGTAATTAGAGATTTAATGCAGAATTGTCTTAATATTCTTTCTAACTGGGCCACAGGATGTGGATTAAATGTAAACCCTCAGAAGACCAAGCTGGTTTTCTTTACTAATAAACATCGAATACCAGACTAGGAACCTCCAAAACTTAAAGGTACCCGTCTAACATTCTCCGATATAGCTAAGTATTTAGGAATTATTCTACATAGGAAGCTAAACTGGAAATCGAATACCGAAGAACGGGCCAAAAAGGCTTTCATAGCGTGTACTCTTGTAAAATAGCCATTGGTAAGAAATGGGGTTGGCAGCCTAAAATTACCCACTGGCTAAAAACGGCCACAATTAGGCCTATTATGACTTACGGTGTATCTGTCTGGTGGCCATTACTGGATAAAATCACTAACTCAAAAATACTCTCAAGAGTTCAACGATCTGCGGCATTGTGTATTTTGGTGCTCTGCGTACCACACCCACCATGGCGCTGGATACCATGTTCTACCTGCTACTAGCTGCCAATACAGCTACTAGACTGCAGGTCTCATTACAATGGAGAACGGGAAATAAAGGACACTCATCTATACTATTCAACAAAATACCGGATCTAGTAGACTACATCACACCAATGCTTAGATTTGATAAGTATTTGAATGTATCCATCCCGTCAAGAAACGAATGGGAGCAAAGCGATCCTCTTTCAACTCAAGCCATCCAAATTTATCATCAGTTCAAAACTTCTTGAAAAGTAGGGGCGGAGTCTACTCTGAAAGCCTAAACCTCAATATTTCATTGAGGCTTCCTAACCACTGCAACGTGTTTCAAGCTGAAATAGCCGCTATCCACGAGGCAATTTCTTGGCTTCTGAAGAACAGGATATGAGGTATCTACATCCTTATTCTATTAGACATTCAAGCTGCTCCGAGATCCCTGGAATCAGTTCAAATTTCATCAAAAACTGTCCTTAGTTGTTACAAATCTCTCAATGAGATTGCGGAGCAGCTACAAATCAAACTATGCTGGTTTCTCGTACATAGGGACATTCCAGGGAACTGTAAAACTGATTAACTCGCTCGAGAGAGTACAACAAAAGAAATTCTACCCATCAAAAAGGAATATGGTATTCCTCTATCAACATGTAAACTCCTCATCAGGGAAATTTATATCAGGGAAACTACTTTAGATGGATGGGGAGTAGTATATGCAATATCTCGCGTATGATATGGCCAAAACTGAATCAAAAACGCTCATTCGATCTAATCTCTCTAAGTAGGTCTCAAATAAGCACCATAATAGGCGTTCTAACAGGACACTGTATCATAGGTACTCATGCAAGAAGACTCTCAAATGACTTCTGTAGAAGCTATAGAGATGATGAGGAGGAAGAAACTATAATACTCCTTCTTTGTACATGCCTCGCTTTAGCCAATAAACGATATATACATCTAGGAAAGCACTTCTTTGTAGGCCTAGTATATATATCTAAATCGAATATAATTAACATTCTTCAGTTTATAAATAGTACAGGAAGGTTCAGTTAACGATATAACTGGAATATTGCATGGCATCACAAAGGGCTCTTAGTCTAAGTGTGTCTCCATCTAAGAGACGCCATTACAAACTAACTAACTGGAGAATAGGAGATCACATACCAGCTTGATATCTCTTAAAGTTTGGCTGTAATTTAAAAACAGACAGACGGACACCGTCAAAAGGACTCAGATTTCGACACTGATCAGTATATAACATACCTCTTGCAAATGGAAGAACAAACTCAATATAAAGCCTTCGGTACATGCACTTGCACGTAAACTAAAGATCTAAAGTAGACAGGTACAGTACTAGAAACTGCTTTGAAAATATAGGGTTCAAATAGTGTAAACGCCTTCTCATCGTTCAATGATAAGTTATAAGATTGACATCATTATTTGTGTGAAACGTCTGGTCTGAAAACATATCGGACTGAAGGTTTTATGTAAACCTACGTTTAATTCCAGACAATACCTTTACAAGAATGGTAAATCCTGTAAATCATTACGACTATGCTAGTACACTTCAAAAAATTTTGTTTTTGTCAATTACAAAGGGGTGTACTCCTCTTCTATAGTGATTTTTTGAAGACTCCATTTTACCTTATTAACAAAACTTTGGTGTTTATCGACAAGATCTAAAAGTTTTCCGACTTGCAGGGCTTTACAGTGAATCCTAATAAAATCAAATTTTTTTTTATATTTAACATTGCATTCTAGCATCTTCTAGACTAAAACTTCAAGTCCATCAGGCATTGCTAAATTTAATTTTTCGTTTTCAGTATTGTGGATAAACAAAGTGCACATAAATTCATATTTTAAAATCTTAAAAATAAAAAATGTTTTCATTCAGATTAGACCTAGAGAACCATGCGCAGCTTGCCACCTTTGTAAGGTTACGTCGATGTATTTCTTATGTTTTATGTTGTGTTGTTTAAGTTCTAGTCCCGATATTTAAAAGATGCAATATACCTAATTAATATTGAAGTTATATTATTAAAAATATTTCAGGAATGTGGCTAAATATTGTGAGGATCCAAGCCGGGACCTCGATTCAATCCACACCAAACAGCTATACAACGGTTATTGTTTTTTTTTTAATTTATAACTAACCCCTTATTCGGGTTTTGTTTTGAATACAAGTATGTGTTTAAATAATTTAATATTTTCACTTTATTTATGTTTCATATACTCGTATAGTGCAACAAGTTCCTTAAATATTGTGATTGGTGTAAAATTGATCCGACCTATTTATTAAAGCGGACGATGAATTAATCCAACTACTTTCATTTTTGGTTGTCGACAATACCTCATTTTTTAATTGAATTTTTGTTGCGAAATGGGAATAACCCGCGGGAATAGCGGCGAGTAATATTCCGGTTGGGAATAATTTAAATAATATAAGAGACATGCGTATTAACAAGAAATAATTTATTTAAAATGTCCTGGTTTATTTCATTATAGCTATCTATATCGATATTATTATATATACTCGTAATTGATTTATAACTCTACAATATATGCACAGGGTAAACTTTTAAACCAATGGACCGATTTTGATGAAACACATACTGTTGTATTTAATCTTGCCAGTGCATTGATGCTGCATCATTTTTATGTAAATTAATATATTAAAATAAATGAACTCTCCATTTTTGCGCACTTTATAAATATAATATATTATAAATATAGTAATTTAATATACTGAACTTTCCGTTACTCCCTGATGCCAAATTTGAAATTTTTGTGGCGCAATATTAGTGAAATAATCTAATATTTTTACTAAATTTCACTATTTGTTATTGAAATTTGAATTTATTTATATATATTTTAATAAATGTTTGATTTTTTACTACCAGTATTGGCTTTTAATCGGCATAGGCCCAACAAATTTCAATCAGTCTATCTCAACATAAGCATACGAGCGAGTAGCATATTCATTTTATATTTTTCTCCGACTATAGTTTTTTGCCAGAAAAAACAAATGTATTACATTTTTTTACCTCTAATTATAAAGAATTTCTTTAATGTACGATAAAATGATGAAATGCATACAGATTTTATTAAAGTAACCAAAAAATTAAAAAAATTTTAATTTATCAATGACATGTTTTCCTCCTGTTTTGTTAATTAAAGTATCTTGCTGATAAAATAAATGAGTTATATTTAAATCTTAATAACTTTTTCTGTTTTTTAGACTATTTCTACAATCACTATATACTTAATTGTGTTGCTGCAATTTAAATTAAGTATTGTTGCAGAAAAGGCTCTTAGATCTTAAAATATTACCAAGAGTACTACAAAACAACATGCTACTTATATACACAGCTGATATCGCGATACCATTAGATATAACCAGAGAAGATATTTATATATCCACAAAATATAAAATAATCTTAATTTAAATCAACATAAAGCTTTTATGACATTATGTATTATGAAATTAATAACAATGATAATAATAATAATAATAATAATAATAATAATAATAATAATAATAATAATAATAATAATAATAATAACTTCCTATATACAGCAATGCAATCCTGGAGAACATCAATACATTTGGCTACGAAAGATAAACATAAACACCAGAAATATATATAAAAAGAGGCATATTCCAAGGAGACTCCTTAAGTGCACTATGGTATTGTATGTGTCTTAACCACTGTTAAACATCCTAAAAAAAAACAGAAAAAGTCTTCCAGATCAGACACCAAAAAAACGACATTAATAACAATAAACCATCTACTATACACGGACTATATCAAAAACCTTTACAGCTAATGCAACGCAAATGCAACAACTCCTACAAGAAGTAGAACAGTTTACAATAACACGCGTATGGAGCTCGGTATTGAAAAATGCAAAATTCTTCATATCGAACATTAACACAAACAAAAACACTTAACAATGAAACGTTAGAAAACTTGGCACCAGAAGAAATATACAAATACCTAGGATTTGAATAAAATAATAAAATAAACCATTCACATATAAAAGAACAACAACAAAAAATACATACATAGACTAACAAACATACTTAAAAGCAAACTTAACTCTGAAAACAAATACAAAGCAATAAACACTGACGCAATACCAATTCTTTTATATTCATTTGGAATAATAAAATGAAGCAATAAAGATTGTGAAAAACTCAACCAAATTAACAGAACACAACTTACAAAATATCGTAAACACCACACAAAAGCATGTAAGGAAAGGATTATAATAAGACGAACAGAAAGAGGAAGAGGACTAATAGACATCCAAATATTACACAACACACAAATACAAAATCTCATTAATCATTTCAGAAACAAAAATACAGCCCTACACCAATCAATAATAAAAGCAGATACAAATTACACATCACTTAATCTAAATCAAAACACCACACAAGAAAATACATATAACAAAACGGACATATATTTCCAGAAACAGAAGGCTTTATAATTGCGATCAAAGAAAATGTTGAGAAAGACTTATGCAGAAGATGCCACCAACATAAGGAAACAAAAGACCATATTACCGGAGGATCCCGATCACTAGCAGGAATAGACTACACAGAAAGACACAACACAGCACCCAAAATAGTCCATCAAGAACACGCACTCAAACACAAACTTATTACAACCGAAACCCCATATTACAAATACACACAACAAAATATTCTAAATAACGATCACATCAAACTATACTGGGACATAACAGTACACACAGATAAAACAATCACAAGCAATAGACCAGATATAACACTAATCAAACAAAAAAAACAAATACATATCTAATAGACATAGCAATACCCAACGATACAAACATAACACAAAAATAAAAAGAAAAACTAACTAAATATGCCCCACTATCTACAGAAATAAAAGAAATATGGAAACAAAACAACGTCACTATAGCCCCGATAGCAATGTCAGTTACAGGAATAACAAAACAATGCAACTACCACATGAAATCGCTTGGATTACCACCCCATATATACACAAACATACAGAAATCAATCATATTACAAACAACAACAATAACAAGAAAACTCTTAAACATTTAAAGAATATTTTGGAAAAACCAGCAAGGACCCTCCCTTAATGAACGATGGGTATGACTACCCCGCGGATCCTAGTCAAACTCAATTTCAATAACCCAATAAAAAAAATAAAAATAAATAATTAAATAAATAAGAAATAAAAAAAAATAACAAAACAAACAAAATGCAATAGAAAAAAATTACAGAGCATATATCCCTTGGTATCGATACCCGGGATATATGTTATCTCCGCATGTGCGGACCCATCGTGAGATGGAGTAACTCTGTATAATAATAATAACAATACAGCGTAAAAGATGCAGAAGAATTGCTTTTGAAACAAGATTATCAACACAGCCATATGTGAGGAAGTGGAGATGATTTGGTCTCTCTTTTCCTAGTATGCCGATAGATTTTTAAATCATGGTCAAATTACAAAAGTGGCAATATCACATTTCCACGTCACAGACATAACGGAGCGGAGTCTCAAAAGGACATAGACTAGACTTCTTGTATGCCAGAGAACTAGCATAAGAAACGGCTAACTCTAATGAAAACTCTTTTCAACAACAAATTAAATTTCTCGTTAGTTTAATATAATTATAAACTACAAGGTGGCGCAAAAGAAGTCATCCGATGTTGTTTGGCTCTTTTTTTTTTTTGTAAATAAAAAACTTTGATTCTGTTTTTTGATTATGTTTATTTAGACCTTTAGAATTAATTGTGTTAAGTCGAGAAGATGATATCGGATAAATGGGCGCCGTCACAATTGATTGCCATACGGGCTCGTTTTATGGCATTTTCCATCACTTCGGCGAGAGTTTCGGGCGATAAATTCTCGCATTCGTGTCGGATATTTTCCTTGAGGGCTTCCAAGGTCTCAGGCTTGTTGATGTAAACACGAGACTTCAAAAAACCCCATAAAAAGAAGTCCGGGACCGTTAAATCGGGCGATCTGGCGGGCCAGTGCAAATCGCCAAAACGCGAAATTAAGCGACCCGGAAACGCGGCCTTCAGAATGTCGGTTGTGGCTCGTGCAGTGTGTGCTGTTGCTCCGTCCTGTTGGAACCACATGTCCACCAGTCCTAATTCGTCCAGTTCGGGCAGAAAAAACTCGGTCAACATTGCCCTATAGCGCGCACCGTCCACTGTTGTCGTTTGACCCGCGGCGTTCGGCCCGATGACTCCTCCAGCGTGAACAGTCACTTTGAGCGGGTGTAATGACTATAAAAATAAATAATTAAATAAATAAGAAATAAAAAAAAATAACAAAACAAACAAAATGCAATAGAAAAAAATTACAGAGCATATATCCCTTGGTATCGATACCCGGGGTATATGTTATCTCCGCATGTGCGGACCCATCGTGAGATGGAGTAACTCTGTATAATAATAATAACAATACAGCGTAAAAGATGCAGAAGAATTGCTTTTGAAACAAGATTATCAACACAGCCATATGTGAGGAAGTGGAGATGATTTGGTCTCTCTTTTCCTAGTATGCCGATAGATTTTTAAATCATGGTCAAATTACAAAAGTGGCAATATCACATTTCCACGTCACAGACATAACGGAGCGGAGTCTCAAAAGGACATAGACTAGACTTCTTGTATGCCAGAGAACTAGCATAAGAAACGGCTAACTCTAATGAAAACTCTTTTCAACAACAAATTAAATTTCTCGTTAGTTTAATATAATTATAAACTACAAGGTGGCGCAAAAGAAGTCATCCGATGTTGTTTGGCTCTTTTTTTTTTTTGTAAATAAAAAACTTTGATTCTGTTTTTTGATTATGTTTATTTAGACCTTTAGAATTAATTGTGTTAAGTCGAGAAGATGATATCGGATAAATGGGCGCCGTCACAATTGATTGCCATACTGGCTCGTTTTATGGCATTTTCCATCACTTCGGCGAGAGTTTCGGGCGATAAATTCTCGCATTCGTGTCGGATATTTTCCTTGAGGGCTTCCAAGGTCTCAGGCTTGTTGATGTAAACACGAGACTTCAAAAAACCCCATAAAAAGAAGTCCGGGACCGTTAAATCGGGCGATCTGGCGGGCCAGTGCAAATCGCCAAAACGCGAAATTAAGCGACCCGGAAACGCGGCCTTCAGAATGTCGGTTGTGGCTCGTGCAGTGTGTGCTGTTGCTCCGTCCTGTTGGAACCACATGTCCACCAGTCCTAATTCGTCCAGTTCGGGCAGAAAAAACTCGGTCAACATTGCCCTATAGCGCGCACCGTCCACTGTTGTCGTTTGACCCGCGGCGTTCGGCCCGATGACTCCTCCAGCGTGAACAGTCACTTTGAGCGGGTGTAATGGTTTCTCGTGCATCACTCGCGGATTTTCGGTTCCCCAGAAGCGATAATTTTGCTTGTTCACGTACCCGCTGAGGTGAAAATGAGCCTCATCGCTCATTATGATTTTTGCCAACACCACAGACGAATTGTTACGCAAAAAAATAGACACAATTATTCCGCGTTCTTGGGGAGTGTATCGCTCCATGGCTTATTCACTTGTATTCTGTATCTGTCTAGTCCACAAATGTCAAAACAGATTTGACATTGGCGGCCATTTGCAAAAATGAGAGCATCTTCCAATAGGGTGATTAATTTTGCGCCACCCTGTAGTTGCAATAAAATAATGGTAATAGTTTTGGTCTTATAACTTAGCGCTAGGAGCAAACATACCAAATTTAAGCTCTTAAACTACGGCTGTAATCGCTAGGACAGACGGACGGACATCATTAAATCGAATCAGAATTTAATGCTAAAATGCATAGCAAAAATAAATGTCGACTATGTGCATTTCCAGGTAATGGAAAAAATAATGTTTAAATTATATAAACTTTATACATTGCCGGGTAATGAGAAAAATAAATTTGTTAATTATTTTAATATAATATTTCGCTTAAAAAATCAAAATTTTTTTAATTACAAGATTTAACATTAAATGTAATGTAAAACTTCTTTTATTGAAAAGTTTTAACAGTAATTTTAGCCTTTTAAGAAAAGATTAATAAATATAAAATTCGTTTTTTGAAGAATTTAAACATTAAGTTGCTTTCCGGTTGAAATTAAAAATAAACACTGAGCGCGAATTCTTCTTTTTTCTTCGGCTGTACATATGCGATAACTTATCTCTTTACGCAGTAAGTTACTTCTTCGACATCCTTGATCAATTTTACTTGATACATTACCCGTTCGCTTACACGGTAACGAATACTTTTATTGACTCCAAATTCGTTTGATAATTCGTAAATTACCATTTTCGTACATTCCCACTTTCATTGCTGGGAAGTGTCAATTATTGTACGAAATATTAGTAATTTATTTGTAGTAGTTAGGCGGTTCCCAGCAGTGAAAGTGGTAATGCACGAAAATGGTAATTAAAGAATTCTCTAACGAATTTGGAGTCAATGAAAGTGTTGGTTACCGTGTAAGCGAACGGGTAATGTACCAAGTAAAATTGATTACCGCGTAAGCGAAGAAGTTGCGTACATTTCACAAAATTTGTAATTGTCTAAAACATAAAGCACCGCGTAAGTGAACTGGTAATGTATGCAATTATAATTTAAAAAATGCCAAAAATATAAGTTACCGCATAAGCGAGCAAATGTTCCATGATGTCACAAAAGTACCTTACTGCGTAAGGAGATAAGTTGTCATATATGCAAAGCCGAAAAAAAACGAGTGGAAAGGTTTTTTATGCATTTTTACCTCTTATGTATTTGCAATAACTGAACTTTAACGGCATTTCTTTTTTTCATTATTTCTATTTGTTCTATTTTATTTCCTCAATTTGCTTTCAGTTTGATTTTGTAATTCGACGCGAAAGAAAGCAAGGTGATTATTTGTTAAGTGTTTTAAAATTTTTTTTTTGTGACTATGTTTTTTTACAGATTCCAATTATCTCTAATATTCTAAAAGAAGGCGTGTCAAAGAGATTGACAAATCTCATATCGGCAGATTTGCTTTTGATTGTTAAAACTATTTAATAAGACTTTTATGTGAACATCTTGTAACAAAATAAACTATAAAATTAATTAACGAAGTTTGTATTAATTTTTCCCATTACACGGTAATGTATAGAGTTGACATTATTTTAACATTACTTCTTATATTACCAGGCAATTGATAAAATTGATATTAATTTTTCTCATTACCCGGTAATGTATAAAGTTGACATGATTTATACATTATTTTTTCCATTACCAAGTAATGCACAAAGTTGACATTAATTTTTTCTATGCACTATTTTTTCCGTTACCAGGTAATGCAAAAAGTTGACATTTACTGGGTTATGAGAAATACCCAGCAGTGAAAGTTGCGATTGGTAATCTATATAGTTGTCAAACTACACTATGGGCTATACATTACGTAACCCATTACTTTTAACGTTGCGATGTCCTAGGAAAGTAATGTACCACATAGATTACCAAGTAAGTCAGAAAGTAAATGTCAACTTTTTGCATTACCTGGTAACGGAAAAAATAATGCATAGAAAAAATTAATGTCAACTTTGTGCATTACTTGGTAATGGAAAAAATAATGTATAAATTATTAGGTGTACAAATAAGTTTCCGCCGTTTTGAGAAAGATGGCGTGGCACGAGGTTTACGTTGGAATTCGCAGATGGTAACCTACTTGAAAATTAGTTTGTTTATTCCAGAACAACATAACCTTATCATGTTATTAAGTTCGCATTAGCATCATATATTTTTCTTCATCTAAAAATATCTCAATTTGAGCAAACTAAGTGTCATTTGCGGAAACTTTTAATTTATTTTTTTAATTTAAAAAAATCTGCTGCTGAGTCGCATCGATTGCTCGTAGAAGCATATAATGAGGATGCTTTGAGTGAGAGAACATGTCGTGAGTGGTTTCAAAAATTTAAAAAAGGTGATTTTGACATAAAAGACAAAGATCCAGTGGAAGGCCGAAAATTTACGAGGATGCAGATTTGGAGAAATTATTGGGTGAAGATTCGTCTCAAACATAAAAGGAACTTGCACTTAGTTTAGAAGTCACTCAGCAAGCAGTCTCACATCGTTTAAAATCGTTTAAATATTATTTTATTAACAAAAAACGGCGGAAACTTATTTGCACACCTAATATGTCAACTTTATACATTACCGGGTAATGAGAAAAATTAATATCAATTTTATCAATTGCCTGGTAATATAAGAAGTAATGTTAAAATAATATCAACTCTATACATTACCGTGTAATGGGAAAAATTAATACAAACTTTGTTAATTAATTTTATAGTTTATTTTGTTACAAGATGTTCACATAAAAGTCTTATTAAATAGTTTTAACAATCAAAAGCAAATCTGCCGATATGAGATTTGTCAATCTCTTTGACACGCCTTCTTTTAGAATATTAGAGATAATTGGAATCTGTAAAAAAACATAGTCACAAAAAAAAAATTTTAAAACACTTAACAAATAATCACCTTGTTCAGTTATTGCAAATACATAAGAGGTAAAAATGCATAAAAAACCTTTCCACTCGTTTTTCTTCGGCTTTGCATATATGACAACTTATCTCCTTTTTGACATCATGGATCATTTGCTCGCTTATGCGGTAACTTATATTTTTGGCATTTTTAAAATTATAATTGCATACATTACCAGTTCACTTACGCGGTGCTTTATGTTTTAGACAATTACAAATTTTGTGAAATGTACGCAACTTCTTCGCTTACGCGGTAATCAATTTTACTTGGTACATTACCCGTTCGCTTACACGGTAATCAATACTTTCATTGACTCCAAATTCGTTAGAGAATTCTTTAATTTCCATTTTCGTGCATTACCACTTTCACTACTGGGTAAGGATAGCGATCGCTAGGTTGAGTTTCTGTTATAGTAGTAGTACACAGGGCCGTACCTAGGAATTCTGGCGCCCGGGGAATTAGTGGATATTGGCGCCCTTTCAAATTTTTTTTAGAATCAATTTTTTTATGAAATTGTACTTTGTTGAAAGTTGAAAAATTTTCAAAAATTTTACAGTACTTCTTCCTGAAAGCAGATGTAGAAGCAAAAAAAAAGGTATTATTGTCTACATACATTTTTCTACATATGACATAATCCTTATAAATTGTTTGTTATCTTAAATTCACAAAATCAAAAAATAAACTTACAAGCACAAAGTTTACGCTCATTCGGTTAAAGCCCTGTTGTTTTTTGTTAGGCTCATGTTCGTTTCACCAGTAAAATATTTAATTTTTTTTACCTAATTTAGTTTAAATGCTTTCGGTTTGCTAAAGCGATGAATAGGCGAAATCGAGCGAAACAGTCTGGAAAAATTTTTCATCGTCATAGTGTTATATCATAGAAACACTAACGCAAAAGTCATATACTCGTATATTAGATTCTAGATTCATAACTTAATATAAAATTAAAATACCAAAAATAAAACAATTTTTTAAATTTATTAACTTGCTTTGGAAAAACACTTTTTTGGCAAGTTATATGCTCGTAATTCCTTTAGCGCTTTCGTCTATTATATTTTTACAAACGTTTTAATTTTCTTTAAATTATTCGCCATCAGTAAATTTGTTGTTTGTGTTGTTTAGTTAAGCTTTGGCCTTGTCAAGAGTAAATTTAAATTGTATTAATACCAGCAAGTAAATCGTTATCGTTGCTATTGACTGAAAGATAAAAAAATATTATTATTAATTAAAAAATAAAAAAAATGTGCACCAGGGTCACTCTCGTAAACAATATAAACTATTAAGAGAGTTATCTTCAAATACCTTTCGTCATTTCAGTTACACATAAAAATGTACTAATTTTACCACATGAGTGATACATGTCTTTATTATAAGTAGGCGTTGTTCTTATCGGGTCGCGCTTTTGTTTTTGGTTAGTAGATTTATGTAACTAACAAAGTGTTAAATACTTAATTTCAACTGGTTACTATTTTTAATAATTTTTCATTCGCAAAAAGAGAGAGTTTGTATGACAGGTGGGCGGTGTTCGTATCTGATCACGCCCATTTTTGTGAGCAGTTTTATTTTAGAGTTAGTTAGGGTTAGAGTTGATTTAGGCTGGTATGGGACCATAGCTCTCAGACCTCAGGGACCATTGTGCTGTACCCAGAATAGTGTCAGAATAGAAAATAGAGATGTAGGAATGAAGTGTTTGGATGGGAAAATTAGAAGATAGGTACACTATTTCCTAAACTTTTTAGTTTTATGTATGAATTTAAAAAGATTAGGGATAGGAAGAGTACTTATTATTGTTTTTCATACTCAGCACATAACTACATAGTATCCGCATTCTCGCTGTTGCAAAAGCCGGATATATACAGAGGTAATGCTCTTTAGTGTCCTCGCTCTCAAAGCAGGACTGACACATTGGATCATTGATGACGCCCATGTCGGTCATATGTTGGCCACATGTATTGTGTCCTTAGCTTTAGAAGGAGGTCTGCTAATTTCTTATTCGGCTGTTGTAATTATTACCAAATACGATGAACAAGCAAAATTGTAACCGTATGATTAAGTAAATATGAAGAATTCACAATGCAGAAGCCGCGATCGATTTTGAGGTCAAGCTTTTGGTTTTAAGTGGCCTAGGTTAGGAGCGGGTTAGAAAAAGTAAAACGTAACCGCTGGGCGAAGCCCAGTGGGTGGAAATCTAAGTCTTAAAAATAAGTTTAAAAAGTGCAGTTTTATAAGTTCGTGGAGTCTAATAAGTTCGATCAAAAAGTGTAGTGCGGTTTTTCCTAAGTTAATAATAAAGAAATAATCCAAATTTAAGTAAAATGGAAAGCAAGTAGAACACTACTTACTTCCAATCTCCCAACTCTAGTTGGTGTAGGATCCATCAGGCATTAAAAGTGAATATAATTAAGCAGTTCGATCCTTTATAACCTTCCATTTCGCTACAAAAATTTCTATGAGTCCAGTATAGCAAGCTTGACCTTCTTCTTGCGTGTGGCTCCCTGGGAGGCCCAGGAATCAGCATGCTCACCCGAACCAATTTTTGAATTTTGCCAATTTGTTGAACAACAAATTTGCAACCTTCAAAAATTAGGAGTTCAGCCACCACCTTGTTAAGCCATTTAAGCGAATAAGAGTTGGAACACTGCACATGAATAGTGCCGTTTTCCGTCCTCATCCGCTTAAAACTGATATCTCTTTCGATTCGATAAAGTCTATTTGTTTTTGAGACAAAATACCTTGTCCTCCTTCCCGAATTTCAACAGTCAAAGCAAGAGCGGCTACTTGTGCGTGGTTGACTGTTGACTTAAGGACGACGGGTTCAATGTACTGCCCGAAGCTTCGTTCCTAGGAACTCTAACGGTTGCTCTAAGAGAACAAATATCTTCTGTTCCTATTCCTGAGGTTCCCACAACCAAATTCTTAGTAACCGCTGTATTTACCCTATTTTGAACACCTGTAATCTCTTGTCCTGTAGCTGTTTTCATCAGTAGTCCAGATCTGGCTACTTGGGTTACCATGTCAGCCTTTCAGCTTTTCGCTTTGCTGTTTTTCACTAGAGCAGACATTGATCTGTCCACTGACAGGTTAACCAGATTAGATGTGTCGTCCGACCTGTTCCTCTTTCCAGCTTCTAAACAGAGGTGGATGAATGCATCAGTGAAACTGCCTCTGCCAAGGTTGCCTCAGCTGCATTTCTAGTGCTGAGGTTATCCCTCATTTTAATATTCTTTTCCATTCTTGCAGATTCAGCGCTCTTGATATCGACAACCATTGGAGGTTGTGTCTATACGCCAGTTTTCAAACTAGATGGATTCTTTCGCTCTGTCTTCGTTATCGACAAGCAACAGACTTTCCATCGATAAAGATAGAAAGCCAGGCGAGGAAGATTCACTTGGGATATTATCAATCAGTAACTTGCCATCTCCAGTGCTCTGATTTTTAGCCGAGTAAGCGAATTTTGGACCTGCACACCTATTATCCAAGCCGCTGGCGAACCAGTGGGGGGTGGCCCTATTTATACTCTCCAAGGGAGTCACTGTTGCAGAGGAAATATTTTATCGACATTTTAAGTCTAAATCCACAGTGTTCAATAAGAGCAGGGTTACCTCTAGCAGGATGTGATTCTTGAAACTGTAGCAGTTTCCAGTGAACTTAGTTTACCAGAGGCTGCGGCAGTAGTAACTACTGTAATCGCATAAGTAAATCCTGCGACAAGCACTTAACCCTTAAATAGAGACTATTCTCCGGGTCTGCCATGAAGTTGAATATGTCGAAATATTTTGGACAAGGGTGTTATGGAGCAGCTATTATGTCTGGCCTTACATGGCCATGTAAGTGGCGTTAATACCAGAATTCAACAGCAGTATTCATTGTTAAAATATTTTCACTGCACAAGTCACCGATTCAATCATTCCCTTTCCAATTTATAGTCATTCTTGCACTAAAAGAAATTGCCTTGGTGTTATGGGTGATTCTAAATCATCCAAATGCTAGATAAGTTTTCCAAGATGCAATATCACAAAATTCAAGACAATACATATATGTTGAAAAATACACTAGTGTGCTTAACTTTGTTGAGCTGTTCAAATGAATTTGCGTAAGTCTTGAAAAATATTGAAGTAAAACTGAAAAATATTTTTTCTATTAGCAGTAATGAGCAAAACAAGCTTAAATGTTTCAGTTAAAGTTTTTTAGAAGTTGTTTGAACTTGTACGGCCACTTTCAATATTTCTTCAAGAAAAATCTTTGGACTTGGCTGGGGCACTAAAAAATGCTTTAGAATTAATAAAGACGTTTCGAGATTATAGAGAAAACACTAAGGAAGTGTTTAAAAATATTTTTGAAGCGTCAACCATAATTTCGCTGAATTATTTTCAAATGATTTAAAAACTCCAGTATCCAGATGCGTCAACTTTCATGCCGGCGCATGAATCTATTGAAAATTCATATTTTTATTTATTTATATACTTTTTTCTACCTACCACGCCCCCTTTTAAGCGTTATAAATGGAAGAACAAACACAATATAGCGCTCATGTGCTTTATGGTGCCTTTAAAATAGCGAAGGGGTATTTGACCTTCGGCAAGTGAATATAAATCTTTAATAGTTAAACTTGTTTTAAATATCCAGTGATTTGTTTTTTTTTACAAACAGTGCTACTTAATTACTTATCTCACCGATGTAAGGAGTTCCCGATTTACGTTGACATAACCCTTCAAACTGACAATTGCAGGATTCATTTCAATTGCAACAATGAAAAGATCTATTTCATTTTTCGCTTCCTTGTCTGCCTGAAGTAAATCGATGGCAAGAAGAGTTTTTTGAACGCCTTTGGCAACTCCAAGCGTAGCATTGTGTGAGCAATCACAAAATATAAACAAAAGCGTCGAACAGTAAATTGCGTCTACAATTAGGCCGATTTCTTTATATGAAATAATATAACCGTCGCTATGATCCACAATTTCAGCAAATGCTCCGTAAACTGCTATTGCAATATTTACAAATCTGTTAAAGAAAAGAAAATGTATGAAAAGAAACAATTAAAACCGTACATTTATACATTTAGCGTTCGATTCCGAGTCGATTTAAAGGTGTTCGTCCGTCTGTCCAACTGTCAGTCCCAGCGATTACAGCCGTAGTTTAAGAGCTATCGAGCTAATATTTGGTATGCAAGCTTCTATTCCCCAAACAAAGGCAGATTTCAAAAATGGGTAAGATCCGACCAAAACTACTACCCCCTCCCATACAAACCTCCCCTTTCCATGCGAAAAAAATTAATTAAAATAGTTCCAGTGCAGGTATCCAGTTCGATATTTAGCATTTCAGTAGTAACACAAAACTGCTCACAAAAAATAAGCGTGATCGGATAAGAACAACGCCCACTGCCCATTCAAACCACCGCATTCCATGCGGAAAAAATTAATTAAAAATAGTTACAGTGTAAATAACCAGTTGAAATTCGGTGTTTAACAGTTTGATAGTAACATAACATAGGGGCGTAAAACCGAAAAGAACAACGGCTACTTATAATAGAGACACGTATCACTTATGTTCTAAAAGAAGAAGTATTACTGAAATGGCGAAGGGTATATGGGCTTCAGCATAGCCAAAGATAATTCTATTACTAGTTTTTTGTTATCATTTAAGCAAAAGGCTTAACGAGCAATCATATGGTATTTTAAATGAGATACAAGATTCCGAAATTAGTAGCTATAGAAGCCCTCCTGAACATAATTCTTATCAAATTGTTGAAATAAAAGATGCGTTTTTATTGAGTGATTCAAAGAGCGTTAGTGTTTAATAATTTAAAATTAACGTACACAAAATTTTAAGCATTTTTTTATTTTATAATGTTTAAAGTTCATTTAAATAAAAAAGAAAAGAACATTGGTTTTGTGCTAATAGGACCGATTTATTTAAATTCCTCTGGAAGTCATGGGTTTTGTTGTTATTTAATGCCAATGGAACCAATTTGCATCTAATATGAATTTCCGACTTTGTTTTTCGCGACACCATACGCTGATGAAGTGTCCCAAATTTTGGTATATGCGCCCCACTAATCATTTTAACAGGAAATTGCATTTGTGCATAAATTGCTTGACACCATCTCACCAAGTGAAGGACTGCAGTAGTGGACTTAACTGCTCAATTTGTGGACAGCGACATCACACCACTCTGCATCGTGGTTCTCCTTTAACCTCGTTTAGTTTACAACCACCCTCTGTTGCATCTAAATACAGCGAAATGTGTTGAATTCCATCTCGACAGTTACAGTCGACAGACGCCTATCGAGAAAAACTTGAGGTCTTGTTTTCGACTTTTTCCAAGAGCATACTTCTCAACACAGCTATGGTGCAAATTTGCAATTCGGGATCTATTTTAACAGCCAGAGCTTAAATTGATTCGAGTTCTAAAGGGACTTTTATTTCCGAGCGACCTTAGAAATTGCTAAAACTGCCAGTCGAAAAGGCAAACGCAAAAGTTTCTGGTCTGAACAACTTCATCTCTGCGCGTATTCAGAAAAAAATCCATTTTATTTTCAGCTCGCCCATCAACCCCCAGCTTAGGATCGAAGCAACTGGTTTACGCCGTTAACATAGTTGTTGGTTGAAAGTCGCCGAATGGTATCGACGACTAGCTCAACTCATTTGTTGTTTTAGTTTTAACTTGCATCTTTATTTTTAAAAGGATCTTTCCTTTTTTTTATTCTTTTCAAATTTTGATCAATATTTTTTTTTTCGTTTGAAGCGATTTTAAATGAAGGAGTGGAATGTAATGGCAAGAAATATTTACACATATTTTTTCTAGCTGTAGTCCTTCTCGAAATATGAAGAAACCTCGTCCGTCTCCATGTGCTAGTAAAGGACCTTGTCCGTCTCCATGCGCGAGTACTAGTAGTCCGGATCAAAACGCATCTTACAAGGACCTTGTCCGTTTCAAAACAAGTTCTCCACAGAATCGCAGTCCGGACAGTCAGTCGACATCGCCCGCTGACGCTCGCTATTTATGGGACCTAGTCCCTAAACTTAAAATGCCGCTACATTCGATGACGCCAAGCAATATAGCCAAGACGATTTTGGACAAAGTAATATTTCACCGAGTTAGTTCGACATTGATATATCACTTGCCATTGAGCTGATTTTGTATGTGAGGTAATATACTCTAAGCGGAGGCTTAGTTCGAAGATGGACCAAAACTACTACCTCTTTCCATACAAAAAAAAATATCATTAAAATAGTTTCAATCCAGTTCATATTCGATATTTAGCACTTTAGTGGTAACATAAAACTGGATGTGATCGGATGAAAACCACGCCTACCGTTCATATAAACCACCCCTTCTAGGCAGACAAAAAATAATTCAAAATAGTTACAGTGTAAATAACCAGTTCAAAATCAGTATGTAACACTTTGGTAGCTTGACGCTTGATTTTAATTAGAGACTTCGGAACCGCAAAGGTAAACACGCCAAATAAAACTGCTCATATTATGACGATTAAATACTTGTTTTATTGTTATTATTGTTTTCAGATTGCACATAGTAAATTAAAGTATATATTTCCAGCATCATTAACGCGGTTCTATATTGTCATAACAGAAAATTTGTTTTTTTTTCAAGTTAACTTCAATTGTTTTTTTTACTTATAGATTTCAAACTCTTATGAATCTAAAACATCGATTAACTACCTTGCGAAAACATAATCTTAGTAAAAAATTGCAACAGTCAGTTTAATTAATCAGACGACAAAACTCAATTTTGTATCCTGGATTTTCTGACACCTATTCTTCTCCGAGGCTGGCAGGGTCTTACGCCCTCACAACACACCTACTCAAAATTCGATCACAAATTTTCGTACTGAAAGTACAGTCCACACGAGACAAGTTCATGCTGTAAAAGCTCCAAACAAATACAGAGCTGCTTTTCGGTCAGAAAAAAAGTATTATTTTAGGTACCATATGTTATTTAGGTATAGTGTATACTTCTCGAGCACTAATTCTGGTTCATAGTGCACTTTCGTCTCGGAAAGACTTCAAAAGATGTTGAAGTTTCCCATAACAACAAATGCACAGGTAACAGAGTTAAGCAACAATGTTTTGGGTCGCATTCAAAGCATGTACAGCATTATGTTAGGATCCCCCATCGATTCAAGTCTAATTAAACTTTTTTTATCTTCTTTATTCAAACGTTTCCTGATATTCAGTTACCCGGTTAGAACTTCCAAATCAGTGGACTTGTAGATGTCTTAATAGGTTTCGATATTATTCAACACTATTGAATGTTAGAAGACGTAATGGCTCGATTTTCCAATAGCACAACAGACGGTGTTTGGCTGAATCTTTACAGGTTCCCTAACCCCTGAAAAAGTTCCGACATTTCACACAGTTGTTTCTTACTTTAGTTATATGACATTAGATCAACAATTTACCAAGTTATAAGAATTATAAGAAGTTGATTACGGTAGAGTTTTAGGAGAATATTTAGAACTGGGGCAATTGCACAGGTATTAGCCTCAAAGAATGGAAACGCTCCCAGTCATTATAATTGTCTCATCACGCCGTCCTTAAACCTGGAAATATTTCTTTTAAAGTTAGAACTTTACTGAAGCATTAAAAATTTCAAATGGAATCTGATGTTTCAGATTTGACTTGATCGATATAGATAAAGAATTTTAAGGATTTTGAGTTTGAAAACATTCACTTTCGGTCTTAACTGTTCACCAGTTTTAGCGATCAGAACACTTGTAATGTTAGTAAAAGAGATTTTAACATTAGCAGCGTTTTTTTTTTAGAAAACTTTGTGCACGTCGACGATGCACTTGCTGGTGCATATGACTTGCAGACCTCTATTAAAAATAGAGATGAACTAAAAAATAGCAGAATTCGAATCAGCCGGTTTCACGCTCAGAAAATATACTGGAAATTCTCTCAACATCCTTAGTGGCTTTCTGCGATGCCTCAAGAAATGTCTATGCGGCCATATTATATATTAGTGTAGAAAATTTAAGAAAAATTAGCACTCACTGCCTAGACAAAGTAGCCCCTTTAAGACAATATCTCAAGCTCGATTAGAAGTTTGCGGTGCAATTTATTTTTTAGCAGATATGGTCCACAATATTTATAAATTTCCTCGAGTTTGCAGATCATTGAAGGTGGTAACCTATATTATTAGATTCTTTCATTGCACCCATGCAAAACAGAAACAGTCATATGATTCAAGTTTAAGTTAGAAATATAAATTTGCTAATGGGTATCGTGATATTTCGGATAAAAAAACTTTTAAGCTTAACAAATGTAGACAATTTATTTTGATAAATCTCTTTATAGATCAGAATATTGTAATCCGAATGGACGTCTGGAAAATTCACAAAATATTTTATATGATGAATAATATCCAGTAATTCTGGCTTCAAATTGTTAATTTTTCCGACTTTTGATTAAATTCTTACATTCGATATTCTTTTATAGGTGAATTTAGTTATGCAATTCAATGTAATAAAAGCAAAGAATATTGGTTTTAGCGATGTTACACAATTGTAAAACTTGTGTCATCTAAGGAAAGAGGGAACAAACTCAAATTGTGGCTGTTTTACTTTCATCGAAAATGACATTATCCCGTCTCTTTGGTACTACTGGAGTAGACTTTACAGGTTTTTTTTTTAGATAAGTAATTATACAGGACGCGCATGTTTAATAACAAACCATAACAATTCAACTTGAAGCTACTACAGTAGTCTCCAAGCATAAAAGCATATTTTCACAAGAAATAATTATTTTTTGAAATAGTGTACATGGTCAATGGCGGAAAATCTAATCAGTTCGTCTAGGGCATAAGCGCAACCAGTATTCAAAATTTCAGCTTGATATACTTAAAGGATTTGTTTTCTCGCTATCGTGTTAATAAGAAATGATGACAGACGGACATGGTTAGATCGCCTCAGTTTTTAATTCTGATAAAGAATATTTATCTTAAGTATTTCTCTACGTTACTAAAATTTGGCCAAACACAATGTACACCACATATATAAATACTTACATGAAAATGCAATATGTTGAATAAGTTCTAGCGTAAGCATTACCAAGAGACTGTAGCAATTCGCTAAGATTAAGCCACAAGAACCGATATTTAGAGATGACTGGTGCTGAACAATCTTTCTTAACTTCCTGCAAATTATATAAAACGTAAATAAAAAATAGTAATGCTTTCAAATTTAAATTTATGATCCTCATTTAAGCCGAGAATTATCTTCGGCTTATTTACCTCAGACAATTTTCTTTATTATTATTTTTTATCATTTCATTTATAGTTTTGTTGGATCCTGTAAGCATAAATGGAAGCTGACAAAAGTTATTCTTATAAAATTATTAGTTATTAAATACTCAATGTGATTGCTTTGAGCTACAAAATCATAAATAACATAAATTGAAACTAAATTTAACTTTAACATTATGACGTCCTTCCTCTTTTTTGACTTTGGCCTTGCCCATCAAGTATACTATCGATATGCATCCCAATATATTTTGCTTCCGAAACCTAGGGGATGAGTTTATCACCATTAAACTAGCACAGGAGAATAAAAATTACTGCGTATAGTACATGTGATAGGGACACACTTGATTTCATTGACATTTATCTTCAAATAATTAAGATATTTTTTAAGCCTGTTTATGTGTCCTTAACAATAACTACTTCCCCCTTCCATAAAAATCTCACATGTTAAATTTTAGTTCTTATCTCTCATTCTATGGTTTTAATCGTTGGAACAAACATACCTACAACGACTAGAATACCACGATAATCATTTGTATATATATTTATATTATCATACCTACCACGCCTCCTAATGGACATTACAAAGTGAAGAACAAACTGAATGTACCATTCAATACGTGTTTGCGCTTACTTACCTGACGAAAACATGCAGCCAATGAGATTGATGCAGCTTTAATTGCCCTTGAGTTAATATACCATAACGCGCAATTCATGTTGATCATTGTAATGATATGATAATATGCGATTGTGTGCCAAAGAGGATATCCTGATAAAAAATATTTGCAAACATAATCTTTAGATCAGGCACATCGAATGCACTAAGTACTTTGTATTTTTAAGGATCCGCCTGTTTACTAAAATTTTGGGTTTGTTCTTCATTATTCTTGTTTTAATAATTTTTTAAAAATAAATGTGATGTGTGAATGATTAAATTAATATGATTAATAATCTATATATAAAAATGAATTCTTCTTTCTTTCTATCTTTCTATCTTTCTTTGTACCAAATGGGCGTCTAAACCAATTATCCGATTGTGATGAAATTTTAGGGAGTTGCTGTGCTCACGACAACTTAGGTTTAGGGCAAAGAAAATTTTGCCACGCCCACCTATTACGCCCACAATTTGTAAAACTAAGTAAAAATATTCGATTATTTCGGTAATATTGCTCCTAAAAATCGGAAATTTGGTATCTGAGTTTGTATAGACAATGTCGACAACTTCACTAAAAATGGGCGAGGTTGGATCAATTTAACGACCACTTTTAACAAAATTGAATATATGCGATTACATGGCTAATATTGCTCCTATAAATCTGAAATTTATTATCGAAGTTTGTATGGACAGTGTCAATTTAACGCCTACTTTCAAAAAAGGGTGGATCAATTTCACTCCTACCATCATTGTTCAGGAACTTGATGCGATATAACATGTAAAGGGATGCACCGGGAAGAATAACAGGATGTACAAAATCTGCAGCGCCCACATTTTGTTTAATTAAGTGAAAATATATGATTACATAGCTAATATTGCTCCTAAAATTTTAGATTTTGTTTCTGAGTTTGTATACCGATAATTTCACCGCTGTAACTCAGAATCGCTACAACGGTGAATACCGAGAAGTTCCGCTAACTAATGGGAGTACCGGGAAGTTCCAATACTAACGGAAGTACTGGAAAGTTCTGCTACCATTTTTTTTAAGTGGCATTGCAACGCATGCCGGGCCTTATATATATATATATATATATATATATATATATATATATATATATATATATATATAACTAATGGGAGTACCGGGAAGTTCCAATATATATATATATATATATATATATATATATATATATATATATATATATATATATATATATATATATATATATATATATATATATATATATATATATATATATATATATATATATATATATATATATATATATATATATATATATATATAACTAATGGGAGTACCGGGAAGTTCCAATACTAACGGAAGTACCGGAAAGTTCTGCTACCATTTTTTTTAAGTGGCATTGCAACGCATGCCGGGCCTTATATATATATATATATATATATATATATATATATATATATATATATATATATATATATATATATATATATATATATATATATATATATATATATATATATATATATATATATATATATATATATATATATATATATATATATATATATATATATATATATATATATATATATATATATATATATATATATATATATATATATATATATATATATATATATATATATATATATATATATATATATATATATATTTATATATATATATATATAAACCGGCTTTGCCAAGATTTGGTTTGTTTTTCATACAAATAGCTTTTAGTTGATTAAAATTAATAATCTGTCCATTCTTGCCCGCTTTAACCGGAAATAAAATAAGCGAAACTTCCCTTAAATCCTGTTTGTACGTTGTTAATAATAATTCATTTAAAACATAACGTTCCTGAGTTACTGCGGTGGGCGTTAAATTGATCCAACCACGCCCACTTTTTGTGAAGTTGTCGACAGCCTAGGAATATTATGTTTAATTAAGTACTAAAATGTTAAGCATATTCCTTGACAGTTACCAGGCGTCAGCACAGCGACTTCGCCTTAAATCAGGAAAATGATGCACTAGTTATCCAATATGTTAATCTAGCCTTGAGAGAAACGACACTACTGAGCATTATCTCTGCAAGTGTCAGGCTTTATCAAGTACAAGACTGCGGATTCGGGGTAGTGTTGTGCTGAGTTTAAATATTATCATACTTTCCCTATCCCTAATCTTCTGAAAGTCCTTCATACTATAAAACAAATAAGTTTAGTGTATAAATATCTTTGCTCACCTATATCTTTTATGTCTCTGGACACCCAGGATTTTGATGAAACATGTTGCAAAAGCTTCGTTGATAGTTCGAAATCGTCTCAAGGACCACCTAACTTTTTTAATCATGAACTACCCTAATTAGATTGCTATTTATTTTGGATTGTTTGATTACCAAGATATCCAATTAAAGTCATAAGGGCTAAATATATAATAAATATAACAAACATGAGCCACCCTAATCGTCTCCAATATTCAATCAGTTGTTCCCTATTATAACCAATTTTGTTTACAAAGTTTCAACCCAATATCTCCAACTTAGGTTTCAAAATCAGTTTTCACAATTGTGAAATAAAGTGAAAATATTCGTTTACTTCATTAATATTGCTTCTAAAAATATGAGTTTATATGGGCATTGTATCAGCGACAACTTCACCAAATATAGGAGTTGCTTAATTTAAGGTTTACTTTAAGACAAAGATCGGATCAAAAATAACGCCCACTTCCATGGCTCAGGAACATGATACTTTATTAAGGAAACATATACAAAATCTGCCACCTCTAATTGTTACGCTCAATTTGTGAATTAAGTGAATATATTCGATTACATTGCTAATATCGCTTCTAAAAATTTGGTACCTGAGATTCATTGCTGATAACTCCACCAAAAATAGGCGTGTTTAAATCAAAATCTAATTATCTTACACATATTTATAAACAAAACTCGGTAAATGCTGGGTACTATAAGCTTGTTAGAAATAAAAAATATGATTACCATCCAGAAGAAATGATAAAGACATCAAAAATAGAACGGCGCATAGAAGGCATCCTATGGATATAATGACAATTAGCGTTTTCAACCTCGGAAATTTTAAGGAAGTTCCAGTTACTCTATAAAATCTTAACTGAAAAGAAAAAATGTATAAAAATCATTAAATTGAAGTCAAAAGTTGAAAATACCGGTCATACGTTCTCCAGTTAATAAAAATCGAAATACATCTTGTGTGCGCGAATCCAAATGGAAAACTTTTGTTTTTAATCATGTAGGTGTAACAAAGTGTTTATATGAAGTAATGTTAATTTAATTTGTTAATTTTTTATTAGATAAATAGATAGATAGATAGATAGATAGATAGATAGATAGATAGATAGATAGATAGATAGATAGATAGATAGATAGATAGATAGATAGATAGATAGATAGATAGATAGATAGATAGATAGATAGATAGATAGATAGATAGATGTTTCCCAAAACGTAACAAAAACTTATTTTGTTATAAGGACCTTAAGTTCGAATAATATTGTATTTCTTATTATAAAAAAAATTGTATTCGCTGTTTTTTAATTTTTATGAAAAGAAATATTTTCTTCGTTGCTTCGTAACTATTAAAAATTAAAAATATTTTGTATATTGCTGCAAAGCAATTTTTAATGAATTCATCTTTTGTCGTTTAGAACCAATCGCAAAATTGAAAATGCACTCTCGATCGTAACCTGGGTAGCTAGAATGGCGTGGACAATAAAAGTAAACTGAGGCAATAATGGGAATGCAAACTAGCTTTTTCCAGAACTAAAGCAACACTTACGCCAAGCGACTTGCAATTATCGATTTCAGCATACGCTGCCAAAACTGTCCACGATATTTCATCATCTTCAAAGTAAAATCTAATTAAAATAGAAACCGGTTCAAAAGCGAAGGTCAGCTTTGATTTGAGCATTCGCTTATTCAAAGCTCCTAATATTCAGGGCGGAAACCGACGTTGAATTGCTGCCAACAGGCAGATTAACGGAATGTGGCTGCAAATAATTCAAAGTTTTATGTAGCATTAAAATATCAAATGAATAATCTGCAACATGTACCTTATTTAGCTCCATTAGTAGACGAAATTGAAACAAATTTAAGATTCTTGATAAAGTTTATAAATTTAAATTAAACAAGTTTTTTATTTATAAAAATTAATAAAACAAAGTAAAACAAAAGCCTAACCTTTAATAATTATAAAATAACATCAAAAAATATTTCTTATTTATATTTTAAGTAAAGTTTAGCGGTGACTCCGATTTACATTTTTTTTACCAGATATGTAGCCGTGAGAGCTGAATTTTTTAGTGCAAAAGAAATTGATAGGAAAGGCGTGGTATGGGGGCGGTGAAGATTTAAAGTTGAAAATTACGTTTTTTTCTTAATTTGAAATTCTCGCTGAGTTTTGTTTGGATCAGTATTATCGAGGTGTTAAATAAAAGGTAGCACAAGTCTTACCTTACTCCTAATTTTTGCGATAAATTTTAACCATAATACCGGAAAATTAAAAAAATTACCCTTAAGTAAAGCCAGAAGTCCGAGCCCGATTCAACAGAAGTCACCTTACAGTTTTCTGCGTTAAAAATATAACCCTTAAGTAGGACCTTAAGTACGGGCCCGAATCAACATCATTTTTCGTGATATCTTAAAAAGTTTTTGAGATATAAGCATTTTTTCGAAATTTCGGTTTTCAAGGTTAAATTTCTCGTAAAAATGCGTTATTATAACCCAATTTTAATAAAATAGAGCTAAAGCTCTATCAATTACCTTTTATTTGATATACTACACATCTTACCTAACTTCTCATTTTTTCGATATATAAGGGTTTTAACCATAATTGGTACTTACTTTTATTCAAGAATTTCTAAAAATCGTGATTTCACACAGGAAAACTTTAGGATGACTACTGTTGGTTCGGGCTCGGACTTAAGGCCCTATTAAAGGGTTGTTTTTAAATTTTTTCGGCCGTAGGCCGGCTACGCAGAAAACTGTAGGGTGATTACTGATGATTCGGGCCCGTACTTAAGGTCCTACTTAAGGGTTATATTTTTAACGCAGAAAACTGTAAGGTGACTTCTGTTGAATCTGGCTCGGACTTCTGGCTTTACTTAAGGGTAATTTTTTTTAATTTTCCGGTATTAAGGTTAAAATTTATCACAAAAATTAGGAGTAAGGTAATACTTGTGGTATACCAAATGAAAGGTAATTGATTTAGCTTTATTCTTATTCTATTCTATCTGGTCATAATAACGCATTTTTCCGATAAATTAACTCTTGAAAGCCAAAATTCCGAAACAAAAATAAAAAAATGCTTATATTTCTTATATTTCTTACGAAAATTAGTTTTTACTTTCTAGTATTTTTTTTACTTTTGAGGTATTTATTTAGAAAAATTGATGTATGTTAAAAAATTTATATTACCTGAAATGATCCCCATGATGTTTTATATTTAGCAACTTCGCTGGCAACTCCCCAGCCAACAAATGGAATCCAAAAATGTGGAACAAGGTAAATAACAAAAATAATAGCGTAAATGTATTCATCAAATTGTTTTGTTGTATGTAAAATATATAAACGTTCTTTTCCAACTATTAAAACAACGACTGACATGGAACACCAAAATATAATTGCATATATGGTTGCACCAGATTTCCAAGAAAAACTTATACGTCCCGGAGATGATCGCATAATTGGCATTACTGCAAGAACTCGAAAAAGTATCAGCAACAATTTGTGGTCCCTATAAAACTGATAAAAAAAATTTATTTAAACTAACATCATATAATTTAATATAGTAGCTAAAGGTATAGGTTTTATAGCACTGTGCAATACAAAAATGAGCCTCAATGATTCCATTTCGAAATAAAAGTAACCCCTCAGAGCAACAAAACTCATAAAGGGTTTTGAAAAGTTAACTCGTATTTTTTGATGGCCTCTTAAAGTTGGCATAATGTTTCTCAATATACTATAACTTGAAAAAACAGTTATATATATGCATCTGAGACTAAAGATGTATTCAGAGGCTTATGGTAAAATAGAACAAGAAACATTTTGTAGAACTAATTAAACCTGTTGCTCTGAGGGGCCACTTTCATTTCGCGTTAACGAATTTCAAGTTGACATCTTTTCAACTACGGCTTTAATCATTGGAACAGACAGACGAACGGACATAATTTATATATACATACTTTTATATCTATGACGCCTTCTTATGTGCTTTACAAATGAAATAACAAACTCAATATACGTGCTTGCACTAGGTGTAAAAATTATGGCCCTATTCGAGCAAATCTAACCTGGTCATGTTCTTCCACGGTATCACCATCACTTGAGCTGAGCTTTGATCTTAATAACCGGTGATATTCTTTTTCTCTTGAATTAAGATCCAGAGTTTTTAATTTATTTTCATTTAATTCACCAAGTTTGAAAAAAGATTTTAACTCATTTTTCAATAATTTACAATCGATACTTTCTGCAAATTGATATTCCTCAATTCCAAACATAATTTAACTTGAGTCTGTAGTACAGTCATTTGAAATAAACGAAACACTTATATATAAAGAAATAATTTCGTTACGAAAGTGTAAATACAAAGTTTTTTGAATACATATTTACTTAACAACCCTTCTTTCAAATTAAGCAAAAATAAACATTATTTGACTTTAACTTGAAAACTTAAGTGCCTACCCTAAAAATATGCAGTATGTTTTTTGTATTTGCTTTTGTCCCATTTTGTACTGATGTTACCACCCGTTTGATAGTCTGGTTTTTGAAAAATTTGTCCGGGTTCGGTTTTAAATAGCAACCGGACAACAAATGAACCAGGAAAATAAATGTTTCAATATTAAAAACAAAAAATAACCTTTAGGGAAAATTGTTTCATGATTTATTTCCCGAACTCTCGAAAAATAAGTCTTTTTGACGAATATTAAAACGTCAAAAAGACTTTTTTTTTAATAGAGAAAAGTAAAACAACAAATTTATTTTTTTATAAATTTAGAGAATTGATGCCTTGTCATGTCATGTCGGGCTCAATACAAAACAAAGTTAATGATGAGGACTTGTATGGGATATTTTTAGATTTTTTATTTAAGACAAAATGTTTCATAGATAATATACCTAAGAACACTGTTTACAACTACTACTTTCAGTTTGAGAATTAAAATCTACTATTGTACAAAATTTATTTAATTTTGTTACTTATAAAAATTGCTATTACGTCCACAATTTGTGAACTTTTGTAAAAATTATTATTTTGCTAATTCAATTTGCTTCAAAAATTAATAATATTGCTCTTAGTTTGTATGCGCACTATCGAAAACTTCACCAAAATGAGCGTGGTTAGATCAATTTAACACTCACTTTTAGAAATTGGTCAGATCAATGTTACGTCCACCACCATAGCTCAGGAAGTTAATACACTATGTAGGAAACATCAATAATGATTCACCGGAAAAAATAAGCTGTATAAAATCTATTATGCCTACTTATTACGCCAAGAATTGGTGAAATTTAGTGAAAATATGCGATGATTTCTTTAGTATTGCTCCTAAAAATCTGAATTTTGGTAACTGATTGTAACGTCAGCATATTGAAAAAAGTCAGATCAATTTTACGCAAAATGCATTAGTTTAGGAACTTTTGACGCTATAATAAACGATATAAAATCGTCCACGCTCACCTATTAAGCCCACAAATTTTGTGAAAAAATTTATTATTTTACTATTATTCAAGAAATCTAAATTTTAATTTCAGAAAATGTTTTCGGCAAAATAGAAGAAATTACGCCTTTTTTGTTTAGTAGATTTTTGTTCTACCAAAGTGTTATACACTGAATTTCATCTGGTTATTTGCCCTATAACTATTTTTAATAACTTTTTTCCGTATAGAAAGGGGTGGTTTGTATGAGAGGTGGGCGTGGTTTTATCCGATCACGCCATTTGTCAGTAATTTTGTGTTTCCATTAAACGTTAAATATTGAATTTGAAATGATTACCTGCAATATAACTATTTTAATAAATTTGTTCCCGCTTGAAAGGATTTGTATGGGAGGTGGGCTTGGTTCGTATCCGATAAAGCCCATTTTTAGTGAGTAGTTTTGTGTAAATATTTAAGTCCTAAACATTAAACTTGCACTGGATATAAATAAAATATCATTATAAAATGTGTATAATCAAATTTTTTATATCATGAACCACTCTAATTTGATTGTAATATTAAACAATGTGGTGCATTTGTAATAGTCTGTAGGAACGACTTTAACTTATTGTTATATTTGACTGTTATATATTTCGATGTAAGTTTATACATATTGGGCCAAAAGTGGTGCACCAATATGGATTTACAACCAAAGCATACCCCTTGAAAAATGTCTTGCCTTTTTCTGATTACGCCCATGAATCGTCGACTGATATTTTAAGCAATGATTTGTTTGGTAAATTAGTAATGTTTTGGAAAAGCTGTTGCCATGGTAATAAATATAACAATCTATATAAAAAAGTGTTGCTTCTAAGTTATTCATTTAAAGTTAAAAATTAATAATTATTAATAAAATGCGCCTTTAAAAATGTTAACCTAGTAAAAATGAATATTAGCTGGTATGTTTTAACATTATTATATGTTAAAATTTGTATAACAATTAGTCAGGTAACTATTAATTTGTTACAGTTATTAAATATTGGTTATATCAATTATAAGCAACAAAAACCTACAAGCATAAAAGTCTGAAAACACAAAACAAACAAAAAACAAGTAAGAAATTATAGTCGGTCAAACCGACTTTTACAAATGTACCACACTATTAAATATCAAAATATATTAGGGTGGTTATGACAATATTAAAAAAAAGTATCTTGAACCACTCTAATTTTATAAATAATGAACCATCTTAATATGTTTACTCTGCTTATTGAAGATCGTTTGTGTATCGAAATTAAATGTTAAAGTTTTACTAAACCATATAATAAAAAAATAACAAATATGGACCACCCTAATCGTTTCCAAAATTTTATCAGTTGTTCCCAAGCTCTCGCTATGCTAACAAAATATAATGACAGACAGACATGGCTAAATCGACTCAGTTTTTGACCACTATAATTTCTTACTTGTTTTTATTGTTTATACTGTTGAAAAGCTTACTTATATAGTGCTAGCTACCAAAACATACATATATAAACAAATATTTCACAACTTCAGAAATAAAAACATTTTATCAGAAGTATTATTAAAACAAAATTTGCATTATTATTACTTCGAAAAGTCACTACAACTTATGGTAAACAGTTTATTACATCGCCTTTTGCCTTAATTACCTCTTCGATTTTGAGAAGCATTGGTAACGCAGTGTATATTTTTTTACATCCAACTTCAGGTTAAAACTAGTAAGATAATTGTCTTGAGATTATACTGAAGCTCGAATGTCCTTCGTTTTTTAGAGAAATCAAAAAATTTGCTCCTTGTAGCACATATGCGCGGACATCGTTGAATCGACGTAGAATTCGACGCTTATCATTTATACACGTATCCTCACGGGTGTTACAAATGGAAGAACAAAATCAATATACCATTCGGTTTATAAAATTATAGTAAAAAATAAAATCTCTAAGTTAAATTGGCTTTAAGTGGGTGACACCTGATATGTAGAAAACTTGGTTATAGTACATTGTGCTACCAGGGGTTTGTTACTTAATTTTGTGGGTTGTTATGGGCGTGGTTGGATTAATTTAACGCCTATTTTTAAAAAAGGTTGGATCAATTTTACGCCTACCACCCTTGCTCAGGAACTTGATGCTTTATATAGAAAACATGTAGCGGGTTGCACCGGGAAAAAACAGAGTATACATAACCTGTCACGCCCACTTATTACGACCATAATTTGTTTAATTAAGTGAAAATATACGATAACATTTCTAATGTTGATCCTAAAAATTGTAGATTTTGTTTCTGAGTTTGTATGGTTACTGTCGAAAATTTCACCGCCGTAACTTGAATCGCTTTAAAGGTGAGTACCGGGAAGTTCCGCTAACATTTTCTTTTTTTTAAGAGGCATTGCAACGTAAGCCGGGCATTCGCTAGTTATCTATATATTTAAAAATAAATGTTTGTTTCTTCCTTTTTCTTTCTTTCTTTCTTTCTTTCTTTCTTTCTTTCTTTCTTTCTTTCTTTCTTTCTTTCTTTCTTTCTTTCTTTCTTTCTTTCTTTCTTTCTATATTTGTACCATATGCGCGTCTAAACCATTCATCCGATTGCGATGAAATTTTGGAGAGTTTCTTTCTCAAAATTTGAGTACAACTTTTTGAAAGAGCACTTTAGCTCACTAAATTCACTATTTTGTGTAGCGATGCTTTGTTCACTTTAAATAATTTTAAGATATTAAATATTTTTTTTATTTTTTTACTTTACTTATCCCAAAGAAATAAGACATTATTCCTGAGTTACGGTGGTGGGCGTCTTCTCAAGTTGTGGATAGTGACCACAACAATTTAGATATCAACTTTTATGTTTCTCTAAGTGAATTAATCGAATAAACCATGACCATTGGTGTTGTTTTTGGACAAAAACTCACAAGCACGCCTAATAAAAAAGTCCTAGCTACACATGAAATATTAATTTATTTGTAAATAACATCAACTGTGTTTTATTTGTGTTGAGTAATTTGTTGCTTCTGTTGAAGTGAGATTTTCTACAAAATGGTTAAAATTAATTTCTTTGGTCCATATTTAAAGAAACGTCGAGATCAAGGTGGGAGCATAAATACATTTTGTATTTTAGCCAATTAGTTTTAATATATTTAATAGTTTCTGGAGAATGTATTTTAATATTTTTTCAGTGTGGGAGTTATTGTTACTGGCGAGTGATCTGAAGAGAGTTATACAGAGATAAGGGAGGCCATATTTTTTAGTCCTTAACCGAAAGCAAAATCAATAAGGTCTGGCGTCTTACCTCTGTCTGAAGCCAGTTAGTGGGATTACAGCTGGATAATACGCCAAGACCGCACTTGGTCCTGTATTTATTTTTACCGCGAATTTCACAGCGGAGTTTTCTCACTTTCGCGATGGAGAGCGCCAAACATTTCAATATTTTTTTAATTTTGTTTATGTTTTAATTTTATGTCCGCAAAAAACGGTGGTTTGTATGAGAGGAGGGTGTGGTTCTTATCCTACCACGCAAATTTTGGTTCTTATCCTACCACGCAAATTTTTGTGAGCAGTTTTGTGTTACTTAAGTGCTCAATATTGAACTTTAATTGGATATCTGCTTTGAAAATAGTTTAATTAATTTTTTTCGCACATAAAGGGGTGGCTGTAAGTGGGGATAGTAGTTTTGGTCTGATCTTGCACATCTTAGAACTTAGCCTCCGCTTGGAGAAAAGGATCTCACATACAAAATATTGAGACAAGTTAAAAGCTTTAAAAAACTTAATTGTACACGTATTAATATTCATCCTACATAAATAAAACAGAACTATTAAGAAAAGACTAATAACATGATTGCAATTTGTAATTGCAATAACATTCAATATTGCTGTTGTAATGCAAGGACAATAAAAAAATTGCGTTAGGAAGAACAATACTAACACCATCACAACAACACAGGTTTGAAGATAAGACTTTTTTCTTTACTTAAAGATTGTTTAAAAGCATATATGTATAATGATATATTGAAAAATAAGTATTATATATTTTTAGAATGTGCCTTCATTCAGAGTAATTGCCCCACAGAACATATGCAAAGGAGAAGGCAATGATTCAACATTACGAAGTTCATCAGGAGTAACAATAAGGTAATTTCAATTACTGTAATCGTATACTTATAAAATACTATTTAAAAAACTTTAATTCGTTTTTCTTTTGTCCGTTCGTCTGTCCATCTGTCTATCTCAGTAGTTACAGCCGTAGTTTACGAGCTATAGAGCTCTATTATTCTCCAAGCGGAGGCTAAGTTTTAAGATGTGCAAGATCGAACCAAAACTACAACTTTACCCCTTTCCATTCTAAAAAAATTAATAAAATAGTTCCAGTGCATAAAACCACTTAAATAGCAACATAAAACTGCTCACAAAACATGGGCGTGATCGGAAACCACGCCACGCCCACTTCGCATACAAACCACCCCTTTCTAGTTACATTGTGAATTTTAAGTCCCCTGGACCAGATGGAATTTTTCAATCGATATTCAGGAAATCGTCAGATTTACTATTTCCCTAGCTAATGACAATATGTAGAAGTATTCTTGACCTTAATCACATTCCCAAATTGTGGAAATATAATGCGACATAAGCTTAATGTATACCCTCAAAAGATCGAGATAGTGCTCTTTACTAATAAACATTAAATGCTAGACCTAGAAACTTCATAAATATCAGCCAATACTCAAATAAACTGCGGCCTCACTACAATGTAGAACGTGAACTAAAGGACACTTATCTGTACTTCAAGTATTCAATAAAATACCGACGGAAGTACTTAGATTACATCACACCAAAAATTGTATTTTGACGTATCTATTCCCTCAAGGAACGAATGAGCGCAAGGCGATCCTCTTCCATACCGATCCATCCAAATTTACACTGATGGTTCAAAACTTCTTGATAGAGTTGACGGTGGAGTCTACTCTGAAAACCTAAACCTTAATTTTTCATTTAGGTTGGCAGCCGCTATTTACATGACAACTCCTTGGCTATTGAAGAACCGGATATCAGAAATTGACTTCCTTAACTATCAGACAGTCAAGTTGCTCTGAGAACCCTGGAATCAGTTCAAATTTTAGAAACTGCCCTCAGCTGCTGCAAATCTATTAATGAGATTACGGAGCAGCTACAAATCAAACAATGTTGTCTTCCCGGACATAGGGACATTCCAGGGAACTGTTATGCCGATAAACTCGCTCGAGAGTTTACAACAAAACAAATTCTACCCATTAAGAAGGAATATGGCATTCCTCTATCAACATGTAAACTCCATTTTATGTGTTATTGAAGGGTATATGTACTTCGCCATAGCCAGAGATAATCTTATTCCTTTTTATTTATATTTAAGCAGCACAGTTGCACGTCCCAATTGTTTAAATGATTTTATTAATTTTTTTATACAATATTACCCAAAATTATTTTTAAATCCTATATAATTTTCTGGTAATATGCTTTTATTTCAGTTTTCAGCCAAGAGATGGAATTAAACTGTCATATAAATTCCGCATTTTTTTCAAAAGCCTCGGAACGGAAAACTTCTCGCAACGAGAAACTTTGCTTATATGGAAAGCAGTTCGAGCTTTGGAAAATCGACTAAATAGCAGAGAGCGGTTGGAAATTTCTAAAAATAATATTGTGTATATACATAAATCAGAGGTAAGTTTTAACATTTTTGACTTCTGAAGAATTAAGTTAACGTAAAATTTGTATATTACGACATTATAAAAATAAATATTTGGTTGGTTAGCTTTATTACACCATTTGTGAAACCGCTGAGAACTAAGGTTATCTATTGCGAATTTTCCTAATGTACTATGCCGTAAGGACCCATTTCTTTGGTTCTAGCTTCGGCATATGTATATATTTGTAAGGCCATCCCATTTTTTTTCGGCAAGGTCCCACATTATCCAGTGACTGGTAATAGTCGAAGTGATCCTGAATATATCTGATATTGGCTTTATTCATTTGTCGGTTCTTTGGTATTTTGTAGGCACTATTATTTATTTATTATTGATTTCTGCTTCTTGTCGAAAGTAAAATTAGAGCTTTCGTTTAATTACTGTTAGAGATTTCGTTTCAGAGAGCATCCAACAGCCGTCGCCTTGGATTTGTTGAAAGATTCTTACAAATACAATAAGATCATTTTAGTCTTAGTTCAGTGTTATCTTCTACTGCAGGCTTAAAATATGATTTAGTGAGACTTTTGAGTTTTAACATAACTACTGTTTCCACCCTATATTATAAAGACTACTCCTGCTTTCCGTCAAAAAACTGAAATTGATTATTTATTTTACACATCATTTAAAAATACTTATAAGCAATTCAAGAATTACTCCGACGGTGTAATTGGAACATTGCCAAAAAAAATACTATCTGGTTATGGAAAATGAGTGATAAGTTGAACAATTACCGTTTCCTCTTTGTCTGACGTCTAAGTTTCATTTAAGTCCTGAATAAGAAGCGGGGTGATTGTTTTTTTTACGTTTTGCGCTATTGAAATTTCTTTACTCCCCAATGAGGTTTCTGCTTTTTAGACAATTAGACAAAAGAGTAGACTCATTACCGCCATTCTCTATAATAATGTATGTTGATTATAGAAAAAGAAGAAATGACTCAATCCTTTCATTATGAGCATTAGCATCACTATCAATGATTATGTTGAAGCGACCTTCTTCTGCGTCCTTCACAAGAGTTTATAGGTCAATATTCGGGGCCTCTTTGTCATGAGCTATGTCGGATAAAACTCAGTACAGATGCCTTCTCCGTTCGTCATTGTTAGTGTTATACTTAGATTTCAAAGAAATTATTTTTGTTCTAAGCCGTTATCGCCGAATGTACTTATCTTCAGTTTGTGCAAAGAAAAGATTATAATTATATGACGAAAAACAATTGATGACATCACTGGCATTTACTCAGGGCGCTTGTATGAACCCTCATCCAGGATCATGCTTCAACATCTGATTGAAGTGGCATTTCATTTATTATGTCGTTTAGCTACGCTTTACGAGCTTTACGTCATCCAAAAAATTTGATGTTACAACTTCGGTGATTGCCTCTACGTCAAGGTCCTTCTCCAACTTGAATGCCTTCAGCGTGTTTTCATAACTGTCCTGTGGACATCGTTTTTTTTTATGTAAGTAAACGCAGGGCGCTTGTATGAACCCTCATCCAGGATCATGCTTCAACATCTGATTGAAGTGGCATTTCATTTATTATGTCGTTTAGCTACGCTTTACGAGCTTTACGTCATCCAAAGAATTTGATGTTACAACTTCGGTGATTGCCTCTACGTCAAGGTCCTTCTCCTACTTGAATGCCTTCAGCGTGTTTTCATAACTGTCCTGTGGACATCGTTTTTTTTTTTATGTAAGTAAACGCACGACATACCCAAGCCATTTAGTCCTGCCTAGCATAGAGCTCATTTTTAGTACCATTGTTTAATTGGAGGATGAGAGTGTGCCCAATGTTAAATTATGCTGGCGTGAGAACTTTAGGTACTGTTAAGTCCTTCGGTTGCAATAACCGAGTTTTGCCTTGGTAGAAGCTTGAGAGCAGTTACTTTTGAGATTTTAGCCATTTTAAGAAAAACTTTGCTTTGGGAAGCGTAGGTATTTTATTCTTTTGTTCAATTTCCAGTGTCGCTTCCTCCCATAGGTTACCTAAACTACTGACAGAGTTCTGGCATCATTCTGGGGAGAAGTGGTTTTTACAGGAGATTACTTCACGGATGATGATGAAAAGCTTTTTAACAATTTTGACCACTACAAGCTTGCGATCTGAGCTGGTTAGCTGACATCATTCAAAGAAAGATAGTTAAAAACTATTCGTCCCTTTTTAGGAACATGAGAGTCATTGGGTGATTCCTCCGACCACTGTCTTTTAAGAGCTGCTTTCGCCACTTCGCAGTTAGCATATGTTGATGGGCAGGACTAGATCATTTAAGCCTTAACATATTCCTTAAAAAAAAGGGCAACGCCGAGTGTTGTAAACTAATTAATATATATACATATATATACATATGACTATATTCTTTTTTTCAGGTCTTTTCGGGAGTAAGTTATATTTTCCACATTTATGGAATATCGGAATCTGGAGAGACTAGTCCACAACAAACCTTCAATATACAATACTTAGATGGTGTTTTGCAAAATCAAAATGTAAGTTTGTTATAATAAAACGGAGATACAATTTTACTTTTCAGCAAAGTTTGTGAGATTCTTTAAAATAAAAAAGGAGTTTTTTAGTTAAATATAATAAATAAATATTTGTTTATTTGAATATCAGATAATAATATGTAATGGCGAAATTCTAAAACTAACATAGCCCACGAAAAAGCACTATTTTTAATTTTTAATTTAAAAAAATAAAGAGATGGGTCTGGTTAAAATTACAGCCTACATGAAATCTGGCACGTCTACATACTACACCCATAATTAGTGAAATTGATTTGTTTTTACTTCGCTTATATTTATCGCTAATATTACTTCTTAAAATCTAAAATTTGGTAATTGAGTTGCCATGACCAAAAGCGGGTGTGATAACGTGATGCTCAACTTTGAATAAATTTTGTATGGAGGTGTATGTTGACAAAATCTACCATGTCACAAAGAGTGGGCGTGGTTGGATCAGTTTGACGCCCACCACAATAGCTCATGAACTTGATGCACAATCATAATAAAATGTCGTGCATTATATTGTAACTACATCTCACCGGAAAATGCTACTACAATTACTTAAAATTCAATCGGAGATGTTAATTGCTACAGTTGCTAAACTTGGTTTGGGTATAGAATGTGACTATATCTACTAACCAACAACGAGGAATAATGCGAAGTTCTGCATTTAAGTTCTGTAAAACTGTCAACAAATTTACAAAGCTGCTGATTAGGGCAAAACTATTATATTATAAAATATAAGAAGTCAACAGTTTACAAATTACTGTGGTTCTTAAAGATAAACTAAGTCACCAATAGCGACTTGGCACTTAACATTTAATTCTTCGTTTATTCTTCTTTTACAAGCACGGTACAACAATACTTCAAATAAAATATAAGACATGATTCTGTAAAAAATAACCCCGAGCACCACTGGGTAATTTAAGCTGGTAGTAAAATAATTATTAATAAATTTGGTAATTTAAGAAATCAAAATTAAACAATAGAAATTCTAGCATTAAAGTCACAAGTCACAAAAATCTTTTGTCTTTTTTGCTTGCGTGCATGGTTTTTGAGGAATAGTTCTTCATCACTATAAAGTGGATTTGGTTAAAATAATTTTGACTTGAACCGAAAAACAAGTTTCAAATAATATGTTTGTATATTGTGAACAGAAGAGGACCTAACCACAACAAATATGTGTTTTTGCAATTATGGTCATCAAACGCTTTCAATTACTTCTTGATCATAACTTTAAAATATATTAAATAACAAGTTCAGAAATAATTTCTTTCTATATAAAATCAGCAGCTGAAAAAAATCTGCAACGGCCTCAATTTGAGATATTAAGTTAAAATATTTGATTACTTCGCTTAATTTAATTAAAATTAAAGACTTCGCAATTAACATTACTTTAATTTGATTTCATAATCCAAAAATTTTATCAATTCAATAAAAGAAAACACTATTTTTAAATTGTGCACTCTAATTAGGGATTCGGCAATAGAGAACAGAATCCTCACATGAATCTTATTTTTTTTTATTTTTATTTTTTGAATATCCTAACCCTGAAGATTTACAATCTATTACATTTAAAGCATTAGTCACAAGTTTAAAATGTAAATTATATAAGAAAACAAATTAAAAATTTTATAATTTAAAAATATAAAATTAAAAAAACAAAAGAATTTTACAAAATATTGTTGTAAAATGTAGTTTTTGCTGTTTTTACTTCTTTAGTTACAATAAACTAGAGATTCTTATATTTTTAGAAAATTTCAGGAGTAAAACCGTTTCCATCTATTGTAGCGACAATGTACTACATTTAGTAAAATGGTTAGTGTTGTCATATTTAGGCAAAAGGCGCAAATACAATACATTTCAAATCAGTGCAATAAATTAAATTTCAAATGAAGGATTTAGTCAATCTTTAATTATAAAATCTAATGTTTGTTTCTATCTTTCCATATTTCTTTGTACACTAAACGCAATTAAACTGTTCATCCGATTAGGATTAAATTTTGGAGAGTTGCTATGCTCAAACCCATGAAGGTTTTGGGCTAGAACAAATCTGACACACGAACCTAAACGAACTCAATTTCTGAAATTGAAATGGGAGTGATTAGATCAATTTAACGCCCACTTTTAGAAATAGTTCGATTAATTTTTCGGCTCACCAGCAAAGTTTATGAACTTGATGCGCTTTAAACGATACATGTTCAGGGCTGCACCGGGAAGAATTATATGCTATACAAAATCTGACTGTCCCAGCAATTACAGCCGTAAGAGCTATCAAGCTGAAATTTGCTAATTGAGCTCGTAATATGCAATATCAGACCACTAACATTTTTTTTCCATGAAAAAAGGTGGTTTGTATGGAGGAAGTAGTAGTTTTGATCCGATCTTACTCATCTTAAAACTTACTTTCCGCTTAATGAATAGGAACTCACATACAAAATTTCAGCTCAATAAATCTTATACCACGGCTGTAATTACTGAGAGAGACAGACGGATATCGTTAAATCGACTCAGAATCCGCTGCTGATCATTGATATATAGACTTTGTCATAACTACCACGCCCCTTCTGGGCGTTACAAATGGAAATACAAACTCAATATATAATTGATTAGAGTCGGATTCTGAATCGATTTAATGGTGTCAGTCCGTCTGTCTGTCCAGCGATAACAGCCGTAGTTTATGAGCTATCGAGCTGAAATTTGGTATGCGATCTAAGACAGGCAAGATCGGATCAAAACATTTAAAATTGATTTATAATTATACTTAGCTCTTATTAAAGTATGGTTTTTATCTGTGCCACATATATTATTGTTTCGTAAATTTTATCATTTTAGGTTCCAGAAGGAATAAATTTTCTGTTAATTGGTTCTGAAGTTACCGTTGCTAGTTCAAGTTACAAGCTTTATGCAAAAATATCTTTTTGTACACCAAAATTTGATTATTATGTAAGTAGTTATTATGTAAGTTACTTCAATACTGTAAATTTATACGAAAATATTATTTTTCAGGAAAGAAAACAATGAGGGGAAAGGGTGTTGATAATAAAAAGTAATAGATCAAACACCTTAAACTACTGTAAAGTAACAAGTTTTCTCTGATTTATTACCTCTAACTATGAATTATTCACCAGAGGTTTTTTAAAGAGTTGTATTGTAGTGTATTTGTTTTGTATTTGCAAAATTGATTCGTGTTCGAAAAAGAGTTATCAAGAGTTCCTCACCTGTTATGCACGTATAATACTCCGCTGTTTAAGATTTTGTGTTATTATATTGAGTTTGTTTTTTCATTTACAAAATTTTTCAGAAGGGGCTCGGTAGGTATGACAAAGTCTATATATAAATGATCAGCGTGGCATTCTGAGTAAATTTAACGATGTCCGTCCGTATGTCTGCCCCAGCGATAACAGTAGTACTTTAAGAGCTATAGAACTGAAATTTTTTATGCGATCTCAAATTCCCCAAGCGGAGTCTAAGTTCTAAGATGGGATTAAGTACTTTAGTAGTAATACAAAACAACTGAGAAAAAATAGGCGTGATCTGATAAAAACAACGCGCACTTATAATAGAGACATGTAGCACTTATGTGCTAAAAGAAGTACATTTCTTGGTATCACTGAAATGGCGGAGGGTATATGAGATTCGGCGTAGCCAAAGAAAATTCTCTTACTAGTTTTTTATTAACTTAACTGATGAGTGTTGGCTGTATGTAAAGAATCCATGAAAAAAAATACTTTTGATCACTTCATAAAAAAATTTTAAGAAACTCATTATTTTGCCAGTAAAATCTTATGATATAAAATAATATGGTTTCTTCTTTATTAAATTTAAATTTAACTATTTACATAGTAAGAAAATTATCTTCATCTATGCTGAAATTTAAATACCCTTCGCTAATTTAGAGACAAATACCTCTATTATAAGTTCGGGTTGTTTAGTAATTTTGTGTTAACACTTATTTGTTTATTTGGACTATAAGTTTTTTTTTATTTTTTGTTTTTTTAAGTGGCACATCTTGTTATTCTTATAACCTAACCACCCACATACCAAATTTAAGATCGTTATCTCTTAAACTACGGCTGTTATTGCTGGGACAAACAAACGGAAGGACGTGGTTATATCGACTAAGAATAAAACGATGATTATTTATACGCGATGATTATTTATACGCCTCTTTTTGATTCACAATAATCAAGTGCAGGAAGTTGCTCATTGACTATAACTTAGGTAATACAGCACCATCGGTGGCTAGGTCAAGTTGCGTTAATGAATAAAATGTTCTGAAAGTTTCAGCTTGCGTATCCTGATTATAATCAAAACAAAAATAATATTCATAAGCACCTATAACTAAAATTTTAGTCAAATGATACAAATTGTGCCTCTGCCCCAAGAACATGCTAACAATAATAATAAATGTTTTTACTGAATAACATCCAATTATAAAAACCCTCAAAAATTTCAGGAAAAAATGTTTTCCGATATACTGTTAGTTTACATTTGAATGCTTGATTCAAAACATAAATGCCTTCCACTTTCCTTTTAGCCTGCAGCCAGTTTCAAAGCTGCTAAAAATTTAGTGTTAGGGTGCGTTCCCGAAAAAAGCGCTTGCTAGTTTTTGAGCTTTTTGAACAGTAGAGATTGAGGTGATATGTTGTACACAGGTTGCTCTTATATATTTTACGAACTAATTATATTTTGGATCACGCATATTACTTATGTCTTGTAAACACGATACCTGGAGAAACCGATGCATTGCAAGAAAATTTTCTGTTTTAATAGTATATAATAAAAAAAAATAAGTTTGCAAAAATTTCCGGTTTTTAACGTTAAATTTATCCAAATACGCCCAATTTTGGTGAAGTTATAGACAATAAGCATACCAACAGTGACCACTTTTACCTGATTTCGGTATAAATACGACCCTTGCACATCTCCAGCTATTCGGAATAAAGTTGAATTCCAAACAACTTTTGAAAATTTCAATAATCCTCGATGTAACTAGTTTCATAGTAATAGAGCAGAGAATATTACATATGGACCTGGGTATTTGTATGGATCAAAAGATTTGAATGCTTTTTGAATTTGGTTGTTGCAACAAGACCAACAAAATCATCATCACCAACACTTTCTAAAAGGCAAGTAGGGGCAGGATAACCTGATGTTTTAGAGCATCCCGGATAGTGGGCATCCATTAGCGCCTCTAACGTTTCCTTGCTGTCCTTGGCCCATTTGCGCGTTTCCTTACGGATTAGTGATTGAGTCGTAGGAGCTTTAGTAAGTATCTCCCGTAGTCTATATTCTTCGGAGGTCTTGCATATGTTACCACAGAAATCCTTCCAAGAATTTTTTGTGGCTCTTCTTAATTATTTCTTGTAGAATAATTTACTAACACTCTACATTCCTCACAATTGGCAAGTTTAGCTAGCTTAAATAACTCCTTAATTTCCACTCTCTGCCTTCCAATTTCCTTGTTCCACCATACAGACTAAGATCTTCCTCTTAGTCTTGTAGGCGGACAGGATTTGTGATAAGCTCGATGTATTTTGGAGATCAGGAGGACTGTCGCAGCTTCAACTTCCTCTCTGGGGAAGATTTGAGATGATTTAGCAATGGAATGAGTCAAGAGGGGTTTCTAAAGGTCCCAGTTCGTATTCTTAGGGTTCCTAAAAACTCTTTTGGAGTTTGGTACATTAAAATTCCATGAAAAATACATGAAATTAAGTTATTTATGATCAAAGAAGGAAGATTGCTCAAGCACTTTCCAATCCAAGATATTTAAATTATTACCCTGACAGAGCGTAATGTCTAAACCTTCTGCCGACGTGGAACTTACGTACGTTAGAATATTACCCCTAATGGCTATACTTACATTATGTTGTAAAATATAAATATTTAGATGATAGGATAGTTAAAAATGACGATTATTAACCCATACTTAGCAGAAAAGTTTTGAAATATACATATATTTTTATAAATTAATTTGAACAAATTTAAACTTAGAAATCGACTAAAGACTGAGACTCTGCAGGAAAATGTATTTGCTTAGGATTACTTTAAATTTTATAATTTTTCTTACTATAAATAATAAATAGTAGATCCGCAAATTTAATTAATAAAAAATAAGCAGTAAATTTGTATTAAATAATTGATTCCAAAATACTGTAATAATTTTTTAAGAAAAATATCTGAAATTTTTCTTTATTACTTTCAATTAAATACATTTTTAATATGACAAACTAAAGTGAACTTTTTGTATAATCAATATGATATTTCATATCATAAGATACTATTTTATATCATCTATCGTATGTCTCAGTCTGTCAGTTGTTCGAGAACCTCTGAACCGATGTCATTAAAAAATGTTAAAAATATATTATAGCCTTTAATAATCCGGTATGTAACTTGCTACGCCCACCTAATACTCCTACAATTTTTTAAATAAAGGGAAAATATTCGATTATTTCGCAAAAATGTTGCATTAAAATCTGAAATTTTGTTTCCGAGTTAACCAAAAATGGGCGTGACAAATCTTAAAGGATATGAAAAATGCCCTATTTTAATAATAATATTTATAATAGTAACCGGATTTGACACATACACTTCATGGTTGAAAGTAATAACTCACCTCAATTTCTTCCTTATTTTGAAGTTTAATTTTATATTTTTGATAAAAACTACGTTGTTGAGTTTAATTACTTAATAATTTTGTAGTAACCATGGCAACTACACCCAAAAATTGTTTCCAAAGAATGCAACAATTTGATCTTTGACAACAAACTACGATATTATTTCTATTTATTTAATGTGTTTGTAACAACCATGGCAACTGCTCAAATATTCAATTTTCAAAGAGAGAAACAATATCGTGGTGGAGAGGGACAGAGGGACCATGATAAACTTTAAATATGATTGAAAAGGCAGAAAAATAAGTGAGACATCGGAAAGAGTTCGCACAATTTTCGTTCTTTAAGCTTTAAAAGTTTAGATATTCTAAAGTTTCTGAAAATTATGAACGAGAAAAAGAAAAGTATATACATATATTAAAATTAGAGAAAATTTTAGAGAAACAGTAAATAATTAGATCCCTAAAAAATTCTTCTATATAAATGCAATATCATGCGAAGATACATAAAATTCATAAATTTATAAATTCTTACAAACATAAAATTACCTAAAACCTAGAAAATATTTAAAACGTTACAAATATCAAAAACCTTAACAATTACCTAAAACGGTAAAATTACTTAGAAAATAACTAAAAACAAAAAATGAAATATGCTTATAAAATATTATCTTGCTACAAATGATAATTGTGTAAAGTAAATTAATAAGACCACTATGTATGTTGGTTAACCCAAAATGGTATCCCACAAAAAATTTTAATAGAATAAATTTGTTTTTACATTTTATTTGTTAGAATTAGTTAAGGCCTTAATTAATTTAAAATCCCTTCCCTTTTATGAATATGGCTAATAAATAAAATCTGAATTATAAATATTTAGAGCTTAATTTAATAATTAACTGGTGGCTGCGTGAGCTAACAGGTGATGCCTTTGACGGAGCCCAGTAGTCAATCGGGTTATTTAAACTAACACAATTGTGGCTCAACCATAAACATGACAATTTTTTTAATTTCATTCATTCAAAGTCTTGCTAACGAGAAACATTCCAGTCCAATTAAACTTGGGATGAAATTTTCGTTTGTAGAACAAACATTAATTAATTAATGAAAAAATAAACAAATTGTCAAACAGAAAAAATAGTAAGTCGAATTTAAATAAATCCTCCAATCAGGATATTACGGAGCATATTTATTTCATCAGACTCCGTTTTAACATTAAATTTTAAACTAAACTAATTTTTATTAATTCTTTTATTTAAGCTTCGATGGAAAATTTACAATTTGGATGAGGAATATCAGGAATTTCAACGTGTCACTGGAAAAAGTTTAGAAATACCAGCAAATACATTTGTGGCGGGAAGTAACACTTTAATAGAAGCAAATGTTATAGAGACTAATTCTTCACAACTACTAGCAAAGGTAAATTTTGTATAAGTATATTTTACCTATTAAGCATACATCTTATACATCTACACCAAAAAAAAAATCACCAGAAATCACTATACATAGTACAAGATTTAATTTAATTTTCGGCTGCCGGACAAATTGTCAATAACACATTCATAGTCTTATCCATGGTGTAATGAATATAAGGTGAGAAAAGTAGAAAATTATTTCTCTCCACATCGATTGTTTCTCTCTTGGAAAATTGAATTTTTGAGCAGTTGCTACAAAAACATATAAATAAAACAAACTACGATATTTGTTTTCAAAGATCAAATTGTTGCATTCTTTGAAAACAAATTTTGGGTGTAATTGCCATGGTTACTACAAAATTATTAAATAATTAAACACAACAACGTAGTTTTTATCAAAAATATAAAATTAAACTTCAAAATAAGGCAGAAATCGAGGTGAGTTCCTTCTTTCCTAACCTTATATTATTTAACCAATTAATTAGACATGTTCATTTGATATTACTAAGTAGTATTTCGATATGCAATTTATCCAGTTTTTAACGTATAATTTAAATTATGCCGCTAATGCTAGAAATGCTTTGATGGTATGGTTAGTACTGGTATGGTATGGTACTTTTCATATAAAGAGAATTGTATTTTAGTATACTTTTGATATGACAAATTTAGTTTTAATAAAAAGTGTTGTTTATATTATTTAATCATGTAACCTTCATATGAATCAAACAGATTGTAAAGCAATGCTGCGTGTCGTCGCGGCTATGTCTTCGAGTTTCGATTTCCCTGTTGTTCTCTCTGGTCGTCTGGTACGCTTGCGGCATGAACCGGCTAAGCTCGCCGTTTCGGGGTGATATGTGGGATTTGTCTATAGTGTCTTGTGTTAACGAAGCTGGAACCTATAGTTTCCATGCAAAATCTTTATTCAAGATAATGCCGTCGTATGATATCATCCGTTTGTACACATATCCGTCCGCGACTCGAAGATTTTTTCTCTCTTTGGTTCTTATCAATTCTAAGTAATCCTCCGGAATACTTAGAATTACACTTCTATTGCCAGCTCATCCATTCTATCCAGTTCCGCGAACATACGTTTTTGTACGGCTCGTGAAACGGGATAGTGTTTCTCTTTAATTGACACCGCGTCGTTTGTGTCAATAACATGTTTTTCAAGAAGCGTTTTACCTAAACCTTTTTTAGTAAAACAAGGAAATGTGCCAATAATTAATGAAAGCTCTTGGTGTTGTGGCTTAGTCAACTGGTTCATTTTAATTTCCTACCGTTTAACAATTCTTCGCTTAAAGGAATACTATTCGTTGTTATGCTTTCAAATTTTAGCGATCAGGTTAAAATTCTTCATAAAGTCCACCCCTAAATATAAATCGCGTTTAAGAGATGGCACTAAATGAAAAGTGATGCCATTTGAAATATTGTTAAACGTTAAACGCGGTTTTTATAAATGAAATGAAAATAGTGAATAGTTAAGATAGCTTTTTGCACAAAACCCAAACAATTTTTTCATAGGTGAGGATATCAACCGGAGCGTTTACAAGCTGGTATTTATTTTATTATTTATTAGTTTCTTTACCTATATTAATTGGTATTTTTTATTTACATAATTTTTTTGGTTCAATAAATTTTTATTTATTAGGTAACTATTTATTTAATTATGATTTGTTATATTTTTCTATAATTTTGGCTTTTTTAGTTAAAATACCTATATTTTTAGTTCATTTGTGATTACCTAAGGCCCCTGTTGCTGGTTCTATAATTTTAGCTGAACAGAACAACATAACCTTATCATGTTATTAAGTTCGCATTAGCATCATATATTTTTCTTCATCTAAAAATGTCTCAATTTGAGCCAACTAAGTGTCATTTGCGGGAACTTTTAATTTTTTTTTTTAATTTAAAAAAATCTGCTGCTGAGTCGCATCGATTGCTCGTAGAAGCATATAATGAGGATGCTTTGAGTGAGAGAACATGTCGTGAGTGGTTTCAAAAATTTAAAAAATGTGATTTTGACATAAAATACAAAGATCCAGTGGAAGGCCGAAAATTTACGAGGATGCAGATTTGGAGAAATTATTGGGTGAAGATTCGTCTCAAACACAAAAGGAACTTGCACTTAGTTTAGAAGTCACTCAGCAAGCAGTCTCACATCGTTTAAAGTCGTTTAAATATTATTTTATTAACAAAAAACGGCGGAAACTTATTTGTACACCTAATATTAAAGTTAGGGGGGGTATGGTTTATTGCGGGTATACTCTTTTTTACAATTAACGGGATTAAAATTTAATTTTATTTGAATTAGAATTAGTTTAGTTGGGGGGGTATTAATTAGACTTGTTTTTTTACGTCAAACATATTTGAAGGCTTTAATTGCTTATTCTTCTGTTGCTCATATATGTATCGTTTTATCTGGGTTAATAACTATAACCCTCGAGCTCATGTTAATTCTAGTGTAAAATCGCGTATCTTCGCCCTCATATAATTGAGCTGAAGAATTTCCTTGACGCTTTTGTTTTCTTATCTTATATATAGTCCTAGCTTTTTCAATTCGACTAGGCTTATATGAAAAAATCATATGCTTAGCCGCTTCATACTCTTTGATTCTGATCATCTTTAATCTTATTATTTTTTAAAATTCGTATTTTTTTAACAGGTTATGTTCGTTGTGTTCATTATCGGTACGGTTAGCTAATATAGTTTCAGCCTTTTTGCAAACTTTGCGAAAGTGGTTCAGTCCATATATACGAGTTTGAAAACTAATTGCGAAAGTGGATAATGCATAGTTCCTATCATGATTTCAATTGTTTGGTTTTCGGTTAATGGACTTCGCTTTGGATTTCTTTACTTCAAAATTGCGCTAAAGAAATCTTCAAGTGCCTCTTGTGGAAGCTGCCTTCGTTCCTGCATCTTTTAAGTAATGTTCAAGTCGTTTGAATATTCTCTGAATTGTGAAATCACAGCCCTGCGAAGGTCTTCCCAGCATGGTGTTTAGTTTAATCGCCGGTGGATCTAATACTATTCTTGTGCGCATCCAGTCCATGAGGTGATGAAAGTTTTAAATGTTTTCAGCTCAGGTGCAATTGTAATTTTTGCGCAGACTTTCTACACGAAAAACAAAATCTTCGACACTAATCGTTTTCTGTGTACCGTCGAACTTTATGCCCCATTTATCGAAGTCTATTCTGCGCTTCCACTCTGGTATATATATGATTGAGATTTTGCAAAGTTGTGCTACCGAAAGTTTTGTCGCCCATTTTGAAAGTGATTTTGCTGTTGTTGCTGTTAATATTGCTAGTTGCTGCTATTATGTTGTGTTGGAGGTTTTTGTGGAGTTTTTTTTCTTCGTTTGATTCATACCATTCTGGTTGGTTAAGCTGTGGTGGTTACTGTTGTTCTAACATTTGTTATGTTCTAATCCAATCCCGAGCAATTGGTGGCGGATGTGTTAGTTGTTGCTTTAGAAATTGAAAATGCCTATGTTGATGACGCTTTTGTAGCTGCGGTGGAGCTTGCCATGCTTCAGTGCATGCTGACGGAAGAAGTGGCGGTGGTGGCTGATGCGCTCGTGTCGCTGCGCTAAACCCATTCTGCGAAGCCGGATGATAGCGTAAGCTTTATTCGATAACTTGCGGCACGATCCGTCTTATTCGATTTCCGAGATCGCGCATCATCGCGGTTTGTATCATACCTACCTTAGCGCGTTCAACTTGCGGTGTGGCACGATTATCTCTCGGTTTTGGATGGTTTAATTACACTTACCGAAGGGAATATTGTGTTTCTTCTTCCATTTGTGACGCCCAAAAGGGGCTGTGGTAGACCTGACAATATATATATATATCTAAATGTTCAGCGTCGGATTCTGAGACGATATAAATATGTCCATTCGTCTGTCTGTCTTATTTCTAGAATATTTATATAATTTCATTTTTTCATAAAGTAAAATTAAGTTTTAGTGTGAATAAGTTTGTTTAAAAATATGCAGTTCTTCGGGTTGCAATCTTTTGTTGCTGTATGCTTAAATATACTCTAATTTACGTACCGTGCGACATTATGAGACGCAACTTGTAACTTGTGCATAGACCCCGAGTCAATGTTGGGAAAAACCACTTCCGAATGCGTTATGAATGAAATCAACAACTGAATTATCAGTTTACGCATAGTATCAAGAGGTGTAAGGGAGTTTCGTGCGCGTAGTAGACTTCATTTGCAACTGAGTAATTTTGTCTACTCAAGTAAGAGAAGAATTTAATTTAAAACCAAGGTCCACAAAATTTAGCTCGATATTGATAATTAAAATAAGGGGTAAATCGTCACAGGTGTAGCTGGTCTGCGATATTGGCAGGACATAAGTTTAATTGGATTGAGTTTAAAATGATTGTCGCTGGATCACTTATTGATTAGAATGGAGTTATCATTGACTCTGGCGCACAAATCTTCCACAAGGCCTATTGGGCGGAATAGATAGAGCTGCAAGTTTTCGGAGTTACGATGCATATTAAAATTATTGCATATAGTAATTTTATCATTAATAAACATTGATAAGAAGAGAGGGCCGAAGACGGATCCAGTGCACACCGCTATTGAGAAACTTATATTGTGAATATTTATTACCGAAGTGTACCCTCTGTGATCTGCCAATGAGGTATCTACTGATGAGATAAAAATTTTCTACATAGCATAGAGTGATTTACGCTGTCAAACGCCTTGGCATCGAGCCAATGCATCGAGGGAGTATATAACTTCAGAAACAGAATCAGTAACAAAGTATTATTTGAGTAAATCTGGACCAATAATGCATTCATAGTAATTTTTGCAGTACACCCCAATTTCTTTTAAATTCTTCTAGAGTTGTTTGTGAAAAAGTTAAGTTTATTGTCTACTGAGCGAGCGATCCACCAGTCAGACCAACCAAATAGAGAAAGGTCATTACGCAAAGAGGCGAAATGAATAAAAGTTTTCAGAAGCAAAAGAAACAAAAATTTAGGTCATAAACTGAAATAAAAGAAATTATATCGAACAGTAGAACTGATGACCTATCAGAAACAAAAAAATAGTCAAGCAAACTTGGAAAAGCATTATTACCAAAGCTTGGTATTTATAACATATCATTTGCAGTCGATTATTCCAAAACCATCAGTGCTTACTCTATTTTTACAAGTATTTAAATAGTAAGAATATCTTAGAGTAACCTTGCAATATACTGAAACAAATTTTTTTCACCGAAAAGAGATCCGAAACTTTTCGAGCTATCCAGTTCTGCCATTAAAGAATTCCCTTACTGTTATTTTATTTAAATTGAATTTCTATTAATACATTTTATGTATTGTAAGATATTTCTAAGAAAAATTTAAAATTTTTATAAGTGTTCAAATATTTTCATTTATTAAAAATTTTACTTAAATTCTATTTTTTTAGTTTCCGATTAAAATATGCCTCTAAAATTATAAGTCTATAATCAAATAAACACTAATGCAAAATTTTTTTCTTTTTTAGGATACCATTGCATTGCACATTGTGCATCGAGAAGCATACATATACATTATTCCTTCTTCAGTAAAAACCGGAATAAATATTGAAGTATTATTTCAGTTGTATATTAAAGATTTTGATAACACAATTGAAAATGTACAGGTGAGATATTATTTCACAATAAGTTTGCAATTTCTTTTATAACACTACAGTGTTTTGTATCCTCAAGGTTTAATTATCCTTTCTAATGTAAAATTGAATACTGATTCCGAAAATAAAGTAAAAAAAAAGTAGAACCAGTATTAAAGACTTTTTTGTTTAAAGAATTCATTCTTTTTAATTTTTCCAATATAAAAAAAAAATTAAATTGAAAAATTATTTAGGACTGGTTTTTTCTTGGATTTTGAAGGCCAATATATAAGTAGAGAAGTTAAAATCTTTTTTACTAGAGCCTTATTTTATGTAACCTATTTACAATTCTGTTTCATAAAAATAAATAACCAAAATGTAAAAGAAAACAAATTTATTAATATTTTTGTACAAATAAATATCTGTATATCTATTTTTGACGATGAAATGAATGGCGAATCACTTCGGTATTTGGAAACCATTTTCTGAATTATCCGGTGCTAATTTCAAAGAAATCATTCATTGTACTCATCGCTCTCGTCTCCAGGGTTTCCAGGAATGAAATACGAGTATAAATGCAGAAAATGAATATTCAAGGACATGTTCACTTTAGTATTCAATAAAATACGGATAATATGATGAAATATTAAATGGAACTATTTGAAAGTCTTTCCAATTTTCGCAAAGTTAGTCAGAAATTTTTAGACAACTTATTTTGATTTCACGAAATATAATTTCATTGATCAGATATATTTGAAAACATGATTGCCAAGTACCATTCATTAAATTATCAAAAACAGTCGAAATACGAGTATGATCTCAATAGTTTTTATTACAAAAAAACATGATTTCTACAAAAAAAATTAAAAAATTAAATGTAAGTGTTATATTTCTAATATATCGGACTTCAACACACAAGAACAAAATGGTCCCACCAATTTTCCAATTAGAGTAAATCGTAGAACTTATTTTTTTTTTGAAAATTGTCAAAAAATTATAGAGAGAATAATCTATAATGCTATTATGTAATATTTATCTTGAAAACTGTTGAATCAGTGGGCGATTTTACATCAGAAATTAATACAAAACCTTGAGGATTCCAAAAAATTTCAGATTGTATTTAATAAAATTAAAGATTTAATTTGGTTTGGTTTTGAAGAAACTCCATTGGGAGCAAATCATTAAAGAGCACATGAGATTTACTATACTTAAATGTCAACAGACCCGATTTACAAAAATTTTATAAAATGCCAGTGCTAGTGAATTATCGATTCGCACATGGATTTTGTTGTACTTTAGAGCAAATAGAGCCGATTGCATAAAACTGGAAAAATCTAAGTAAAAGTTATTTTTAAATAGCACATGGGTTTCGTTTTCTTTAGTGCGAAAAGATCCGATTTGCATAAAAAACTTCTAAAGGAAACTTCTTAAGGAAATCCTTTTTTCAGTTTTTATACAATATTTATTATAAAGTTTATTTTTATTCGAAAATTGTGAAGGTTTATTAAAAAACAAAGTTTTAAAGCTACACGAAACCATTTTTAAAAGCATACATTTTAAATTTATTTTTTATTATTTAAATATATAAATAAAACAAATTGTATCTTGAGGAAAAATTTATATAGTGTAAAGAAGGAGTAATGAAAACTTACTTCTTAATTATTAGTAAAATTATTACTTAGCTTAGAGGAAATCTACTTCTTTGGAGTAAATAAAGTGTACAATTTACTACATCCAAATCAATCAAACTAAACCCAAACGCATATTTCATAGTTTTGTGAAAAGTTTTAAATCCTTTTGATAAAGATTTACTCATTTTGAAGTAATATTTGTTTAAATATTAATGAAAAATATATTATTATTTTAAAAAAAACATTAACTAATTTTAGAGAAATGTTTTTTTTATATTTCTAAACAATTTTCTTAAAATTATGAAACATTTAATAAACAAAAAAAAAATTCATTATTTTTAAGAAATTTTACTTACATAAATAAATAATATACTTATTTTAGAAATCTTTGTCAATGGATTTTTAAAATTATACTAAGTTTTAAGAAATAATCAATTATTTACAAGATATGTTTTTATCTTTTTTAATGAACTTTCCTAATTTTACTGAACTGTGTCCTAATATTTTTTTAAATTTAAAAGTATATATATGTTTTGATTAATATTTTTTTATTTTTTAAGAAATGTTTTCTACATTTGTAGAAAAATTACCAATCATTTATGAATTATTTACTTAAGAAATTATTTACCATGTTTGATGAAAACTTATTTACTTTACGGAAATATATACTACTCCTAAGGAAAATTTTTTTGTTTGAGTAAAAATTGAATTAAGAAAAATATTTTCTAAATGTAAGAAGAGCTCTTTCTTGTAGCCAAGTCATTCCCATTCTTCTTTAATTTAAGTAAGTATTTTTCTGAGTGCATATATAAATTTGAATATATATATTTTCGTAGGATATACAGCTATGAAAAAAAATAGAAAAAATTATTTATTGTAGTAGAAACATGCAGTTTAACTTACATATGAGAAATGCCGTATTTACACAAATATTTTTAATTTTTGTTAATAATGAAGAAATGGAAAGTCCTTTAATTTTTTTAACTTCATCCATTCGTTTTCTCATAGAATCGAAATTTGTCAATCGGAATGGCATATCAAGATCTATCTATTATGATGCAATCTTGCGAAACTTACAGCCGTATTCTAGCATTTCACTGACAACTAATAGATAGAAAATTTTTGTTAGTTCTCGTGTCATGCTATCTTTATAAGTTTTGATTTTGGTATTCTGGCAAATTCGTGACAAGAAGAAAGCAATTTATGGCAATTTTTGAATGGGTTTTTTGCGGAGTACGTTACAGGAACATATACAATTGCGTTTTTTTTACAAATGTGAGGCAAAAAATCGCACTTGGTTCTCGTCTGCTTGCCTCTAATTGGCAGAAGAAAAGACAAATTCGTTTTCGTATAATTTATGTTCATTAAAAAAAAATACAAAACGCTTTGACAATTGCATTGTTTTCTATTTAAAATTTGTCAGTTTGACAAATTTGAACAGATAAACTTGAAAAAGCTTTTTCACCACAATGTGGGGAATTGAGAGAGCTTTCTTCTTGTCACGAATTTGCCAAAATACCAAATTCAAAACTTATAAAGATAGCATGACACGAGAACTAACAAACAATTTTCTATATATTTGGTGTCAGTGAAATGCTAGAATACGGCTGTTAGACGCTTTTCGGTGTGTATTTTTTTCAGCAGTAGGATTTTTCTTGGTACCCTGGCAAAGAGTGCCGCATTAACTAAAGCACGACGAATGGTTCTGGTGCTTATTACTGATTCACAAGCATCTTGGAGCTCTTTAGAAGACATAAAAGGGTTAGCTCTAGCTTTTTGGATCAATCACTTGTTTTCTTATGCAGTAATTTTATACAGCCTTCCTATAGTTACGGTGCTATTTTTACCTTTTAATGATGTAAAAACCATCTTTAGAGATCATCCAACGATTTTCTAATAGACTCGTCTCTCTTCCCCAATAATAGGTTTATGTGCCTCTGTCCCTCGGTGCAGTGCTTTATACCTTTTTATTAGGTAATTTTTAAAATTATTTGTTTAATTAAAACAATTTGCTCTTAGCACTTTTTAAGCACTTAAGCAAAAAACAAAAAAATTTATCATACGTTTTTTATTTTTTTGCCCAGCATAAAATATAGTTTCACATGATCGTTATTAAAAAAAAACATTGCTGACGACAGAGTTGCCAACATCAAAAATTTAATAACAAGGGGGTAATATAGAAGTTCTCATCAGTTTTTTACATAGTTTTAACAAAACAATTAAATAATTTGCAGTTGAGTGTAAAATGGAAAGTGTATTATACCCTTTGCCACGTGCAAGTGCACGTACCGAATAGTATATTGAGAAGGGCGTGGAAGATATGACAAAGTATATACATAAATGATCAGCGTCGGGTTCTGAGTCAATTTAACGATGTCCGTTGCTCTGTCCGTCTGTCCCAGCGATAACAGCCGTAGCTTAAGAGCTACTGAGCTGAAATTTGCTAAGTTCGAAGATGGGCAAGATCGGACCAAAAACACTACCCACTCCCATACAACCACCCCTTTCCATACGAAAACAAATTAATTAAATTAGTTCCAGTAGAGATATTCAGTTAAAATTTAATATTTTGCACTTTAGTAGTAACACAAAACTTCTCACAAAAAATGGGCGTGATCGGATAAGAATCACGCCCACCTCTCATACAAACCCCCCCCTTTCCATGCGGAAAAATATGATTAAAAATAGCTACAGCGTAAATAAGCAGTTCAAATTCGGTATTTAACACTTTGGTAGGAACACAAAACTACTGACCAAAAAGGGGCGTGATCCGATAAGAACAAAACCCACTTATAATAGAGATTATTGTGCTAAATGAAGCAATTTTTTTGGTTTCACTGAAATGGCGGAGGGTACATGAGCTTCGGCATAGGCGAAGATTATTATCTTAATAGTTTTTTGTTAAGTTGGTCCAACTACGCCAATTTTTGGTGAAGTTATTGACAGTAACCCTTCAAACTAAGGAATTATTTTTTTTAACCTACAACATAATACCAGCTAAAAAATATCGCATACTTTCTTGTTTAGAGAAGTTTCGTACAAAGAACGGCTCACTCAAAATTGGTACTTACAAAACATATAAATACTATATCTTTTAAACAAATAATCTTAGAATAATGCTAATACACATAAACGAAAGTTTGTTTATTAACCTTTTAAGAAAATACAGAATTCATACTTGTTATGTATTAAACAGTCCCTTGATATGCAACATCAGACGTTGAACATGTGCAGCAAACTTATTCAACATTGATTCAACTGTTTTTACCAATCCTCCACATCTTCTCAATTTATGTTTGACAATTGCCAATATTTTTCAGTTGGGCGCAACTGGAGAAAATTTGGTGGGTTGAACTCCTTTTGCACAAAATTTACATTATTGGCTTTATACGACATTGTTGTAGATATTACAAATGCACGACTCTTAAGGCCAAAACTGCATATGGCTTGCCAGATCATAACTTTTTTTGCAAACTTATCAACCTTTTTGTACTTAAATTTTGAAGGTACACCACAACGTTTCTTTGAAGCATAAAATTGTTACCCTGAAAGCTGTTTTAAATCTAGTTTTACTTAAGTTTCGTCGTCCAAGATTAGGCATCCTTTAAATTTTGTTAAAATTTTATTGTAAAGTAACCGGGAACAAAATTTATCAGCCAAAAAATTTTGTTTATCGGACCGATTTGGGTATATAATAGCTCGATACGATTTAAGTCCTGTTTTTATGCGTATTCGCCGTGCTTGTTCTAGATTTTTTCGCCAGATCATTGTCGGAGAGGCTTGGTTTTCTCTTAATTGAGGTTAAGATACTTGACTTGATACTTGATACTTCAACTTTGAGTCACATCTTGTTTTTTTATTAGTCGTTTTTTCCTGCTTTTGTAGCTCAGAATTTGTTTATAACATTTGATAATCCGACAATTTAAATATTTTAGCTATCTCATTTCCCGACCAAGATGGTTTTACTATGAATTTGTTCACAATCAATTTTCTATTAGCAAATTTCATCGCGAATAAAATTGACAACTGACAATAAAATCATTGCGAATTTGAATCATATAACGGTACATTATCAAAATACAGAACTGCATTAAAATTTTTTCGTATACTAAAAATATGACCCTGTAGGAATCGCTACAGAGTGTACCAATTTTGTGTGAATCGTTCTTTATTCTCATAAATGAACATTCTATAGTAAATATCAATGTTTTTTTTTATATATATTGGGGTGCACAGAAAAAGCTAGCGAACGTGTAAGTCGAACAATTCCATTTTTAAACCATTTTTAAAATAAAAAACTAAAATCGATTGTATAAAACCGGAATACAATTTTGATAAGTACAATCAGAGTGGGTAAAACACACAGATATTTACCGAACATGGGATATTTAGGTTATGCGAGTTTTATGTTTTTCGGTATATTATGTATACCACCTACGAAAAGAACTTACGTCACCGATATTAAGGAAATTTAATAATTGTGAACCACATTGTAGAACATTTTTTTTTTAATGTTTTTATTTTGTTTGCTTTTACAGATATATTGGAACGATCTCAACAGTGATGAAGTAACAGACGAGTTACCAAATATTACTCAAAGCAACACAAAACTTTATCTGTCGTTTAAAAAAACCGGAAGGTAATATATAATAAACTTAGAGTAAATATTTAGTATTTTATTTGTTGCAGTATTCTGATTAACTTTTGTTTACCCATCGCCAAGTGCACTTATGAAGGATATTTTAAGTTTGTTATTTCATTTGTAACTCCAAGAGGGCCTGGTAAGTATGACAAAGTATATATATATAAATCGGATCAGCGTCGGATTTTGAGTCGATTTAACGATGTCCGTCCGTTTGTCTGTCCCTCTGTCCTTGCGTTTACAACCGTAGTTTAAGAGTTATCAAGCTGAAATTTGGTATGTGAGCTCCTATTTACCAAACGGAGGATAAATTCTAAAATGAGCAGAATCGGACCATAACTACTACCCCTCTCATACAAACCACCCTTTTTCATTCGGAAAAAATTTATTAAAATAGTTCCAGTGCAGATATCCAGTACAAATTCAATACTAAGCATTTTAGTAGTAACACAAAACTACTGAAATAATGGGCGTGATCGGATAAGAACCACGCAAAAACTACCCCTTTCTATGCGGAAATAAATTATTAAAAATAGTTCCAGTGCAGATAACCAGTTTATATTCAATATTTAGCACTTTACTAGTAATACAAAACTGCTCACAAAAAATAGGCGTGATCCGATAAGAACAACGCGCACATATACTAATAGCGAAATGTAGCACTTATATACTAAAAAATCACATTTTTTGGTGTCACAGAAATGGTGCAGGTTATATGAGCTTAAGTATTAGCTTTATTGCAACTTGAACCATTCGTTCTGCAAATTCATTAGATGTTAAATATCGTGGGCTTGCCTAAATTCAAAAGGCCCAAATGGAAAATTGTCTGCGATTATTTCTAATGGATACCCATGTGTTGATAAAATTGCATTCAGTTTATCTGGTATTGCCTTAGCAGTCTTTTTTAATATAGGCCTAAATATTTTGAAAAATAATCACCTACTATGTATAACTAAAAATAGTTTTCCGTCAAACTCTATCACATCCATACCAATTTTTTCAAATGGAGCTTTTGGGACTACATGATTTAAAAACATGTTTCGCTCTGCTTTTTGTTTTCTCTACACCCAGATGTGCTTTATGAAGATTATTAAGAACTGTATTACGAAGTACTTGTGGCACATAATTCTATCATCAAAAAAAAAATAAACGATTTTCTGCATGTATATTCATTCTTCATATTCATCTTTAGGCCAACCTTTTTGACTATACTCCAAAATTAATCTTAAAATGTTATCTTTTTTCGTTTCTTCTATAAATAAATTTTTCTTTTCATCATTCACATTTACAGCACAATTTCTTCTATACCCATTATTTTACCCTCGCTTTCTATTTTATTAGAATAACTGCGCGAAAGCCAATCATCTAAATATAAATATTTTCCTGGTAAATAAGTAAAATTTAAATTGTATTTTTGAAGCTTAAGTTTCATTTGTGACATTTTTTTTTTTTTTTTTTTAACAACTGGTATTTATTGAATCATCTAAGTTAACTTTGATCTAACAATAATTTTAAACTAATTTATGATTTATAATTTATTACTTAAACTAAGTATATTATTTAAATATTGTGGTTCATTGCCTGAATCCAGTGATTGGCAAGTGATTGGTAGGCACGCATATCAATCAATATATGCGGAATATTTTTGATAGCGTTTAAGACGTGAAGAGTTCAGAGGTCTTAATAAGTTTCTTGCTAGAATGTTAGGGTGAAACATTAGTTTCGTCTTGTACTTCTGGGTAAGATTTAGGATTTCATCAATTACAGTTGGGATTTGTAAGTCTCTGTGGATGTTTGTATTTCTTATATACCAAGGAGCTTTGGCAATTTTAGATTGGGCTCTTTGGAGTTTCTCAATATTCGATGGAGAGGCTGTGCCCCAGAGCTCAATTCCATATGTCCATATGGGTTTTATTATACTTTTGTATAATTGGACTTTGTACGTGAGGTTGAGTTTAGATTCTCTTGCTAAAAGCCAGTGTAGCTCAAGCCTTTTAAGTTTAATTTGGGTAATTTTAGTCGCAATGTGTTTTTGCCATGTAAGTCTGCGGTCGACTTTTTCAGTAATTTTGGGTACAATCAACTTTGTTAAAAGTTTTTCAAAGAGTTTTGAAATAACCGGGAGCAAGCTTATTGGTCGGTATGAAGACACATTACTAGGGTCTTTTCCGGGTTTGGGGATCATTTTAACTTGTGAAAGTTTCCAGTCATCTGAGTAGTGACTAGTTCTAAGAATAGCATTGAATATGTGGAGCAAATACGTTGTAGCAATGTTTGGCAGTTCTTTTACCATTTTAGGTGTTATCAAATCCGAACCTGGAGCTTTATTTGGTTTTAAGCATTTATTTATTGTCTCCATAATTTCCTTTCTTTTAAAGCGAGGGGTATTCGAGGTATGTTGAGCGACTAATGCCGGTAATGAGGTATTACCAAATGTCGTGTTTAGAGAAAACACAGTTTTGAGGTGATTGGCAAATGCCGCACCTTTTTCCGTATCGCTTCTGGCCCAATTTCCGTTTGATAACCGAATGGGAGGTTCCGACAGTATGGGTTTTTTTGACATTTTTGCTGATGAAATTTTATTCTTCATTTTCAGAGGCGATAAGAATATCGTCTATACATAGCGTTACATTCTTAATATCTCCAAAATTGTCTTCATAAATTTTTTGAATACTTCTACAGCCTCCGATTCGATTGCGTTCCGAAATATTGCCACCTTAACTGGCTCTGCCTTTTTGTCCAATTCCAATAAAGAAATTCGCCAATTATCAGCAAGATTCCGACTTATCTTTAGTTCGTCAACTTTCTTAACGTTATCCATTGTTTTAGTTCAATAAATATTGGGTGGTCGGAAAAGTCTTTTCGTATTTCTAATCAAACTTTCACTCATTTTTTATTTATATTTATTAAATATTGCCAACATACATATGTATATCGTCAAAAAAATCATATACCTTCCTTCACAGTGAAAATAAATACATGGATCAATTTGTGATGCGTCTAATTTTTTAATTACTACAAAAGCCAACGAATGCACATTTATTTGACTTTGGGTCTAGTTTACTACATTTTTGTTTAGGAATGTGAGACATAGCCGTACAACCAAAAATTCGAAAATTACTTACATACATACGTTTTATTTTACTCTAGTCCATAACTCTTCTGGTGTTTTCTCTAATTTCTTGTGAGGTGAACGATTTGCGATGTAGCATGCCGTGTTGCGGCCTCTGCCCAAAAACATTTTGGCAAGCTTGCGTCACTCAACATTGCACGAGCTTTCTTAAGTAATGTCCTGTTTATGCTCTCTGCGAGCCCATTCTGTTCTAGTGTGAAGGGGACTGTAGTCTGATGAACGATGCCACGCTTTTTCAACTCGTTTTGCATTTTTCGATTAACGTATTCTTTTCCATTGTCTGTCCGCAAAATCTTAATACGCTCTCCACGCTGATTTTCAACTTCAGCTGCATATTCCAAAAAACAACTTACTACAGCATCTTTAAATATAACGAAAAACACGTACGCCTTCCGTGTAAAGTCGTCCACAAAAGTTACAAAATATAAACATCCTGCATGCGATTTTGTGTCCATTGGACCACAAACATCGGAATGAATGACCTCAAGTACCTTTGATGACCTTGATCCCTCAGACGGAAACGAATTTCGATGTTGCTTACCTTCTGCGCACGACACGCAAGCTTTCAAAGAATCTTCAGAGAATTGTACGCCTACCACGTACCCTTTAACGAGCACCTTCATGTTATTCGCACCTAAATGTGCAAACCGACGATGCCAAATATTGAAATCATTGACCTTCGCGACATAAACGATTGGTTCGTCTGCTCCGTCAAATTTATACAAGCCATTCGATATATGTGCTGTGGCAACAATTTACCCTTCTGCATCTAAAATTTGAGAACCACGCTTGTCAAAAATTGCAGAGATGTTGCGATCTACATTTTTCTTGATTGATAACAAGCTTACGCCCAAATTCGGAACCAGCAAAACATCTCGAACATCCACACACTCAGAACCTGCAGATATCAAAACTTTTAATTCTATGTCACCCTTACCAATTGCTTCCATTGCACATGATCATTTGCTGTCTTGATTTGCTTGAAATGCGCCGATCTTTCGCAAATTGTTCCTTTGTGCCATCATATGATCTGTGGCACCGCTATCATTGTACCATGCATTTCCCTGTGAATTCAATTGGTATGCGGCAAACATCGTCCTCTTGTTTAAATGCTGTTCCTTTTTCTTTGAAGGACACAGTGATGAAAAATGTCCAATTCCGACGCAATTGAACTACCGTGTTTTACCCTTCTTGTCTTATGATTTTTTACCTCGAAAACGACTATTCGTTACTTACGCACTATTTGACGAAGCTGTAGATTCCATCTTGACATCCTGCAGCAAATTCATCTTGATGCTATCAGCAGTTATAGACTTTGCGCTGCTTCCAATACTCATAATCATCGGTTTGTATTCGTCCGGTAAACCCTTCACTAGCAAACTGACAATCCATTCGTCGTTTACAGCAAATCCGATTTCTTTTAATTTCAGTCGAAACGATTTGACTTACGTAGTCCTCGACGGATGTACACTCCAATTGCACGGAGCACAACTTTTGCAAGCAAAGCTCCACGTCGACCAGTTTTCAGAGCCGACGAGCTTCTCCACATGATGAATTCATTGTGCCGAATCCATAATAAATTCACAAAATACGTCTGCACAGTTATGGTTATCTGGGCCCATAACCTTTTAGCAAAGTAAATTATAACACGTGTTTGTGTGAAGTCAATGTGAAAAAAAGAGAAACGATTTATTTTTCTAAAACATTACATGGAGTGCTTTACAAAGAAATATATTGTTTGTCAAAGTTGTTGTTTTCTAACAGTAACACTAGTAAACAATGATGAAATGTCACAGATTCTAAATCCATCTATAAATGATACCAATTTCATATTTCTTTCAAAGGATATGAGCTGACAAAACGAGCCTTAAAATCGATTTTTTTAGTTTTATCGACTTCTTCTTCTTTACAAGTCATCTAGAGTAATCATCAAACCCTCTTAGTCATTTAGCGCGATGTCTGACAAAAATTTTAATACCAAACACTTTTGCTTCTTTTCGCCTATTCATAAGATATTTTGACTTAAAAACCATCATCAAGAACCATAAAAACCAAAAATTATAACTATAGCTGAATAGCGCTATGGCAGGTATATTGAGATAAAAATTGGTGAGAAAATTAATAAAATGCAAAATAAAACTTGCTTAATTTAGTGAAGATTAAGGTGGTCCTAATTTTTCTAAATAGAAGGACTTCAAATATTTTATTACGTTAATTTTAGAATAATATTTCAGAATTATTGTTGTGGTATGTACAAAAAAGTAATAATAAAAATATAAGATAGTATATTTGTAAAAGTCGTTAAGTCTAAAAATATTATTTTACAATTTTAATGAATTGTTATCAAATGAATTTAATGCCATCCTCACTTCCTCATACTAGCATACAATTTTTTCAAAATATAAAACTATCTTAAAAATTAATTGTAAATGGATAAAGAGAAGATAGTTAATACTTTTTATTTTTCATATTAAACAAGAAGTCACCTATAGGGATTTTTTGCTTAATTTATCAGGATCTATAGAAAAGATAAAAATTTAAAGAAAATTAAACAAACTTTTTATATATATTCATAATTCATAATTGGCCTACATTAAGATTAACAAAAGACTTTACTAATCTTTTATAATATTAATAAATAATGAAAAAAAATTGTCACATTTAAATGCCGATTGTAAGTGTAGGGAATTTTTTTATTTAAAAAAAATAAAACTGTAGTATTCTCTGAAAAATGTTCTTTAAGATACTCAAATTTAGGTTTCTTATCTTTTATGGTTCAGACATAAACTGCAATAATATGTCATGCTAGCGTATTTGATACTTTTTTCCCACCGTGCGCCGTAACTCAGAATCGCTACAATTGGGAGTCGGTCATACCGACTATAACAAATGCACCACATTTTTAAATATCAGAATCAAATTAGGGTGGTTCATGAAAATATTATATTAAATTTTTAAGTGGTTTGTTTAAACATATAATAAAAACAATAACAGACATGGACCACCCTAATCGTTTCCAAAATTTAATCAGTTGTTCCCAAGGACAACAGAATTTGTTGTACAAAGTTTCTCATAAGGTTCTCAAGATATCGTGTTAACAATAAATCTCTAATATTTGCAATAGTGGGCGTGGTCATGGGAGGATTGGCTCCAAAATCGAATCAGTTCCTCGAGGACATAAAAGTTACTAGTGTACAATTTCAGCTCAATATCTCTAACGGTTCTCCCGCTACTGTGTTAAAAAGAAATGATGACAGACAGACGGACATCGCTAAATCGACTCAGCTTTTGATTCTGAGCAAGAATATATATATATATGTCTATATCTATCTTGAGTATTTCTCTACGTTACAAACATTGGACCACAACCAATATACACCACTGAGTGGTGCATAATGAGTGTATTACATAAAGGGTTTTTCAAAAGGGAGGCTTCAAAAATAGACCGATAGGGACAGCAAACGACGCCATATTTTTTCCCGTTCTCTTGACATTTCTCTTCAGTAAGGTTTGCCATTTCATCATGAAAAGAAATACGAGCCAGCAACGAGTCGAAATTATTAATTTTTACTACCGAAATTCGGAGTCAGTGGCCTCAACTTTAAGAGCGCTACGTCCAGTTTATGGTCGTCATAATCGTCCTACCAGATCAACAATTGAGCGTGTAGTGGAAAAATTTGAATCCACAGGCACAGTACAAAATGTTCCCGTGCCAGTGAGACAAAGAAGTGCCCGTAGTGTCCAGAATATTGCTGCCGCTGAGGCTTCAGTTCAAAAAAGCCCAAATGTGTCTCTCACACGTCGTTCTTAAGCGTTGGGCATCTCTGTGACGTCGTTGTGGCGAATTGTGCGAAAAGATCTTGGCCTACATCCTTACAAGATTAAATTGACACAAGAACTGAAGCCGCTTGAACAGCTGAAGCGTCGTATGTTTGTGAATTGCGCTGAGCAACAACTTGAAAATGATTCGGATTTTCAACGAAAAATCATCTTCAGCGATGAGGCTCATTTCTGGCTGAATGACTTCGTCAATAAGCAAAATATGCATTATTGGTCAGGCAGCAATCCACACGTACTCCATGAGTCATCATTGCATCCCGAAAAATTGCCCCAATTGGATGATATGGACTGGGAGGACATGTAGTTCCAACAGCACGGCGCCACAAGCCACACAGCGAATGTCACAATCAATTTATTGGAAACCATGTTTGGTAGACGTGTTATCTCACGAAATGACTCAGTCGATTGGCCGCCTCGGTCGTGATATTTGACCCCGTTAGACTATTTCCTGTGGGGCTACATTAAGTCTATGGTCTATGCCAACAAGCCAGCGACGATTGATGAACTTCGTACGAATATCGAACTTGAAATTGCAGCAGTATCGGCCGATTTATGCTTGAAACCCGTCGATAATTGGGTTCAGCGTCTAGACTTCTGCAAGCGTGCCCCTGGTGGCCATGCAAAAGAAATCGAGTTTCATACATAATGGCATCGAATGTACTTTCACAGGAATAAAGAATTTCATTAATATCCAAAACAATTATTGAAAAACCCTTTATTTCTACAACATAATTTACTCCGCAATCTTTATTCGGTAGCTTACAATTATGTCGTTTGTGAATTTCGTGTAAATATTCCGACTGCCACCTTCTACAAAATTGCTGATGGTTTTAATCTTTTGCAATCTAATGCTTTCGGTAGAGATAAAAAACGATCTAAAATGTCATCATAATATGTGAAGAAAGAAAAATGTGATTTAATTGGTTTCTGTTCTTCTTTGGCTAATCACATTTGCAATAAACGTCGTCCAATTGCACGGCGTTTTATTCAACTAAGCTTAAACTATGGTTGAGTCTGTCCATAAATATATTTTATATTGTACTGTGGAAAATTGCGTCAGTTTCGATACCAAGGCTAGATTGGTATCGAAACTGAATTTACAGATGCTACTTTTGTTTGGAACAAAATCAAATGAGTACATATACTATATATAGTTGGAGATTTCGACGCGAATGTAAAGAAATGCTGTGTATGCTAGTTCAGAGGCATCACAAAAACCATGAAACTCTATTTTGCACCATGGCGAAAAATTAAGCCACCGAGGAATTTTAACTTCTCTAATTTAAAAATAATTTCCATTCGGTAAGAAGTTCATTTGATAATTCATTATTTTAATAATGAATAAAACTACTGCCCTCTCCCATATAAACCACCCCTTTCCATGCGAAAAAAAAATTATTTTAAATAGTAGCAGGGCAGCTATACAGTTCAAATTCAATACTTAGCACTTTTATAGTAACTCAAAACTATAGGTGTGATCCGATAAGAACAACGCCTACTTATAATAGTGGCTCTATTATGTGCTAAAAGAAGCACATTTCTTGATGTCACTGAAATGGCGGACCTTCGGCATAGCCGAATATAATTCTCTTATTAGTTTTTATTAGTTTTGACTTTTTTATTTTTTGTTTAATGAGAATTTTTTATCATAAAATTATCGATCTTGCAAAGCCGACACGTAATGGTAATGGATAAAACGATGAGGGTTTGGCAATTTGTAAATGCTATAAAGCACTTATTGGGTCGAACGTATTTATATATATATATATATATATATATATATATATATATATATATATATATATATATATATATATATATATATATATATATATATATATATATATATATATATATATATATATATATATATATATATATATATATATATATATATATATATATATATATATATATATATATATAAATACGTTCGACCCAATAAGTGCTTTATAGCATTTACAAATTGCCAAACCCTCATCGTTTGCAAAATATATATATATTGCAAATATCTTTAAAATTACATTTTAACAATTTGTGTGTCATGAAAATTTAAAATATGGTTGTAAAAAGATATGCGTTCTATAGTATGTCTATTGTTTATATATATATATATATATATATATATATATATATATATATATATATATATATTTATATATATATATATATATATATATATATATATATATATATATATATATATATATATATATATATATATATATATATATATATATATATATAAACAATAGACATACTATAGAACGCATATCTTTTTACAACCATATTTTAAATTTTCATGACACACAAATTGTTAAAATGTAATTTTAAAGATATTCAAACTTTTTAGGTTTAATGTGTGATGTTTCAGGGATTTAAAAAAATTATGCTTTTGGGCAAACAATAAGTAAGATTTTTTTATCTATACTCTTACCATATATGTGGTTTCAACACGGAATATAATCTATGTTAGTTTAATATTGTATATGAAAGTATACGATTTTTAAAAAATATACAATATTACTTTTTAGCTGTTGATTTTTTAAATAAAATAAAATATTTCACTTAGATAATACTTTGTTATATCTTTTAAAACTAAACTATTGAGGTGTAAAATAAAAAATTGTTTCCTCGAATTTTTTGTTTTTATATAAATTTAGTATCTGAAGAAAGTTGTGAAATATGTTTTTGCGTGCATTTCAGAAAGTTCGGTAACATTCTGTGCTGTGTTTTTTTTAGTAGCAATGGGATATTTCTCTTTTCTGTACTAAAATAAAATTAAGTTTTAAGCATATTTTTTTGTTTGTAAATAAGTCCTCCTAGATTGGCAAAACCTCTTACTATACGACGCCTGGCCAGGTCGATATTAAATAAATAAAGAAAAACAAAACTCTTCGTGTTATTAGAAAGGATTGTACACGATTCAAAACAAGAAACTTCTGCAGTTTTTAGATTTATGTTGGAAGAACAAGAAGAGAGAAGAGCAGAATACTCGTCTAAATCACAATTAAACACCATATTAATGTCCAGTGCAATGCTCAAGCTCTACATCCACTTTTGTTAATACTTTTGTGTATTCAGCTCAAATTAAATTAAATATTTTTTCAGGTATCAAGTAATCGCCAATGTGAAGTTGAATGAAATAGTAAAAAAACTGGTTGCAGAAGTTGAAGTTGTATCAAATGTATTTTTAGGATATGACTTTCCTCATATTCCAAAATTCAACATTGCACCAAATCAATTGTTCCATTTTGCGGTTTTAGTTACCGGCTTAAAACCAATGTGTAAAGTTGGTTGGACAAGTGCACAGGAAGATGGATTTAAATACATAAGCAAAGATGAAATTGTAAGTGTTAATTATATCTTCTATCTATCTATCTATCTATCTATCTATCTATCTATCTATCTATCTATCTATCTATCTATCTATCTATCTATCTATCTATCTATCTATCTATCTATCTATCTATCTATCTATCTATCTATCTATCTATCTATCTATTTATCTATCTATCTATCTATCTATCTATCTATCTATCTATCTATCTATCTATCTATCTATCTATCTATCTATCTATCTATCTATCTATCTATCTATCTATCTATCTATCTATCTGTCTATCTATCTATCTATCTATCTATCTATCTATCTATCTATCTATCTATCTATCTATCTATCTATCTATCTATCTATCTATCTATCTATATATATAAAAATGAATTCTTCTTTCTTTCTTTCTTTCTTTCTTTCTTTCTTTCTTTCTTTCTTTCTTTCTTTCTTTCTTTCTTTCTTTCTTTCTTTCTTTCGTTCTTTCTATCTTTGTACCAAATGGGCGTCTAAACCATTCATCCGATTTTGATGAAATTTTAGGGAGTTGCTGTGTTCACGCCAACTTAGGTTTAGGGCAAAGACAATTTTGCCACGCCCACCTATTACGCCCACAATTTGTAAAACTAAGTTAAAATATTCGATTATATCGCTAATATTGCTCCTAAAAATCTGAAATTTGGTATCTGAGTTTGTATTGGCACTGTCGATAACTTCCCCAAAAATGAGCGTGGTTGGATCAATTTAACGCTCACTTTGAAAAAAATTTAAAATATGCAATAACGTGGCTAATATTGCTCATAAAAATCTTAAATTTCGTATCTGAGTTTGTATTGGCACTGTCGATAACTAATTAATTAGTTGAAAATATACGATTACATTGCTAATATTGCTCATAAAAATTTGGAATTTTGTTTCTTAATTTGTATGCCGATAATTTCACAGTCGTAACTCAGAATAGTTTCAACAGTGAATACCGAGAAGTTCCGCTAACTATTTATTTAGTACCGGGAAGTTCTGGTAAACAATTTTTTAAGTGGCATTGCAACGCATGCCGGACATTCGCTAGTATTTAATATTTTACAATTTTTATCATCATGAGGCGGCTTAATCTTATTATATTGTATTAAAAGAGCTTAGTTGGTATTTATATATATATTTATTTGTTTATGTATTTATTTATTTATTTATTTATTTATTTATTTATTTATTTATTTATTTATTTATTTATTTATTAATTATTTTTTTTTATTTCTTTCTTTATATATTAAAATGTATTATATACTAGCGAATGCCCGGCATGCGTTGCAATGCCACTTAAAATTTTTTTGTAGCAGATCTTCCCGGTACTCTCCGTTAGCGGAACTTCCCGGTACTCACTGTAATAGCGATTCTGAGTTACAGTGGTGTAATTATCGGTATACAAACTCAGAAACAAAATTTTAAATTTTTAGGAGCAATATTAGCAATGTCATCGTATATTTTCACTTAATTAAACAAAATGTGGGCGTGGCAGATTTTTGATATCCTGTTATTCTTCCCGGTGCATCCCGTTACATGTTATAGCGTTACATATAAGTTCCTGAGCAATGATGGTAATAGTGAAGCTTAATTTTTTTTAATTCAAATGCATTTGTATGCACTACACAGTAGTTTATATTGTGTTTGGGCAAATGTTTGTAATTAGAAATGACATAATCAAAAATACTGATTTATTGTTAACGCGATTTTTTGTTTTGATTAAATTTTGGAAACAACTAGGGTGGTATTTATATGTTATTTATTATTATTATACTAGCGAATGCCCGGCATGCGTTGCAATGCCACTTTAAACAAAAATGTTGGCAGAACTTCCCGATACTCCCGTTAGTGACGGAACTTCCTGGTATCGGTTCTGAGTTACGGCGGTGAAATTATCGGCATACAAACTCAGAAACAAAATCTGAAATTTTAAGGAGCAATATTAGCAATGTCATCGTATATTTTCACTTAACTAAAGAATTTGTGGACGTAATAAGTGGTCGTGGCAGATTTTGTATTTCCTGTTATTCTTGCCGGTGCATTCCGTTAAATGATTTCTATATAGCGCATCAAGTTCTTGAGCAATGGTGGCAGGCGTAAAATTGATCTACCTCTTTTTTTTAAGTGGGCGTTAAATTGATCATCAAAATCGGATGAATGGTTTAAACGCCCATTTGGTACAAAGATAGAAAGAAAGATAGAAAGAGAGATAGAAGAATTCATTTTTTAGATTTATTTTATAATTTTAGTACTGTATGTCAGATCAAACTAAGTTGTTAACTTGAATCGAAATTTAAACCGAATATAACTTATTAGTGTTTAGTATTAATTCATTTATTAAGTTTATTTTAAGCAACGAAAGGTTTATATAACAAGTCTCACTTAGTATAACTATTTCGAAATTTTTGATCCGCCAGTGAAAAACACATGTTGTAGACCCCGGAGTACAGTCTCTGTACTTAACCAATGATCGCGTTCCCGGAACCCTACATCATATCTTCTTCCACGGCAAACGATTGTCCACGTGCATCATCAAAAGGGGACAATTTTCCGAAAGCTTGTGGAGCTCCAATTACCGCCGCCATTTCAGTGACACCAAAAAATGGGCTGTATGTCTCTATTATAAGTGGGCGCTGTTTTTAGCGGATCACGCCCTTTTTTGGTTATTAGTTTTTGTTACTAACAAAGTGATAAATATCGAATTCGAACTGATTATTTACACTGTAACTATTTTTAATAATATTTTTTCCGCAAAAAAAGTTTTCTTAGTATAGGAGGTGGGCGTGGTTCTTATCTGATCACGGCCATTTTTATCAGTTATTTTGTATTACCAGTTAAATGTTGAATTTAAATTGATTATCTGCAATAGAAATATTATAATTTATTTTTTTGCGCATAGAAAGGGGTTTTTTGTGTAGGAGGTGGGTGTGGTTCTTATTCGATCACGCCCATATTTTGTGAGCAGTTTTTTTTATTACTACTAAAGTGCTAAATATTAAATTTGAACTGGATATCTGCACTGGAACTATTTTAATTAATGTTTTTTCGCATGAAAAGGTGTGGTTTTTATGGGAGGGGGTGGTAATGACGGACGGGCGGACATTGTTAAAACGACTCAGAATCCTACGCTCATCATTTATATATACACAATGTCATACCTACCACGCCCTCTTCTGGGCGTTACAAATGGAAGAACAAACTCAATACACCTTTCGGTAAGTGCACTTGCACTTGGTATAAAAAAACCAATAACCGCTATAGTTGTGGCGGCAAGTTGTAATCGGCCCCAAAAATTTAAAATACAAATTTTATTATTATTATTATTATTAATTTTTATTAACTACTAGCGAATGCCCGGCATGCGTTGCAATGCCACTTAAAAAAAATGTTTGCAGAACTTCCCAGTACTCCCGTTAGTAACGGAACTTCCCGGTACTCCCGTTAGTTATCGGATCTTCCCGGTATTCACCGTTGTAGCGATTCTGAGTTACGGCTGTGAAATTATCGGCATACAAACTCAGAAAAAAATCTCAAATTTTTAGGAGCAATATTAGCAATATAATCGATATTATCACGTAATTAATCAAATTGTGGGCGTAATAAGTGGGCGTGGACAATTTTGTATATCCTGTTATTCTTCCCGGTGCATCCCGTTACATGTTTTCTATTAAGCACATCAAGTTTCTGAGTAAATGGTGGTAGGCGTAAAAATGATCCACCCTTTTTTTGAAAGTGTGCGTTAAATTGATCCAACCACGCCCATTTTTGGGGAAGTTATCGACAGTGTCTATACAAACTCAGATATCAAATTTCAGATTCAGAATTTTTTGGAGCAATATTAGCGAAATAATCGAATATTTTAACTTAGTTTTACAAATGGGCGTAATAGGTGGGCTTGTGTGTGGAGTACTTCTATCATATCAATTCTTAAAATTATTAATATATGAAAAATTTCTCACTGACTTGCTATTCTAGAGAATGGCAGGCAGTGATATTAAGTTTCATTGTCGGAATTTATTGGGTCAAGGAAGCTAGGAGAGGAGTTTTTTGCAAAATCCATCGCAAATGGGTTTTCGGTATTATTTTGCCTATTGGAAGATGAAAAGGGTAACTTGGAATGGTAGGGTGAAGAGGTAGTGTATGTTAAATTAGAAGTTGAAGAGAGCGGTTGAAGTTCAGTGTTTGTATTGTTTTTGTTATAGATGGGAGCTTTAGAACTGGGGATTTTATTGTTGGTGCTAGGTATTGATTTTTTTTGGTCAGAGAGACTATGGGAGAGAGGAATTTTGAGAGAGAGTACGTCTTCAGTTTTTTTTATTTTTTGATATCATTTTTTATATGTGAGTGAGAGATGTATTTAGGTTGTGAGCGGAAGGTGTAGAGTTTAAATTTGCATGGGATTGTGATGGGTTTTGGATCAGATCCGTCTGCACAAGAGAACTTGCTTTTTTGAGATCATATCGGCTGTGAAAGGAAGAATTTTTATGTGAGAGTGGTTCATAGAAAGTTGTTTTTGTTATTGTTATATTGTCAGGTGAATCTGAGTCAGTTGCTGAGTTGTTTGTGGGTTTTTTAAAGTTGTAGAGTATGATGGTTTTGTAATGACATTGGTCGGGTACAGTTGTCTGTAAATGCGACGAGCATCGCCAATACTACATTTATTTTGGGTTTTAATTACGGTAGAAATATATGGTAGAAATTTATGGTGCAAAGCACAAATCGAGAAAAATAGCACAGCCGAAACTAACAACTATTGAGAGAGCGGTCAATGACAAACAACTGCTTGCAGTCGTACAAACTACATACCAAGAAGACTGCGTAAGGGCGTGCAAAATAAGATTACCGCATCGACAAGTATTTAGAAGAAACTATCCAATTGCTCTACCTACTCAAATTATTAACAAATCTATAAGTTCTTGTTGAATCTCTTCCATTGGAATTTTTTTAGAACCTAAGCGCGTCCTTTATATAATAAACAAATACCATGTGTTCTTACAAAATTAATTCAAGTGGGATTTATGAAGATTTATGTTATTTGAAACTTTTTTATTTAAATCCGTTTTATTGGCACAATGGTACCACAAAACCCACGTACTCTTCAGTTATTAAAATATGAATCCTTATAAAATACAATTTAACTGTAGCATAATTAAATAATCGGCCGATCATGCTCGGTCTCACAGACGTCGACAAAGCTCAAGCTTTTATTTATCTTAGCTTTTATTTAATATATTTCAGGGTGAAGACAACTTTGGACAAATCGAAGTTTCGAATATGGAAAAAAAATATTTGACAGAAATAGTAGATTTCGAAAACTATACGATAAATAGAGAAATTATTTTGAACATTCCTTCAAAAGAATCAACTAATGAAAGGTGGAGAGGTCTAGAAGGTGATGCAAGATATAAATTTCGACTACAGGCTTTATGTCCTTTTTCTAATAGCAAAACGGATCAATCTTTGAAATTCACGTTAAGTTATTTTGAATTTGAAATATATACTAACTCACCACCTAAAATTGGAAACATACAAGTAAGTTATATTTATATTATTTATTTAACCAGCTTAAAGTGCCCGGTTTTTTTTAAATAAATACGTTTAATTTAATAAGTTGTTTAATTTTACTAAACTATCCATTCTGGTTCGCTATTTACGAAATTATATTAATGTATTTCAAACAAATTATAATGCCGTTACACCCCCTTGTAGTTGATAAATAAAGTCATCATGTAGAACACCACATTTCTGAGTTACCGCTGTGGGCGTAAAGTTTATTCAGCTATTCTCACTTTTGGTAAAGATGTCGACAGTGGCCATACAAACTCCAAATTTAAAATTTTTAGAAATAATAATAGTCGAATATTTAAGTCTTAATCTCACAAATTGTGGGACGTAAAAGGTTTTTTTTTACCTAAAACTTTCATAAAGTTCCGTCGCCTAATCAATACATCTCATGATAACAGATATACGTTGTAGGTGGCTATATTACACCTTCCTAGTCTCTAAAGGCAAATAGCCTGTAAATTTTAATGAATTCCTTTCAAAGGATCTCGAGTTTACCCGGAACAATAGACAAACAGTGAAAGTGAAACTGTTAAATTGATTTTCGCAGTCGTTGTGAAATCTTAACTGCTCATAATAATTTAAAGCCTAGTTTTATACGAATTGAATTTTAACTCACATTGCCAAAACTTTTATAACGAAACGGAAATGTAGTTTAACAGTAACGTTTTAAAAATTATTAACAACATATCAGTTAATCTATTTCAATCGGTTTCATGAATTCGTCGTTTTTCTCTTAAATAAGTGGCGTCGTCGAAAACTTCATAAATAATCGTCTGAACCACATTATTCCGTAATTGCGCCTCAGCTTGGTTCTTTGCTATCAGCTGTAACAAAACAAATACAATGTGGACAATAATAAAATTATTTATGCTTTGTGCAGGTAGATAGGTAGGTAAGTAGAGTGGTTGCCTGAGGCCTGTTGAAGGCTCCTCCTCTGAGTCATCCCTAAACCAAAATGTGGTTTTAACAAAGCTAACTAAAATCATCAGTTTAATATTTGCTACTTCTGAAACATAACCTTATTCATAGAGCCATGCACCTGTATATAAGATGTCCGACATTATTTTCCTCTTCTATTTACGTCTTGACAACTCCTCAAATAGTCGAGATAAGGTGCTGCAGGCATTCAAGAACTTTACTTCTAAAGCATTTTGCGACAAGGAATTTTTAGCGGTCCAGAATGGCTTTACACTTTTTCTCGACTATTTGTATAGAAGTTCAATATTGATATTTTTTCAAAACAACAATTTCTCTTTAGACCTGATTACTGCTTCGCGAGTTCATTAAACCAGGATAGATTTTTTGTTTAATGTAATTACCAAGAGAAGCAAAAACATACACATTATAGTTTTCATGATGTTATGTTAGAAAAAGTTCAAGAATATTTCGGAATTGACTCAAATTGTTAGACTCGGCAAATAGCTCTACATAAAAACCTTTTGGAGGTGTGGCTTGAATGACACAACCAGTTGCCTGCATCAACAAAAAAAGTAAATAATAGAATTGTATTAAAAAGTGTACTAAGATAAGTGTCAATCCTTTATCCCAGAAATTTCCCCACTATTAATGCAATCGCTGTTACTTACTTAGTCAACTTGTGAAGATCAGGAGACGGAGAAGAGCAAGCTAAACAAATAAACAATATGCTAGGCACGGGAGGCATAGAAGAGCCCTTCGTTTTTTTTGGTGTTGAAAAAAACATAGTTTGAGAACTGTCGAAGCTTAAAAACCATCCGGCATTTATTTTTCGGATCACGCCCATTTTTATACCATTCGCCACGTGAAAGTGCACGTACCGAATGGTATATTGAGTTTGTTCTTCCGTTTGTAACGCCCAGAAGGGGCCGTGGTAGGTATGACAAAGTATATATATAAATGATCAGCGTCGGATTCTGAGTCGATTTAACAATGTCCGTCTGTCCGTCTGTCTGTCCGTCTGTCGCAGCGATTATAGCCGTAATCTATCGAGCTATCAAGCAGAAATTTGGTTTGTGAGCTCTTATTCACCAAGCGGAGGTTAAGTTCGAAGATGGGTAAGATCGGAACAAAAATACTAGCCCCTTCCATACAAACCATCCTTTTCCATAGGAAAACAAATTAAAATAGTTCCAGTGCAGATATATAGTTCAAATTCTATATTAGGTACTTTAGTAGTAACACTGATCACAAAAAATGGGCGTGATCGGATAAGAACCACACCCACCTCACATACAAACCACCCCTTGCCATGCGAAAACAAATAATTAAAAATAGCTAAATCGTAAATACAGATATAACTATGATTAGACCACCAAATTATGCAAAATTATTTTATTTTTATTTTTTATTATCGTGGTTCATGTTAATTATTTTGGTACTAGCGAATGCCCGGCATGCGCTGCAATGCCATTTAAAAAATAAAATGTTAGCAGAACTTCCCGATACTCTCCATTACAGCGATTTTGAGTTACGGCGGTGAAATTATCGGCAGTTACCATACAAACTCAGAAACAAAATCCCAAATTTTTAGGATTAATGATAGCAAAGTCGTAGTATATTTTCACTTAATTAAAAAATTGTGGACGTAATAAGTGGGCGTGGCAAATTTTGTATATCCTGTTATTTTACCGTTACATGTTTTCTATATAACGCATCAAGTTCCTGAGCAATGGTGGTAGGCGTAAAATTGATCCACCCTTGTTTTGAAAGTGAAGTGAGCGTTAAATTGATCCAACCACACCCAATTTTGGTGAACTTGTAGACAGTGCCTATACAAACTTAGATAATATTTTTACTTAGGTTCACAAATTGTGGGCATAATAGGTGGGCGTGGAAAATTTTTGTTTGCCCAAAACCATCCTTGGCATGAGCTCAACAACTCCTTAAAATGTCATCACAATCGGATGAATGGTTAAGATGCCCATTCGATACAAAGAAAGATAGATAGATAGATAGATAGATAGATAGATAGATAGATAGATAGATAGATAGATAGATAGATAGATAGATATATAGATAGATAGATAGATAGATAGATAGATAGATAGATAGATAGATAGATAGATAGATAGATAGATAGATAGATAGATAGATAGATAGATAGATAGATAGATAGATAGATAGATAGATAGATATATAGATATATAGATATATAGATATATAGATAGATAGATAGATAGATAGATAGATAGATAGATAGATAGATAGATAGATAGATATATAGATAGATAGATAGATAGATAGATAGATAGATAGATAGATAGATAGATAGATAGATAGATAGATAGATAGATAGATAGATAGATAGATAGATAGATAGATAGATAGATAGATAGATAGATAGATAGATAGATAGATAGATAGATAGATAGATAGATAGATAGATAGATAGATAGATAGATAGATAGATAGATAGATAGATAGATAGATAAATAGATAGATAGATAGATAGATAGATAGATAGATAGATAGATGGATGGATAGATAGATAGATAGATAGATAGATAGATAGATAGATAGATAGATAGATAGATAGCTAGATAGATAGATAGATAGATAGATAGATAGATAGATAGATAGATAGATAGATAGATAGATAGATAGATAGATAGATAGATAGATAAAAATTTGAAATATATATTTTTTTTAATAATATTTAATAAGAATTTTGTTTAATTTTGTATATCAAGAACAACCCTAATTTGATTGTAATATTTAAAAATAGTAGGTACAACCGTTAATAATTTATTGCTTTCTATTTTTTTATGTTGATTAATTTGTTAAAACTACTAACATTAAAAAACACTAGTCGAAATATAGAATATGTAAAAAGTCAGTACACATCTGGTCTTATTATAAAGTCAACGAAGTTGACATTGATTTCTACATATTATACTCGTACTAATATTATGTTAAAATACTGCATATTTTTATATACATACTTATTTTTATTTTTATTAGGTGAAACCCAACATTGGGTTTGCTGTAAAGACAATTTTTCATATTAGCGCTCCTGGATCAAGAGATATACTGATAGATACACCACTAAGCTATGAGTTATGTGGAAACTTTGAGAACAATAATCTTTGTTTTGGAACATTTTATGAATATGAAACGTGGGAAACAATTTTACCATTCACAAGTATTTACACAATTCATTTTTGTTAAAATTAATTGTAATTTTTTTAATTACTTTTATATCGTATTTTATATATCCATTTATGTATTATTTTATACTCCAATCATTTTATACATTATTTGTTTATCAATTGAGGGACTAGTACCTAAGCAACACAATAGATAGAATTAAAGTTCATCATCATTGACTGAATGAGCCTAATGACACGTTTTACCGTTGTAACGAGTTAAATTTTCCCAGCCGAAGTATTACTCGCAGCGTCCAGGGTCTCACGTGCGTGAGTGTAGAACAAATTATACAAACAATTTCTTTTATATTTTCTTCTGGTTTTTATTGACTTTATTCCTAAATACTCTACTTCTGCTTTCTGTCTTTCCTGTCCCTCTTCTCGCTTCGTCCCGTGATATCGTCCGAGTGATGAAAAGGAGTTTTTACCACCTTTTACCCGAATCTCGCAAGGCTCCGTTGCTGCTGCTGCTGCTGTAGTTTTTCTAGCTGTTGTTGTTGTTGCCGTTGATTTCTTGCGAGTCGCTGCTGTCTGCTATTATGAGCTATTGTTCTTCTTGTTGTTGCGGGTTTTGTGCACCGTCGTTGCTGATGGTTCTGCGTTTTTTTTTTCAAATTTTAATTAGACGTCTGTCTCGTGGCACAGCCATTAACCGAAATCTCCGCTTCTTCACACTCGTCTCCAACTCTGCACTTCATTTCTCAGTTTACCCAAATCGATCGTTTCCACTTCGGTAGACTTTTCGAGACTCTATCCAGGGTTGCTTAAAATTATTATTTACTACCTAATATTACATTACTTATTTAGTTCATTTAGTTTTACAACGTTATAAACTAAAAGTAAATTCAAAAAAATTCATTTATGTAATTAAAGTAATTATATGCGCTATTTGAAGCGCAACAACAAAACAGTAATAATATATAAAATAAAATATATTGATAGTTCGCCTAGTGTGGGACCAAACGAGACTCCGACTTGGTTCCTCACACGTCCCATCCTCCTCGAGGCTGAACAACCTTTCAAAATATTTGTCCGGAACGAGTGAGACCCGAACATTTGATTCCCTATTTTTAACATGTAACCGCGACGTCTACCATCTTGCTTTACGACGACAGTGCGCAGATACTCATGTAATTCTTTTGCTGAGATCGGCTCCCCGCAAAGGATCTACGCCTGTCCTTCGTTCCTGTTTCTTCGTTGCATACGATACCGGGCATCGCCGCGGAGGTTTGGGAAAGAATCGCTTACTTCGTGCATCAGAGTCTTCCTCCAGTGTCTCTGTTTTACGCCGTTGGCGATCAATATTTTGTGGCGTGGTAGCTGTCACAGTATTATCTTTTGAGCTACGTTGGTCAAAGGCAGCATACCCTTCTTCCTTACGCACTGTTCTTATACAGTACACAATCTTCGCGATCGCCTCGACCCCTTTGATGGACGTCACGTCCTCCTTTCGCCGGCGATATTTCACCAGGGACCATTCGAAGTTCTTTCTTACGTGTAGAAGCACTATCAATTACAGTATTACTATCCGCAGGACCCCGATCATCTACAACAGCTACGACGTTCTCTGGACAGTTGTCGGCGATAAGTGCTGTTCCATCCTGGCGTTGTATCATACGACCTATAGCTGGGAAGTCTTCTGCTGCCTCGATCTCACTTTTACCATTCTCCTCTCCGCACGTATCTGCCACCTCTAATTTTTTTCGAGCTCTGCCTCTTCGTTTTCCGATCTATTCTAGTGACCTTATCATTTGAAGCTAAGCTGACGATCTCATATCAATTTGATCTTACCGTAGGTGTCGCGGTAAGTTTAAGCATGCCACCACAGCTAACAGTTGTCCCGACATGGATCAAATAGTCTAGTCCTAAAATAACCTCCTCCGTTGCATCTGGCATCAACACAAATTGAAACGTACACTCATTAGAACCTAACAGTATGTATCGATTGAGTTTTCTTACGCTACCGTCAGCCAGCACCGTATTGTAATGGTTTTACGAGGGGGTAGACATGCGTCTGGAGAAGGTACCATCCCTCGTTGTAGTCGTTCTCCATAGTCGTTTCCCTATTGTCGACAACATTGTATCGTCGAACCCTATTCGACCACAATTCCAACAAAAAATGAATTGTGGATTTCTACAAGATGCTGCTCTGTGCCCTTCTTGGCCGCAACGTCTGCATGCTCTGAACACATCGATTTTCTCGTGCGTTGGTAGGCTCAACATCCGGTGCTGTTCACCCCGCGTTCGAAGCGAAGTTATATTCGACGAAGGCGTACGTTCTTTGATAGCTTCAAGGTCTTCTGCAATTGATATCAGCTCTGTCAAAGTAGTAAAATCCTTCCTCCTAACGTACCACTGATATTCCGTAGCGCAGTTGTCAAAGATCCTTTCAAGTTGTTGATCTTCAGAATAACAAGTGGGCCTCATCAAATCTCTTAACTGTAACACTCTACTCTTTAAACGGCTCTTTATCCCGCTGGCATCTTTGTCGTATCACGTCCTCCAATTTCTTGAAGTAACGACCGGGTAGGAAGAAAGCTAAGAAATCCTCTCTGAAATCTCTCCATCTCGATCCTTTAACATCTCTGGCATCATCTTCGGAAGCGTGTTAATGTTCAATTCATATGCCTCATTTAGCTCTTCGACATGTTCAACAAACGATAGGGGATCTTTGCCACCTTCGTATTTGACGTCTCACTTCCGGACCTGTTCTATTACATGACCAGCGCGCCCTCCGCCATTACCAGCCGGGTTCTCTGAGGCACTGCCACGCCATCTTGGTGTTCGAGATTTCGTTCACTCTCTCGAATTAGTTGTTGTGGTGCCTTATCACTCCCTTGTGTTCGGTTTATTGTGTTGATCGAAGTGTTACTTAAATAATCGGTCGCCGCTTCATTTCATTACCAACATCTAACGGTTTCTAAGCTTTGGGCACTGCCACATTTTATCTAATTTAAAACTTCAAATGTATTTGGATTTATATTTTAATTTATATTTTCTTCTGGTTTTTATTGACTTTATTCCTAATAACTCTACTCACTTCCGTATCGACTTGAATTCTGCTTTCTGTCTTTCCTGTCCCTCTTCTCGCTTCGTCCCGTGATATCGTCCGAGTAATGAAAAGGAGTTTTTACCACCTTTTACCCGAATCTCGCAAAGTTCCGTCGCTGCCGCTGCTGCTGCTGTAGTTTTTCTAGCTGTTGTTGTTGTTGCCATTGATTTCTTGCGAGTCGCTGCTGTCTGCTATTATGAGCTGTTGTTCCTCTTGTTGTTGCGGGTTTTTGTGCGCCGTCGTTGCTGATAGTTCTGCTATTTTTTTCCAACTTCTCGTGGCACAGCCATGAACCGAATTCTCCGCTTCTTCACAATCGTCTCCAACTCGGCTTTTCATTTCTCCGTTAAGCCAAATCGATCGTTTCCACTTCGGTAGACTTTTCGAGACTCTATCCAGGGTTGCTTAAAATTATTATTTACTACCTAATATTACATTACTTATTTAGTTCATTTTTTTTACAACGTTATAAACTAAAAGTAAATTCAAAATAATTTATTTATGTTATTAAATTTATAATTAAGCAGCAACAAAACAGTAATAATATCTAAAATAAAATATATTGATAGTTCGCCTAGTGTGGGACCAAACAAGTCTCCGACTTGGTTCCTCACACCATATAGACTGAATTAATTGAATGAACTAGATAAAGTGAGTCGTTGAACGGACTAGGCGGACTAGACGAAATATATGTACTGGATTAACTGAAAAAACTATATGTACTGTATTGTATAAAATGATTGGACTTACTAGACTGGGGAACTATAAGGACTAAATTGACTCATGTAAACTAAATGAATTGTATAGACTAGAAAGACTTGATGGACACAACTGACTGAATGACAAATATAAACTCGATAAACGGAGTTTAATGGGCGTGCAAAGACGTATAGAGTCAAAATGTATTGTATAAGATAAAATTCGCTAAGGTTTAGATCATTTATGTAAACTCTAGAGGTAGTTTCCTTTTAAGAGGCTAACTGTAAATCGAATAAAAAATTGCATCTGCAAAAAAAGACGACAGTCGGATGGATTTTTTTTTCAATAGACCGGGTTCTACTTTTATTTTCATAAATTACATTTGTATCAGTTGTATCGCAATAAAAAAATTATATGGAAACATTATTTTCTTTAGTTATTTGAAAAACACTAAATTTCACAAAATCTGTCCAATTTTGCTACTAGAGACGATTTCTATTGTGGATTACAGCTCACAAGACTTCTTAGTAACTATTATTTTAAAATTGTTCTGTTAATACACAGTCATCCATTGCAGTGTTTTTTTTTTTTCAAATATGTACATATATAAGAAATCAAATTTGATTTTTTTATTTTTTGTTCTCATATATACATGGAACATGAATATATCACACAAAATGTCTTTAAAAATATACATATTTTCAACTAATGCTATTTTTTATGTTTTAGAAACACCGATTGAATTATCTGTTAAATTTTGTGATATTCGAAATGCATGTAGCACTGCTTACTTCACTGACATTATAGTAAACTATGTCGAAATAGAAAAAAAAGAGTTTAATCTCCAAAAGGAAAACATTGTGGCAGCATTTTTACGAACCGATTTCAGGGAAGGGCAAAACATAATATTAATGCTTGCCATAACTTTTAAGGTAAGTTAAATTAAAACATGTACTTATGTAGAGAGTATAATTGAAAGAAATTGCAAATGCAGCTTTTGATACAAATTTACCGTAGTGAAGTTAGCAACGTGCGCCAGCAACGGTTTCTAAGTTCGAATTTGAACGAGCAAAATTTGCTTGTTGAAACAAAAAATAAAGTAGTTTCTTTGCAATCTATTAAAAAAAATAAACACATAAATATTTTGGCGAACTTTTTTTGGAATTTGGTTCGTCAATACTGGAATTATACAAGGTGGCGCAAAAGAAGTCATCCGATGTTGTTTGGCTCTTATTTTTTTTCTAAATAAAAAACTTCGATTCTGTTTTTTGATTATATTTATTTAGACTTTTAGAATTAATTGTGTTAAGTCGAGAAGATGATATCGGATAAATGGGCGCCGTCACAATTGATTGCCATACGGGCTCGTTTTATGGCATTTTCCATCACTTCGGCGAGAGTTTCGGGCGATAAATTCTCGCATTCGTGTCGGATATTTTTCTTGAGGGCTTCCGTCCTGTTGGAACCACATGTCCACCAGTCCTAATTCGTCCAGTTCGGGCAGAAAAAACTCGGTCAACATTGCCCTATAGCGCGCACCGTCCACTGTTGTCGTTTGACCCGCGGCGTTCGGCCCGATGACTCCTCCAGCGTGAACAGCGCACCACGCAGTCACTTTGAGCGGGTGTAATGGTTTCTCGTGCATCACTCGCGGATTTTCGGTTCCCCAGAAGCGATAATTTTGCTTGTTCACGTACCCGCTGAGGTGAAAATGAGCCTCATCGCTCATTATGATTTTTGCCAACACCACAGACGAATTGTTACGCAAAAAAATAGACACAATTATTCCGCGTTCTTGGGGAGTGTATCGCTCCATGGCTTATTCACTTGTATTCTGTATCTGTCTAGTCCACAAATGTCAAAACAGATTTGACATTGGCGGCCATTTGCAAAAATGAGAGCATCTTCCAATAGGGTGATTAATTTTGCGACACCCTGTATTATTAATTAAATGGCAAAAATGCAAAAATCTTCCAGGTTTCATTATATTTTGTCAGAACACATTTAATTGCCAACAAAATGACATATCATATAGGGGGGGGAGGGTTTCGAAGGAAGCAATTACCACGGGCGCTACTACAATAAAAAATAATAAGCTTGAGCTTATAAGTTAAAACATACATGGCAAGTGAGGAAGAAATTGAAATTGATGAAAGTTCCAGGAGCCTCTCGGTCGAAATCCTTGGCCTCGAAGGAACCCACTTTTCGTATTGAAGAAAAGAGTGGGACACAATTTTTCGTTCATGTGTAAGCTATGTATGCCGAAGATAGTGCATATAAAAATTCACATCTCAAGCTTCAACAATTTAAAGCACCACATTAATCGCACCCACCCTACTTCAAGATCACCAAGTTTCGCGATAAAGCGGTGTCGGTATAACCAACACCGTCCTTTTCCAAGTCAACAACCCAGAAAACTATTGCCGAATCGTTTGTCATATGACAGCGTAAAGTTGAGTTGTTTGTATAATAATAAAATTTTTAAGATATATTTTTCAAATAAAAAGTGAATTCAAACCTTAATATACATTTATATGCATAATTACTCCTTTTTTCAAGAGTTTTATGGAAATATTTTTTTTTATGAAACGAAATTAACTTAACGTTTTTGGTTAACTTTTCTATATATATATATATATATATATATATATATATATATATATATATATATATATATATATATAGCGACATCAAATGCAATCCTATGAGTTATTTATGCCACACTCGGTCAAATGTCTTAGAGATATCCAGAGCAACAATTTTACTTTCACCTTAATAGTGAACACATTCGTTCGACTTTTTGGTGAGAAACGCCATTTAGTATTCCGTGGAGCAAGCTCTCTGGGAGCCATATTGACGATCACTAAGCAATTCGCTATACTCCAAATAATCCATCAGGTGGAAATTAACTACGATTTCTATAGTTTTTGATAGTGCAGAGCAAATTGCAATGGGCCTATAATTCGAGAGGTTCGTAGTCACGCCTTTTTTTGAGAACTGGCTGAACATTAGAAACCTTCCAAAATTTTTTTTTTTTTTTTTCATAAAATTCTTTATTTATTGTATCTCTTTATCAACTTAAAAGACTAACAATAATTTTACAAATCTTAAAACTAAACAATGCTTGAGTAACTGTAGTTAAAATTGCGAATTATTTTGGATAGTAAAAAAAAAGAAATAAATTAAAGTAAAAAAAAAATAGCGAAATTTACATCGAAGTGTTCAAAGGGGCTGTATCATCACGACGATCTAGCACAACTTGGGACAGGTTGAGGTGATTAAGTCCTCGACTCAGGACAGTGCGACCGAGCGCAACTGAGGACCTGTTGGTGTTCCAAAATGACGGAAATTTTCCGAGCCAGTGAGGAGGCACACTTTTTTAACAAATGGGCTGATATACCATCAGGCCAGAATTTCAATAAATATTGAAATTTGCAGATGTATTAAAATTCAAATTAGTGCTGCATTTTATAATTTTTTCTTTTTTCACTATTGCAAATTATAACGGATTAATAAATACAAAATATGTTTATAGTTTTTTTTAAATCATTTTTTCAACTTAATAAGACATTTAAAAAAATATAACACTTTTCATTGTCCTTTTTTTATTTCAGAACTCAAATTTAAATTTGTTTCAACAACTACGTGATTTTGTAGCTGATCTAATGCAGAAGGAAATAAATAAAATACTTGAGAATCCAATTAACCATTGGTATATTTCACCACAAGTTATATTACAATTCGTTTCCCAAGCGAAAGTAAATTTGGAAATATTGAATTTAATCGATACAAAAAGTTTAGAACAACTCTTAGAGATTATTGATCAATTATCACCGGAATATTTTTTATACAATTCAATAAGGGAAACCCCCGATAGCAGTTTAGAAATTCAAGATCGATTTCGAAGACAACCCAATAATATAATACAAATCAACAGGAGTATTAAAAAATCAATAATTGATTTGAAATACGCCCAAATAAATTTATTTTTAATTCAAGATGTTTTTAAATCCAAACAGTACAATATCTCTAAAGAAAAATTTAATATTCTAGAACGTGTGAGCTTGTTAATGGAAAAAATGTGTTACAGCGATTTAATTATTAATGAAATAATTGGTAAGATAAACGTTTTTGTTTATGTTCATTTATAGTTTATATTTTATTTTGCGTTATATTTATTGATGCTACTTAAGCATTTCCTAAACTATATATATATATTTTCAAATTTAAATTACAAAATATAATAATAATTTGTTTTTTTTTTTATTGGAAATGAAATAAGAAGAAAAAAAGTGCTGTCAAAATATACAAAGGTACATTTCTGAAATTTTACAGGAGAAGCAAAAACATTATAAAATGTGAAACAAAGAAATAGATATGACTCTTTTGTATTAGCAATTAATTCAAATTTTGTAGCTTCAATGCTCAAATTTTTTGTGTGAAATATATTTTGATTAGGGGCTTTGTGTATCTTTGGCAATGATATGTTATATGTGTTTTCACTTGCGGCCTTATTGTTTTTGAGCAGAGCGATAGCTGTTACGACTTCAAAGTCAGGTAGCAGAATAGCAACAGTGGCGTGATTATCGTCTTCATACGCCTTGGATATCTGTTACTAGAGTCCCGTTTTCATCTTTACAAGAGTAGAGCCCTTTTTCCAACCGATGGTTATGCATTCAATTTTCATTGCACTATTTGTAGTACATTTTCTTTTATTTTTATACCCTTCACCGAATGGTATATTTAGTTTGTTCTTCCGTTTCTAACGCGTCGGATTCTGACATCGTTAAATCAACTCAGAATCCGACGCTGATCATTTGCATACATATACAAATGGAAAAACAAACCCAATATACCAAGGGGTATATTGAGGCGAAAGGTATAAATATCCAATGTTATAGGTAAGTATGCAACGTATTTATCGGATGTAGATGTTAAATAAAATATCGATATTTTTATATCGAGAATTTTCTGTTCGTGTATAAAACAATCGTTATTTTTTCATCAAGATTGATTCTACTAATATAGATGTTTATTTTGTACGCATGACAACCTCTTTAAAGCTGTATATTTTCTTTGCAGAATCTCCAATTGTGTCAATACATGTCGAAAAATTTAATGTTAATTTTATATTGAAGAAATTATTTTCTATTTCGGACTATTACAAAAAGGAGAAAATAGCTTTTAGAATAAGCACAAATGATAAAAGTTTATTGTCACTTCAAAAAAACTACTGTGTAGCTGTCGCCCAATATCCAAATGATTATTTTACTAACGAAAATGTGCTTCTGACAGACATTCAAATTTATAACTTGCATAGTTCAACATCGCAATGGATATCCGATGAAGATAAAAGAGACGATTTGCCACAGGAGTTATTTAATATATATTTGGAAATTTCCATGAAAAAACCTGATAATGTTATGGTAATTATATCTTGATTAAGTAATAAATTGTTATTAATTTTAATATGCCATTTTAACCATCTTAGTAAATTTTTTTTAATTGCAGTAATATATTAGAAATTCTAAAATAAAATATTACAATTGTATTATTTTCTTTTTATTTGTCTTTATTAAACATCCGATCTTTAGAATTCGCATTTTACGACTAACTGCTACAAAACTTTGCAGTCTTACAAAACTAGAGAGAGAGACACACACATACTTACATACAATAACATATTCTAATGCAACAAACGATAACTTATACACATACATTAATATAATAACATACACTCTAAAGCAACAAATGAGAATCAAAAGCAAAACTAAAGAGAGGCAGCGAACAAAAATTGTCAGACACTTCAACAAAAGCCAAACTACTATGCGTCTTTCCATCCGATGCTACAAACTCGGTCATCCTGATCACTCGGTTTTAGCCAGGGCCGGATATTGCCCACCGCGCAAACACCAACATATGGATTGCGCGAAAGCTGGAAACCCTCTACATCACCCAGTAGATACCTGTCATTACGTAGTACTTTCATAACTCGATAAGGGCCTTTAAATTTTGGGATTATTTTTTTTGATGCACCAGGGTGAGAGTCGAAGTTTGTTACCATAACATAGTCGCCCTCTACATAGTTTGTTGGTTTCTTCCGTTTTTTCTCAAAATATTGTATTCTTTATTATAATTCTGTAATTTCTCTTTCGAATGACTTCGCGCTCAACTCGCTCTGTAAAATTTGTGTTTTCGTTTAAATATTCTTCTTTTAAAAAATCAACTACTTTTCCTCTCTGTTTAGCACCAAACAACATTAAACTTGGACTTGTTTTGACTGATCTATGTAATGTATGGGAGAACCAGTGGCAACTTTTACATGGCACACATTATTGAATTTCAAAAAATTTTCAAAATCTGCTAATGTAAAACAACTTCCTCTATCCGAAACTATACATTTTGGACGACTGTATGCACGAAAGTACTCTGTTAACGCTTTAATTACTTCTTTAGTATTCGTTGTTTTTGTCGGAAAAAGTCTAACAAATTTTGTAAATGCATCTATAACTACTAATATATGTTTCTTAGCTGATCTGGAATGATCTATTGGACCATAATGGTCTATATGTACCGTATCAAAATGTTCAACTCCTTTTGGTATACTGTGTAAAAATTTCTCCTCCCTACCATGATTACCAGAAAACGAAATACACTTTAAACATTTTTTTATATGCGTTCCTATTTTGTCTTTCATTTTAGGAAACCAGTAGCTTTTCCCTATCAAATCACAAACTTTGTCTAATCCTACATGACCAAGCTCATTGTGGTATTTTTACAGAACATGACTTTCCATATCTTCGGGTACATAGAAACGTGATAAACCTTCAACACCTTTTCGATATAGAATACCATTACGCATTTCGTAAAAAGGGCTTTCTTTTTTTGTATCTTCCCTGACAAATAACTGATTTTTTTTCGAATGGATTTGGTTCTACAGTTCAACAGATTAGAAAGTACTTGCTTTGTTTACAGTTGTCAGATATTGGACGTCAATCAACAACAACACGAAAGAACGGAAAAAAAACAGCAACTAACAAACAATTATAAGTGTGACATAAAAATGAAATTTTCTATCTTTCTTTGTCCCCTATGCGCGTCTAAACCATTCATCCGATTGTGATAAAATTTTGGGAAGTTGTTGTGCTCACGCCAACTTAGGTTTAGGGCAAAGCCCACCTATTACGCCCACAATTTGTAAAATTAAGTTAAAATATTAGAATATTTCGCTAATATTGCTCCAAAAAATCTGAAATTGAGATTGTATAGACACTATCAATAACATCCCCAAAAATGGGCGAGGTTGGATCAATTTAACGCACATTTTGAAAAAAATAGAAAATATGCTATAACGTGGCTAATATTGCTCCAAAAATCTGAAATTTGGTATCTGAATTTGTATTGGCACTGTCGATAACTTCCCCAAAAATGGGCTAGGTTGGATCAATTTAACGCACACTTTCAAAAAGAGGGTGGATCATTTTTACGCCTACCACCATTTGCTGATAAACTTGATGTGCTAAATAGAAAACATGTAACGGGATGCACCGGGAAGAATAACAGGATATACAAAATTGTCCACGCCCACTTATTACGCCCACAATTTGATTAATTACGTGAAAATATACGATTACATTGATAATATTGCTCCTAAAAATTTAAAATTTTGTTTCTGAGTTTGTATGCCGATAATTTCACAGCCATAACTCAGAATCGTTACAACGGTGAATACCGAGAAGTTCCGCTAACTAACGGGAGTACCGGGAAGTACCGAAAAGTACCGGAAAGTACCGAGAAATACCGGGAAGTTCTGCTACCACTTTTTTAAAGTGGCATTGCAACGCATGCCGGGCATTTGCTAGTGTGTGATAAATAGTTGTTGCTTATAAAATCTTTAAAGCTTTTTAAATAAAAACTTTAATAACATTAATGTAATTCGACAAATTATTATTTAAACAAAAAACACTTAAACATACAATATATTTTATTCTTCTACCTTTCTTTCTTTCTTTCTTTCTTTCTTTCTTTCTTTCTTTCCATCTTTGTACCAAATGGGCGCCTAAACCATTCATCTGATTTTGATGAAATTTTATTGAGTTGCAAAGTAGGACAAAGAAAATTTTGCCACGCCCACCTTTTACGCCCACAATTTGTAAAACTAAGTTAAAATATTCGATTATTTCGCTAATATTGCTTAAAAAATCTAAAATTTGGTATCTGAGTTTGTAAAGACACTGTCAATAACTTCTCCAAAAGTGGGAGAGGTTGGATCAATTTAACGCCCACTTTAAAAAAAATAGAAAATATGCGATAACGTGGCTAATATTGCTCCAAAAAATCTGAAGTTTGGTATCTAAATTTGTATTGGCACTGTCGATAACTTCCCCAAAAATGGGCGTGGTTGAATCAATTTAACGCACACTTTCAAAAAAAGGGTGGATCATTTTTACGCCTACCACCATTTGCTCAGAAACTTGATGTGCTAAATAGAAAACATGTAACGGGATGCACCGGGAAGAATAACAGGATATACAAAATTGACCACGCCCACTTATTACGCCCACTTATTACGCCCACAATTTGATTAATTACGTGATAATATACGATAACATTGATAATATTGCTCCTAAAAATTTGGGATTTTGTTTCTGAGTTTGTATGCCGATAATTTCACAGCCATTACTTAGAATCGCTACAACGGTGAATACCGAGAAGTTCCGCTAACTAACGGGAGTACAGGGAAGTTCCGTTACTAACGGAAGTACCGGGAAGTTCTGCTACCACTTTTTTTAATTGGCATTGCAACGCATGCCGGGCATTCGCTTGTACTAAGTATATAACGTAACAGAAAGGAATGCAGTATGCTAATCGATATATCAACTGGTCACTGCTTAATCGGACACCATGCCTTTGGGATGGGTTTAATCTCTAACAACTGGTGTAGAAACTGCAATGAACCGGACGAATAAGAAACTCTTGAAAACCTACTTTGCCATTTCCCAGTGCTGGCCAAATGCAGAAAAAGGATTCTGGGGCAAGCTTTTTTCAAATCTTTAATCGATTTATCTGAAATAATCGCACGAATAAATCGCGAAGTAAGTTCAACGCTTTTCTCCATATAAGGGTATTTGCCGCATCTCTAACCTAACCTTACTACGATCAAAGTCAAAATTAAATTAGGTTAACCAAATATGGGAGAGTTTCGCTATATGGTAATTTATAACATATAATATTATATTTTTCTACCAATAATTAATTCGTTTTTTAGTAGCTAAATACAATACTAGCTGTTAAATGCTTTGCCTGTATTCCTGCTTAATTATAAATCATAATTTATGGCATGAAATCCTTCTGTAATAATTTTATTTATTTAAATAAATAAATATTGCGTTGCAAAATGCGGAACTTCACGTTATTCCTCGTTTTTGGCGGTATGTGTTAAATTGATACAACCACGCCTATTGTTGGGGAAGTTGTCGACAGTGTACCTACAAACTTAGTTACCAAATTTCGGATCTGTAGGAGCAATATTAGCAAAATGATTTAATATTTTCACTTAATTTCACAAATTATGGGCATAATAAATAAACGTGGCAGCTTTTATAAAGCGTTATAGCACTATAGGCTATAAATTTATTTTTAATAATTATGATGTGCAGTATCAGTTGGTTGGATTTGCATTATAATGGTTATTAGGTTTTACACGAACTCTGATTGGTTTAGTAAAAAAAACTCTCTAGAAAATCAACGTTGAGCATCAAGTTCTAGCTCAGCTGGAGTTTCATTAATGTCTGGTTTAAAGTAAAATAAGCGGAAACTGTCGAAACCAATAATTAATATTGTGACACATAATAGCTTCCGTTTAATTGTGGGAGCTAAGCCGTAGTGCATATGTCTAAGGTGACTGCAATTGTTTTTTTGGTCCGTGGAATTTAATATGCCAAAATGATTGTACCATCCTTCTTTCAAAGAAACCGCCACTGTCTCGGCGCTAAAATAAGCGAGAGGTTTGGCTTTTGGCCATCTCGAGTATTGATCGATAATTGTCAGACAATACCGAAAACCATTTGAAGGTAAAAGTAGTCCACAATGTCAATGTTAATATGTTGTATCCTCTTTGAAATCGAATATCTGTCAACAACATAGAAGTGTGTCTACTTACTTTGAATTGTTAACACGAAAAACATTGTTTAAAAAGTGTGAGATTTTCATACTTTTCCAAACAAATCGTTTCTTGATAAGTTTTGAAATGAACTATGTCATGTAGTTTAGCTATAACTTCAGGACTACAATCAATAGGAACGTAATATCGATCTAAAGGCGTCACAGATTATAATTATGTCTAGTTGGGGAAATTTGATAAAAAAAAGCAAGTGATTTTGTAGTGTAACGAAGTAAATCTTTAGGGCTGGAGTTATCGCCGTCTGGGCACAGGGTTCGATATTACAATTATTTTTAATTTTGACTTTTGGCAAAGAACACACAAAAAAGAACACAAAATAGTTTTTAGTTTTAAATTTGACCTCGGGCCATTATTATTAAAAAAAATAATAATAAAATTGTTTGGCGTAGTGCTTTGCACCGTAACCCATCACTAACGTATTCTCCTGTTGCTGCCGACACTCTGAGTTTTCTCCTCCGAAGGTGTTGCTTCTTGATTTAGCGTCGAACTTCGTTCGCTGCTCGTTGTTACTGTGGGTTTTCACTATTAAGGCTATGAACTTTGTTCATAAGCCTAGTTGCCACCAAGGAGGAAAATAGTTGATTTTGTAAAAACAAATTGAGAGATTGCTTGTGAGAATTTCAAATAAATAAGGTTATATAAATTTTGTGAATATTTAAAGAGCTTAAAATAAACCAGAGAACAGAACTCGTTAATTTTGGTTGAATTCCATTGGACATGTCATTTTGACAATCATAAAAATTATCGACTTTTCCTTAATCGAAATCTCCTAAAACAATACAATTTCTTTTATCCTTACTTATAATCTAAAGATAAGTGTATATCTTTATATATTTTCGATTGTTCCGTTTTCACGCCTAAACGGCTGAACCGGTTTTCTTCAAATTAGGAACATTATCGGGTGAGTCTCTCGCATTCTACTCTCACAATTTGTGATATGTGAAATTAAGTAAAAAAAAGTCGTTACCGCTCATGTTACTTATTTTACTAAACATTTAATATTTCGTTGCGTAGACATGGTCAGATGAATTACGATATTTTTTTACAATATATCGTTTTTTTTCCTCGCGATTACAATAATTTCATCCCGACATCATAAATTTCAAGCAGTTAAAATTTTGAACGTTATTAATTAAAATATACAAACAGAAGCAAAATCTAGATTATAAAGTAGTTAACTAATTAAACAATAAATTGTTTAGATTTTGATTTTTTGGTAATATGTTGATTATGTATTAAACAAATTATACGTGTTAAATATTGCTTGCATATTTATAATTATTCACTTATAAATATATTCATATACACTTATATATATATATATACATTAATGCGTTCTCTTAATAAATTAAAATGAGATCACAAAATGCTAAATTAAACGCATGAAAAGTGGGATACGAATTCAGTTCTATGGGCTCATAAAGGCATAATTATTAGCAGGATGGGCGGGTTATGACACAAGGATAATCATGTGCAGTGCGATCTAATTGCAATAGTATACGCGTAAATTTTGTTTTCCACTATTGATTTGTTTTATTTCTTTAATAATTGTTGTCTTAGTTTTTCCATCCAATTTGCTTACTTCTTTTTTTTAATATAATAATAACTCTCGTAGCATGTTGTCAAAGCAACATAAACACTGAGTCGCTTTATAGACATGTGTCTTGATACGCTTTTTCTACATTCGTAACAGGTTGAGATATTTGTTACATCCGATTGCGATGAAACTTTGGAACGGTTTTGGACTAAATTAAGATTGTACGACCACCTATTACGTCCACAATTTATTTATTTTTTCCAAAAATAGAAACATTAATTTTTATACACATATATATTTATATAATCACTTGAATTGTTGGAGCGGAGTTACATAAATAAATAGTTCTAATAGTTATATTAACATTAAATATTTATAAATTTTTGTTTACTTATTTCTAGTGTCTGTTTCGACAAAATGGTAATTGGACTACACAAAACTGCGAACAAAAAGTAATTAATTCCTTACAAATATCGTGTAGTTGTACGAAACTTGGACAATTTAGGTAAGTTATTTTAGATCCAATAATTATAGTTAATCAATACTATTAAACGATCTAAGTTTATATATATAAACGAGAAAAATTTATATCCATACTATTTTATCTAAATCGGTTCTTTTTTCACTAAAAAGCAACAAAAGCCATGTGCTCTTTAAAAATTTCGTTCACTAGAAAAGAACTTACGTGTGGTCTGCAGAACTTTTAAATGCAAATCGGTTCTATTGGCACTGAATAACAACAAACCCCATGTGCTCTTCAAAAATAAATTCCACTGTGTTTCATGAAAATGTATGCGTGTTCTTTAGAATTTGTTTATATAAATCGGTTCTAATGGCAGAAAGGTACCACAAAACCAATGTTTTATTTAAGACCATTGGACCCTTGTGCTGTATCCAGGATAGTGTCGGAATAAGGAAATATTAAGTTAGGAAGAGAAGTTCATACGCTATTCTTTGTATAACGAATGAATTTCAGAAGATTTAGGAGATTATGATTATTATTCATCTCAACACATCACTATGCAGTATTCGCAGTCTCGCTTTTGCAAAAACTCGACACATATAGAGGTAATGCTCTGTAGTGTCCTCGCTCTTAGAGCAGGACTGACAAGTTGGATCACATGTATTATGCTCGTGATTACACAAATAAGTACTTTTAGGTAATTTTTTCTTAGCTTTAGAAGGAGGTCTGCTAATTTCCTATTCAGTTGTTTCACAAAGTATCTCGTAATAATCTAGGCAGCGAACAATTATTATCACCGGTGATAAAGAACTTTCCTACCTAGCTTAGTCGGAGTAGGGGGGTTTAATAAAAGAAAAAATACTATGTTTATGTTGTGGTTTCTAGTTGCGGATTCGTCAATAGAGAACCGAATCCTCAAATGAATCTTAACGACTAGTTTCTTTATTTCACCGTGTTCACGTCTGAACTTGACTTGAGTGAGGGACGGACAAAACAAACTAATGGCACTATAGCAAAACATCTGATTACAGTCAAAAATGGAAACATTTTAAATTAATTGTGAAATAAAAAAAGTAAAAACCAAAAAATTAGTTATTTAAAAAATATATTAGGCGACAAGTGAAAAAATAAAAGGACATTTTGCTGAATAAATTAAAGGCCAAGAATTTTCATACAGAAAATGTTATGGAAGTATCCAAAAGTTGCTCAAATTCCCATTTTTATTTTGAGCCAGCTGCGCATCTAAAAAGTTTTAAGGAAAAACTAAAACTGTTGTATATTCGAAATAGGCCATCGCGACAGTTCTTTGAAGAACTCTTAAAAATTTTGTGGGAAGAAAAATTAGATGTGCCAATTAGCTCCAAAAATTTCACACAAAAAATTTATATTCCAGATAAAAAAGTTTCTCCAGGTATTTATTGCCATTTTGGAATTTAAACTATGGTAAAAATTCACAAAAAACAATAAAAATAATATTTTTATATAAACATAATTAAACAATTGGCAATAAATAACAATGTATATTAAACTGACAATGAAATAACTAAATATTATTAAACATAATGACAATTTAGTTCACCAGCCCAAACGAAAGAGACCTGTGTCTAGCAACCACTAACATGACCCTAACGAATAATAAATAATACTTAATTATATAAATTTTCAATAAGATACGAATAATTTAGTAACGTTTAAAACATTTAGCTTGATCAGTGAGAGTCACTAGCCCAGACGAAAAGAACTGGGTCTAGGAAGTAAAAAACAATTTGATGACCCTGACGAGTAAGGTCCAGGTCCATAATGAACATTTAAAAAAATCTTTGGAAATAGAAAAATCAGGTAGATTAACAACAGCAATTTCATTATATTTATAAAGATAAAGTTCTAATAATTGGTTTACGGAGAGCATAATTAGTTCTATGAAACTTAATATTAAATAATTTAAAATTTCACAACTGCCTAAAAGGAATAATAAATTCTAATTTGATGTAAAGGTAGAAATCAATATTTGCTTATATAACGTCATATATAAGAACTAGGGAGATAATCTTTCTTCTAGTTTCTATTGACTTTAAACCCAAAAGCAGGCATCTAGCATGATATGACGACATAAAATCAAAAAATAGAGCATGCATAACAGATCTTGAGAAAGTCTTCTGAATTTTATCCAATCTAAATGTGTGCGTTGCATAGGACGGGTTCCAAATAAATGACGCATATTCCAAGCGTGACCTAACAATGCGTGACCAAGCGTGACCTAACAAGCGTGACCAAAACTCAGAAGTATTTCTACGAATGAACGCAAGCATGGAGTAAGCTTTAGGTACAATGTAATTTAAATATTGAATAAACGAGTATTTTTGGTAAAAAAAATACAACAAGGTCACGAATAACATTTGGGTATTGCATTAGACTAAATAATTTCAAATCATCAGCATACAATAAACATTTTGACATATTGAAGAATTTATTAATATCATTAATGAATAAAATGAATAAAAGGGCCCTAGGATACTTCTCTGCGGAGCAATTAAAGAAGCACTAAATCGATAAAAGGTTGCATTATCAATTTTGACAAAACAAGATCTCGAAGAGAGATATGATTTAATTTACTCCAGAAAATTAGAGTGGGAACCCATTTTTTCTAATTTAGCAACTAGTGCACTGTGAGATACCTTATCAAAAGCTTTCGAAAAGCCCGTGCAGATTACATATACTTGATAGCCATATTTCTCGCAAAAAAAAACCATGCTGTTCAATACAGATGTGACGTTTAGCGAGAATATATACTTCCAAAAAGCTTATATACTGTTGATAATTTAGAAATTGGACGATAGTTTGCAATATCATTTTTCACACCACTTTTATACACAGGAAATACTATCACTATCGACTTTTAAGGACTTTTTAACCTCAACGTAGCATTTAATACTTCGGATTCAGAAAGAACAAGTGAGCCGAAATCCATTAATGTAATCACATTATTTAAGATATTGGACTATCAGCAACAAAATTAGATTTAAAAAAATCAACAAAAACATTAACCGTATTATCAACAGTTGATTTTGTTCCATTTCCCCAAAAATGTGAGAAATAGGCTATCAGCCATTGCAATGCAGCGAGATACGGTTTACAACAAACCAGAGTCAGTGTGAGGTGACCTGCTATTTTAGTGTTCTAATCCCATTCACTTATTTAAAATCAAAGAGGTGTTTTATACCGCCTCAAAAGCACTTGGTGGTTTTGAAAGAGTTTAGGTCAGACAACCTTGAGTCGAATCCATGTAGTCGCTTATCCAACGCATAACTTCCGCTAAACTTATTCCAATAATTGGCTCTGCACCCAATGGTGAAATTGCAAAACCTTAATTGGCCATTTGGTTGGCCAGTTCATTAATATACCACAGTTATTAGTAACGCTATTAAGTTTTACTTTACACTCGTGACTAATTTTGAGGAGCTGACAGAGTTTAATAGGGCCCTCAATGCAGTCTAACTGTGACTACAGACGGTTCTCAAGTATTCAGCACATCAAGTTCAAAATAGCAAAGACCTCCGTTAAGAGGACTGTTTTCATTTGTTTTGAGAGTATTTGGTATCATTTGTAAAGTCGATTGGTTTTTTAAGTCAAGTCGAAATAGAAATTTCAATTATTAAAAATTTTTAAAAATTAATCGGTTCCGAAAATTGGAGTTTTGCGGTCAAAACGCAATTAAAGCCCGATGGATTTTGACAATTTGTCGTCGCCGATGGAGATCTTGCGAAAGTGGATGCAGCAAAGGAAAAAGGCTAGATGACGTCTGGAAGGCGTTGAATGTGCTTTTTGAGGACTCTTGCAGAAACTTTGTTCGGTACAGCTAGAAGATTGTGATTCCAAAGAATACGTATCGCGCTGTTGGATTTGAGAACTCTTATTATTAAATTCTTTCTGAAACGTATCGCCCAATGATAATGTATCTTGGAAGTTGTGGCATGAAGATTACGACAGATTCAATTCAGATGAAGCTGCTACCGGATGTTCGCATGAAGAACGCTGGTCACGCGTTGGTTGGTAAGAGCAATTTTCATAAAAAGAACCAGATTCGGAGCGCAGATGTTATGCGTATGATGGCATAGGTCATTTTAAGGCGCAGTGCCCAAACAAGAAAATAAATTATAGCATCCGACGGACATACGCACATTAAATTGGCTTTTGTTAGAGTGTCTACCAGTTTGACTCTCGTTCGTTTTGCCTTTTGGATCTTATTCGTTGCCTCTCTTTAGTTTTACTTTTGATTCTCATTCGTTGCTTTATATGTTATTCTAAAAATGTATGTGTGCAAATTATCGTTTGTTGTATTAGAATATGTTATTGTATATATATTATATATATAGAGACGTGGTACAACGGTTTGGCCACTATAGAAGTCGTGAAGTGGCTTAAACAAGGTTTTGTATTAGGATTCAATTTTAGAGATGAGAAGAATTCAAAGATATTGTGTAGTGGTTGTGCTGAAGGTAAACACATAAAGACTAGTTTACCATCCGTGCAACAAGAAAACTTGAAATAGTTCATTCTTATGTCTGCGGCCCTATGGAGGTTAAATCGATTGGTGTTAGTAAATTTTACGTAGTATTTGTGGATTATTTTACTTGTGAAACTTTTTTTTATCTGATGCTAACGAAAAATTTCTTGAGTTTAAAGAAATGGTAGAAAATCAGTCTGTTGAGAGGATTAAAGTCCTGAGAACTGTTAATGTCACTAAATATGTAAACAGGAAGATATTAAACGCATTGATGGTGTACGGTGTAGTACATCAAACTTCCGTTCCCAACAAACCTGAACAAAATGGTTTAGCAGAACGAGTCATTAGGACATTGACTGAGAAGGCGCGTTGTATGCTATATCATGCGAGGTTACCAAATCAACGGTGGCTTATGTGACAAATATAAGTTCTCACAAGTGCTTAATTAAATTACACCGGAAGAGAAGTGGTCTGGTAGAAAACTAGATGCCAGTCACATGAAAGTGTTTTGTTTAACAGTGATGTCTGTTTGATATAAAACTTGTTGCTTCTTTGTTGGTCGCTTATTGAATGAATTTTATTTTAAATGTTAATTGTTTACAAGGTAAAAAAGTATAATGTAAAATTATACCAGCGACGCAAGCAGCGCTCGTGTATGCTACAAGGTGGCGCAAAAGAAGTCATCCGATGTTGTTTGGCTCTTATTTTTTTTTAAATAAAAAACTTCGATTCTGTTTTTTGATTATGTTTATTTAGACCTTTAGAATTAATTGTGTTAAGTCGAGAAGATGATATCGGATAAATGGGCGCCGTCACAATTGATTGTCATACGGGCTCATTTTATGGCATTTTCCATCACTTCGGCGAGAGTTTCGGGCAATAAATTCTCGCATTCGTGTCGGATATTTTCCTTGAGGGCTTCCAAGGTCTCAGGCTTGTTGATGTAAACACGAGACTTCAAAAAACCCCATAAAAAGAAGTCCGGGACCGTTAAATCGGGCGATCTGGCGGGCCAGTGCAAATCGCCAAAACGCGAAATTAAGCGACCCGGAAACGCGGCCTTCAGAATGTCGGTTGTGGCTCGTGCAGTGTGTGCTGTTGCTCCGTCCTGTTGGAACCACATGTCCACCAGTCCTAATTCGTCCAGTTCGGGCAGAAAAAACTCGGTCAACATTGCCCTATAGCGCGCACCGTCCACTGTTGTCGTTTGACTCGCGGCGTTCGGCCCGATGACTCCTCCAGCGTGAACAGCGCACCACGCAGTCACTTTGAGCGACCCGGAAACGCGGCCTTCAGAATGTCGGTTGTGGCTCGTGCAGTGTGTGCTGTTGCTCCGTCCTGTTGGAACCACATGTCCACCAGTCCTAATTCGTCCAGTTCGGGCAGAAAAAACTCGGTCAACATTGCCCTATAGCGCGCACCGTCCACTGTTGTCGTTTGACCCGCGGCGTTCGGCCCGATGACTCCTCCAGCGTGAACAGCGCACCACGCAGTCACTTTGAGCGGGTGTAATGGTTTCTCGTGCATCACTCGCGGATTTTCGGTTCCCCAGAAGCGATAATTTTGCTTGTTCACGTACCCGCTGAGGTGAAAATGAGCCTCATCGCTCATTATGATTTTTGCCAACACCACAGACGAATTGTTACGCAAAAAAATAGACACAATTATTCCGCGTTCTTGGGGAGTGTATCGCTCCATGGCTTATTCACTTGTATTCTGTATCTGTCTAGTCCACAAATGTCAAAACAGATTTGACATTGGCGGCCATTTGCAAAAATGAGAGCATCTTCCAATAGGGTGATTAATTTTGCGCCACCCTGTATAATGCGCTGCATTGGTTTTATTTAGTGAGAACGACATTGCTTCTCCGTTTTCACAATGCTAACAATTGTTGGCTGATTTTGCAACTCAGCATAATAATTTATATTTTGAAAATAAGAACTTTTGTAAAATATAAATAATTATTTAAAGTTATAAACAATGTCGTTTATACCATAACAAAAGCAGAAAAAGTGGGATCCTATATCCGAGAAGTGCGTTAAACACTAAGGGTTATATTCCTTTAAACATTAGAAGTCATAATTCGTCGAAATGTTTATTTTACTGAGAACGTGAGAGCGAATCTTGTACAGAAGAATTTACAACTAAACTTTATATATCAAAAGAGGAGGTGGTTTCAACATCGTCTGCAATAAATTCAGAGGAAGGATCAGCGGTTCCTGTACAGATGGAAGTCCCATTGCGACGAAGTACAAAAAAGAGAAAACAGATGAAGTTTTATACGACTGGTTTTATTGCAAAATTACTTGAAGATCCAATTGCAATTTAGGAATCGCTGGCAAGCGATGATACTTAGCACTTTAGTAGTAATACAAAATAGGCGTGATCTGATAAGAACAACGCCGACTTATAAAAGACATGTAGCACTTATGTGCTAAAAGAAACACATTTCTTGGGTATATGTGTTTCGACATAGTCGAAGATAATTCTCTTACTAGTTTTAGTTTGTTTTATAATTGAATTGATAAACCAACAATTTATCCTCTGCCTTAATTTTTCTTAATTGTATATAAAATATAAATTGTGTATTTTTTTTTTTTAGCAGCGTGCCAAAGAGGATAATTTGTTGATTTTGTTGGTGCTAGTTGCTCAATAAATTGTTCATAATCTCTTTGAAAATACCACCTGAGCTGTTTTTGAAGGCATCGAGTAACATTATTTAGTTGTTTTTTTAAGTTGGGGGATCTGTGATTCTGCCAATCGCGGCGTAATTGTCTTTTCTTTTTTTAGAAGCTGTTCGATTTCTCTTGGTGTACATTTAGCCTGTACTGCATTGAAAACAAATGCTGGTGTGGTAGCGGTAGCTGCTTTGGTAAGCAGAAATGTGAGGTTTTTAACAGATATGTTAATTTCTCGTTTATTTTTAATTGACACATTTAGTTTAAGGTGAGTGCTTATATATTGCCTTCATTTGAGCCAGTTTGTGAGTCTACTGGTCAATTTATTTGGTGGATTCAGTTCTGGGCTTTTAGAGCATTAGCGTTAGAAACCCCTTGTTTATGTAATGAATATGTAGGAGCGTTAAATTGTTGGGAGATATTGGGATTTCTCCTAAGTTCGTTTCTTAAGTTTGTGGTTACTGCTTGGGGTGCAGCATTGCTTCTATAGTTCTGGTAGAATGTGCAGCCTCTATAGTTTGCTGTGTGATTTTCACCGCAGTTGCTAAATTTTTTTACATTAGCGTCTTCTTTGGTTTTTGGGCTTTTTTGGGATGTATGTAGATCTCCACATATTATACAAATACTTGGGAGAGCACAGTATGATTGAGTGTGACCGTACTCTTGGCAATTTTGGCATTGGCGTTTATGGGGCTCTTCTACCATGATTTTGCGATAAAGGAGATATCGCAAGGAGTAAATTGGATGTGATTCTCCATTAGAGTCTTCGAATCGAAATCTAATTCTACTCGAAATAGTGGTTGGAGAGTTTTATTTCGATTTTGAATATTAAAAACGGTTTTAACAGAAAAACCCATTTTATGTAATGCCTCCTTTATTTCAATACTTTCTACAAAGGAATCTATACCTTTCAGTACTACCGTCAGACCTTTTGAGTTTTTTTTTATTTTTATCGAGGGAATCGATGATTTTCCTAAAACTATTTTTATTGTAGATTTGTATTTTTGTTTCAATAATGTTCCCCTTCCGGATTGGGACACCATGGAAAGTTTTTTCACCAATAATAGCGGCCATTTGCTTTACTAAAGAGTTTGAGTTTTGCTCTCGTAGGTAAATTGGGGGGGGAGGGTTTTGTGTATTCGGATTGGGATCCGAATTCGTATTATCCTCAAGTATAGCAAAACGATTTTGCCCTATATCAGGTGACTGATTACTTGGATTTGTCTTATGTATTTTGGCCGAATTCATGTTTCTTTGACTGGGAGGAGTAAGTTTTCGCTTTGGAAAGTAGCGGTCAATACCTTTTGGCACAGCTCCTGCATTTATTAACTCTAAAGGTGAGGAGCGATCGATAGAGTTGCTTTTATTGAATCACTTAAAGACGATTATCACCTATGTGTACAACAAAGTTCTCACTGTGGAAGGCAAACAAGAAGATAAATTTACCTGTAGAGGGCGAATCGCCAATCAGAAGTCCAGATGGTAACTGGGCACGCAGCGAAGAAGAAAAAGCCAAAGCATTTGCTAAATACTTGAGCCAGGTTTTCAAACCAAATCCGCCTACTCAGGGATTTGTAATTCCTTTCTTAACTAACCTTTCAAGTTATAGAACGGTGCCAGTTGTTTTAAACCGTGATGAGGTTAAAAATATCATACGAAACGACCTAAATCCAAAAAAAAGCCCTGGGTATGATCTTATAACTCCGAAAATGATTATCGAACTACCAAGTACAGCGGTTGAGCTTATTACACTACTATTTAATGCGATTTTTCGAACTGGATACTTTCCGATGGCGTGGAAAAAATCACTCATTATAATGATACCAAAGCCTGGAAAAGACAAAACATTACCTTCCTCATACAGACCTATAAGTCTACTTCCGTTCCTGTACAAACTTTTCGAGAAATTGCTACTATCAAAACTAACACATTTAATTGATCGTAACATTATACCATCCCATCAATTTGGCTTCCGCAAAAACCATGGAACCATAGAACAGGTGAATCGTATAACTAATGTGATAAGAAAAGCCTTTGAGATTCGAGAATACTGCTCAGCAATTTTTCTTGATGTTGCTCAGGCATTTGATAGAGTATGGCATGAAGGTCTTGTGTACAAATTAAAGTGTTTGCTCCCTTCTAGCTTTCATAAGATACTAGAATCATACCTAAAAAATCGAACATTCAGAGTAAGGGTCAAAGAATTTATAACGAAAGACAATGTAATTGAAGCGGGTGTTCCTCAAGGAAGCGTTCTTGGGCTCATTCTTTATGTCCTGTTTACCTCAGACATGCCAACGAATCCTGGTTTAACTACGTCAACATTTGCTGATGATACTGCTATCCTTTGCAGCAATAAATGCCTAATAAAAGCATCCAGAGACTTAGGTGAACACTTGAAACTTGTAGAAACGTGGCTGTCGAAATGGCGAATAAAAGTAAATGAACAAAAGTGTAAACATGTCACATTTACATTAAGAATGGGTACATGTCCGGCAGTTACTCTTAATAATACTATAATTCCGCAATCAAATGAAGTCACTTACCTTGGTATTTATTTAGACAGACGACTAACATGGCGGAAGCACATTGAAGCTAAAAGGACACACTTAAGACTAAAAGCAAATAGCCTGCACTGGCTTATTAACCATCGATCTGCACTAAGCTTGGAATACAAAGTACTCCTGTATAGTAGCATTCTAAAGCCAATATGGACTTATGGCATCCAGCTGTGGTGTAACACAAGCAAAACTAATATCGAACTAATACAGAGGGCTCAGTCCAAAATACTAAGAACGATCACTGGAGCACCATGGTATTTAAGAAATGAAAATATTCATAAAGATCTTAATTTGCCTATGGTTAAAGATGAAGCCATGCGCATAAAGCAGAGCTACCTGCAGAAACTGACAATTCACCCCAACCCGTTGGCACGATCATTGGTAAATACAATTCAGACATCCCGTCTCCGAAGAAACGATCTCCCAGCCATGTAATCTGCATCCACATGATGCACCATACAATTGTATACACTTGTATATTATGCTAAGACCCCATGATGCGCTAGGTTGCATTGGTCTGTACATAAATAGCATTTAACTATACAAGGCCCTAAGATGCGCTAGGTCGCATTGGCCTTCTCCGAAAATTTTAACTCATCCACCTAAGGCCCTATGATGCGCTAGGTCGCATTGGCTTTCTTCGAAAATGTTAACTCATTCACTTAAGGCCCCATGATGCGCTAGGTCGCATTGGCCCTCTCCAGAAATACCAACAAGTACAAGTAAAGCCCCATGATGCGCCAGGTCGCATTGGCTTTCTTTGAATATAAATTTTTACAAATCTTCACATGATTTAAGGTCCCATGATGCACTGTATGGCATTGACCACGATGTTCGCTGCCTATGCAAATATATATATGCAATTTATGTTTTATTCTAAATTTGTAATAATTTTATGAAATTTACAATTATTTATCAACTAAAGTTACTTTAGATGTGTAATGTATCGTTTAGTTTTAAGATTTAAAAAACTTATTGTTAGTTCTTAAGCCAAGAAGATTCAATAAATAAAAGAATTTATAAAAAAAAAAAAAAAAACTTAAAGACGAAATGTTTTTATTTTGGGTGTCTACCTTAGTTAAGTTAACACTTGATGAATTTCCTAGTGGGATAAGAGGTGATACAGATTTACCTGTGTTTTTAATTGGAGTAATTGCTTTTACTGAAGGCATCGATGACAAGGGCATTATCTGTTCGGACAGAGGTGTCGCTTTTTCCTGCTGGGGTGTTGATGGGGATTTGCATTGTGCGCTCCACGAGAGTGGAGAGGCATTCTAAAGTTGTGTCGATGCTTGTGTGCGTGATGATTGAGAAAGCGCATCAACCGACGGCAAAGCAGAGAATGCATTTGTGAGGGAAAGTAGTGGTATTTTTTGAACGGGAGTACCGCACAAATGATTGTTGTTGGCGCTAGAAATTTGCGCGGGATTATTTATTTTAATTTTTTTCATATTTTGCAAGTTTGGCACAAGAGTTAGAAGGAGAAGGGCGATTTTCTCTCGCGTTTGAGGGAGACGTTTTGTATAATTATAAATAAAACCATGCGAATGAGGTTAAATTCTAAAATAATATTCAATGTATTTGGTTATAAATCTTGATTTTCTTTTTGATAAAATATCTCTCAAAATGATCTGATAAAAATTTAATATGGAGGTCGAGAAGTCAGTGAAGTAGGACAAACGATGCGTTTAGGGGCATCCTAAATAAAAATGTCTGAGCCATTAGGAGGCAACAGCCCATTGATGACATAACATCACGTCATTTCGACTGATTATTTTTCGTGTACTGATGGCAATGGGCCCAAGTCGATTTGTTACTTTGATTTAAATATCATTTCCGTTATTTTTGTTTCAAGTTTTTGTTTGTGTTCTATTTTTGTCTTGTTTATATTTGCATAATAATTTTAATGTACCGTGAGGGGAGCAACAAAAAAAATAAACCAACTCATTCCAGCGAGTGTAAGCCGAATCAAAGCAAGCATGCCATCCGACAAAGCTCCGACTATTTCAAACTTTACGCGTTACAACTTCTCTGCAGAATGGTCATTGTAGATTGAATCATAGTTTGTCTCCAGCATACCACTTAGTCATATGTGATGATGGACCTAATATATTGAGTACACACACAATATACTAGTGCCGATTAGGGTAGCTTTATCAAAAGCTCTTTTAATGTCGACTAAAACTCCCAAAGTGGATCCTCTTGGTTAAAAATCTCTTTCAACTTATATATTGACTCACAGGATTTAGAACTCTGTTAAGCATGTTGTCAGGGATTGAGCGGAGTTTCAAGTAAAACATTCAATCTGATATACTTCTCGACCAGACGTTTCAATCTTTTGAGTATACACGAAATCAAACTTATCGGTCTGAAAATTTTCGGTAAAGCATAAATATCCTTACCCGCTTTGGGAAAGAACACCACTTTAACCCAGCACCACATATATGGATTGTAACCATATGCAAGACAAATTGTGAAGACCTTATTGATGATAATCAGCAGTTTCGTTTCACCTCGTTTTAGCATGATTAGATATATGTATACCATCGGGTCCTGGGGACGTACAGTCTGGCTACTAACTTGCAAACTGGAGTTGGTGTAGAATCAGTCAGGCTTTCAAAATGAATCCAGTTTAGCAGTTCGATTCTTTAGAAGTACCTTGCATAGCTTCGCTGAACGTTATTGACTTTACATTTCACTACAAAAGTCTCTATAAAAGCCTAATTTAGTAAGCTTAACCGTTTTCTTGTAGACATTCTGAGTGATTTTTATATATTGTACAAATGCCAACAGCTCATCTTCCATTCCAGCGTATATTAAGCTAGCTGCTACTTTCTGACAGAAGGTGGATTTCAATAAGCTGTAGTCAACGACATTGCATTAGGGCGAAAAACATTCTTGAAATCTTGGGAGCAGTGGATCAATTTAAATATGACTTAAAGAGAGCGAAATCTTAATTAATTGTAAATTTCAAATTACTTTTTATCATGTGAATTATATTTCTTAGAACACCAAAAAGTTATTTTTACTTTTGAATTTATTTTAATTTGTTGCTAAAGTGAAATGTAGAACCTTCCTGAATAAATAACATCTTTTAGTATAAGTTTATACATTAAATGGGAATATTTTATAACTGCTACTTAACTTTACAAAATCCAAATATTATTAAATTACAATTCATTCATATTAAACACAATTAATTCATTCTTTATCATAACCGACATTTGTTTCCGATTCAATCTTTAATTATTATACCCTTCGCCACGTCCATGGTATATTGAGTTTGTTCTTCCATTCTTCCATTACTTTGGTAGGTATGACAAAGTAAATATGGTATATAAATGATCAGCGTCGGATTCTGAGTCGATTTAACGATGGTCAAGATCGAACCAAAACTACTACCCCCTCCTATACTAACCACCCCTTTCATAGCGAAACAAATATAGTTCCAGTGCATATATGCAGTTTAAATTCAATATTTTGTATTTTAGTAGTGACACAAAACTGCTCACAAAAAAATGGTAGTTATCAGATATGAACCACGCCCACCTCCCATAAAATATAACCCTTTCTATTCGGAAAACAAATTATTAAAAATAGTTAAAGTGTAAATAACCAGTACAATTCGGTATTTACCACTTCGGTAGGAATACAAAACTACTAACCAAAAAGGGGCGTGATCCAATAATAAAAAAAGCTCACTTATAATATACACATGTAGCACATATGTATGTGCTAAAAGAAGCACATTTTTGGTATCACTGAAATGTCGGAGGGTATATGAGCTTCGGCATAGCCGATAGATAATTCTCTTAATAGTATTAATTAAAAACATATAAATTTAACTAATGTACTTTTTAGGTTATCTTCATCAAACAATTTAGTTGGTACTGCAAAAAAATTGCGACCATCTTCAACAAAAGGTACCATTACTGAATCAAACGAAAATCATATGCAACCACATTTATTTAGCAATATAACTCTTACGAGTATTGATGGACCTAATCAAATCGGATCTACTTCAACAATTTTCCATACAACATTTCTGCCAAGATACATAAAGAAAAACAATTTAAGTGAAAAACTAAATGAAAAGAACATAGAAAAAGGTAAGACATCTTTATCTTTAGATATAAAAATTAATGTTTATTTCTATCTTTTTTTGTACCCTATGCGAGTCTAAACCGTTTATCCTATTGTGATGAAATTTTACAGAGTAACTATGCTTACAGGAACCTAATACGCATAGAAATGCTGCTGAAAATCTTAGTTTTGGTATTAGAGTTTGTATTGTCAATATCGGCAACTTCACCAAAAACGAGCGTGGTTTGATCAATTTAACGTCCACTTTCAGAAATAAATTGTACGCCCACCAATATAGCTAAAAACTTGAAGCGCTATATAGGAAACATATATAGGTATTCACCCGAATAAGAAGAATAAGAAGAAAATCTACCACAGTCACTTATTACGCATACAATATTATTTATATGACCAAATGTGTTTTATTATAGAAAAAACCCTTTCCACAGTGATCAATATGCCAGGCCGACATAATATTTTCTACGTTTGTCGATAAGTGGTTGTGGGGAATATGTTGCTAACAATACTGAAAGTATTCCGTCCAACGACGGGAAGTTCTGATGCTGTCCGCTTTCTAAATTTTATCTTATCACCCGCAATTAATAATTTTAATAACGTAATTGGTTTGGCGAATTCATTTCTTGATGCTATAAAATGTGCGGTTATTTGCATATTTCCACTTAGATGATTGATTAAGTGAACAATATGCGAATGGAATTACAGGTTCAAACTAAATAATCCACTTCTTGATGTAATCAACGCATATTTCTGAATCGAAATTTAAACAATACATTTACAGTGATTCTTGTGAATTCATAAATCTGCGTTAAATGTTGTTTTCGAGGTCGTGCAAAAGTGCGTTCCCGAAGAGTGAGCGCTGCCCACAACCCAAAAGTGTTGTATCGTCACCGCGCTCAGAATTTTGGCTTCAGTGAAAGCATTTTACGATGCATTTTAAAAAATGATTTGCATTTGTTTCCGTATAAAGTGCAATTAACAAAGAACATTGCCGACACACCGTCCACGACACAAAAGATGGCGCACATATATTATGATTCATACAATGAGGACATTATTATAAATTAATTTCTAAAATATTTATTGTACAAACTTCATTATTGTTGAAAACTTTACTTTATTCAGAAAAACAAATCATTCAGAAAATATATTTCAAACTTTATATACAGTCGAGAACACCCTATATAGTAAATATTTTGATGTAAATAGTGAAAAAAAATTGAAAGTAATTTCAAGCAAAAAGCAACAAAAAACTATCAAAAATTCCTTTTTAATTTGTATTTTTGCGGTTGATTGTTACAAAATCAGCTTTTTTGACCACCGAAAATAAGCGGCTTTTTCCTAATTTGGAAATGACAACATTGAGAGGACCTGCCCTGAATGTGGTAAGACGAGAACAACCAACAGATTGGTAATCATTGCGCGGTCTATTCATCGAGGAATGAAAACGTTTAAAAATAATATTAAGTTATTGTGCGAGGAAATAAACGAACAAATTTGTAGGGTCAAAAATTGTATCAAGTTAGGCAATGAAACGGAGCCACAAAATTATTTCTTACCGAAGAACTTAATAGAACCAGTTTAAAAACATTAAATAAAGAGTTACCTATCCATTAAACAGCACTAGTTAATGCAAATTTAGTTAGAGACTTGAAAGTTGCTATAAACATTCTCAGAGAAAACAACGTCTTTGATAATGAAGCTGATAATTTAAAAAATAAAATAAAATATTGCTTTTTGTCATTGTTACTCTCGATTTGCACAACCTTTCCATGCAATGAATTAAACAAAATTTTACAAATTAATAACCAAAATTAAAATACACAACCAAATTATAATCAACTTAATTTCCCCCAATTGGAATTACCTCTCAACAACTATAATAACCATATAAATCCAAATACTAATCATTACAATAATTACAGTAAATTCTCTAATCCAAATCTAAGTTCACAGTTTAATAAACAAAACTCAAATCAAAATAGAATGAGGCGGTTTGGTATGCCTGAGCATACCAACTTTTGTTTTAAATTTTGAAAATATGTTTCACAAATTCTTAATGGATACCAGTTCATCTATTAGTTTGATTAGGCTTAATACTTTCGGCAATTAAATCATTAACGTTAATCCTATAATTTTGGAAACTGCTGCTGGAAAAATAACTTTAAATAAAATACAAAATGTTCGCTATTATAATCATGAGATTAAATTAAAATTTTTCATATATGACTTCTCAAAAATTTATAATGTATTATTGGGCTATGATATGCATAATCAACTTGATGCAAAAATTAATATAAAAGAGAGGTCAATAATCTTTAAATGTAAAATGTTTAAGTTTTTTGATGGTAATGAAAGCGACGAATATAATAATTTACAAGAAATTACACAGAAAAGTGAATTTAGGCTTGATCATAGAGTAGAATTAAAACCCATTATGAAATTGATTAATCATGACAAGGATTCATTTTATAAAGCAGATGATCTTACTTTTACTAATAAAATAAAACATAAAATTAAAACAGAAACCTGAAACGAAAAATTAAGAATAATTCAGACTTCCAATGATAGGGAATTAAAATATTTTGGTGTAGAACAGAAAATTTTTGAATATAACCACAATATAATGAAACGTTTAGGATATTCTTAGAATAAAAAATATACATAAACACTACGTTAGCAAGCGTCGTATTACTCACTAAAGATAAAGGCGTCAATTTATAGATATTTTTTTGAAGACAACACATTCTGAGATATTGTTCTTGGCAAGTCATCAGTTAACTATAGATAAATAAAGATTTTGAAAAATGTATGGTATTTTATATATTTCTATAATAGATCCTTTCGGATCTATTTACGTCTTCTCTGAAAAGACTGCCTCGAGGTCAGCTTTATTCAGATATTGCAAGTTTTCGATGGATATTCCGCATTCTCTATTACAGTAAAAAAAAAAAAATTTATAAAAAAATTTTTAAGAAAACCTTTACCTTAGCTAAGAAATAACAAATAAAACGCTGTTCTATATGGGTGAATTTATAGAATTTATGGGTCCATATTTTTTTGTTTACCATGTTGAAGCCTGATCGATTAATTTGGTATATATTATTATATAACTATTTGTCAAATTTTCAAAGATATCAAGGAGAAAATGTGTTTTTTTTGCAATTTTTTTTAGCTATTATCTGGTATAGACACCTTAATATCTCCTAAAATTAAAAAGAGGAATATGATGTTTATAAACTTAATTGTAGGTAATCCATCAGGCATCAACAAAGTGAAATAAAAATCATGGTAATAAGGCTGTTTTCGGAATATTAACCATTTAAGTACTAAAATTTTCATATTTTTCACTATAACTTAAAAAGTTTTGAAGCTATCGGTCAAGGTGGCAAACATTGTTTTAACTAACGTTATTACCTAATCTGCCTCTTATTTCAAAAGTTATAGTTTAATATGGCCTATACTTAAAATGATGGTGGGGGCAAAAGGGGGAAAGACCGTCTAATGTCGCAGTTATCGCAAGTGGTCGGTCCGGACGGCACAGCGTAGGAAAATGCATTGGGACACAATTTGAAGGCGTTATTGACAGAGTGGAATTTGCAAATTGTTCGGTTGCACTTTCGGGTAAGTTTAAAAAGAATAGAGACTATAAAAAATTTAAGGTTATGTAGGTTAGAAAAAAAGTGCATCGCAAAAAGACGCCATGACATGCACTAACGTGAAAAATTCATTTTAATAATTTTTAAATAAATTTAATATAGAAAATAAAAACAAAATTTTAAGAACTTGAAATAAATCGTTTGTAAGAAATCAATCTTAGACGGTCTTTTCCCTTTTGCCCCCACCATCATTTTAAGTATAGGCTTTATTAATCCATTACCGGTTGTACTTTATAAAGTACAGCAAAATAGGTAATCATTCAACATTTTGTACTTCAAAACTGTCTAACATTTTGCACTTGTATTCGGTTTTTCTTATAGCTAACGAAGTAGCAACCTTGTTAATTTTTATCAGCTAGCCCTGGAGACTTTAAATGATATTTTGATTACCCACCAAAATAGTGAAATTTCAAATCGCGAATTTTTAAGAGGTCTCCATAAAAAAAATAAAAAAAAAAGTGTTTTTGGTAGAATTTAATTTTCGATTTGTGCGTGATAAGTTTGAGAAGAAATGAGTGAACATGTTGAAATAGTTAATAAAAATTTATATGTTTTTTTATATTTGTGTACTTTATACAGTACAACCGGCGGAAAGGTACTAAAAATAAAAACGAGGAAATGCCACAAAAATCAAGTTCAGGTTTCTTCGAAAAGCTGTAATAGAGATCTTGGAATATGACAAAGAAGGAGAAAATGATTCGTGTATATACTAGCAGTAAAAAGGTGGATAACAGTGTGTGTGCAATGCTAACTAACTACTAGATTGTTATGCCACTGAGAAGTGTAAAGACAAAGTGGTAGCAAGGTAGGTAGGTATTGATAATTTTGATCAAGATATGAACGCTTATCATATAGCTATGAAGTAGAAAAATGGTAGAAAAATGGTCTTCAAATAGCGACATGTTAAAATTTCATCAAGTTTTAGTCCACGGGAACTGGGTGCCGGCGTTAAAGGGTTAAACTATAACTTTTTGAATAAGAGGTCAAATGAGGTGTCAAATTAAAGGTGATAACGTCAGTTATAATAATGTTTTCCACCTTGACCGATATCCTCAAAACTTTTTGAGTTACAGTGAAAAATATGAAAATGTTAGTACTTAAAGGGTTAATTTTCCGAAAAAAGCCTTATTAATTTTACACGATTTTTATTTCACTTTGTTGATGCCTGATGGATTACCTAATTTTATTTTTACTATAATAGAGAATGCGGAATATCCATCGAAAACTTGCAATATCTGAATAAAGCTGACCTCGAGGCAGTATTTGCAGAGAAGACGTAAAAAAAGGTCCGAAAGAAATGCTGCGCGAAAAACTTATCGGTTAATGAAATATCTATCTTTTTTTTTTTACTTTCTATCTTTCTTTCTATCTATCTATCTATCTATCTATCTATCTATCTATCTATCTATCTATCTATCTATCTATCTATCTATCTATATATATATATATATATATCTATCTATCTATCTATCTATCTATCTATCTATCTATCTATCTATCTATCTATCTATCTATCTATCTATATATCTTTCTATATTTGTACCCTATGCGCGTCTAAACCATTCATCCGATTGTGATAAAATTTTGGGGAGATGCTGTGCTCAAGCCAACTTAGGTTTTGGGCAATGAAAAATTTGCCACGCCAACCAATTACGCCCACAATTTTTAAAACTATATACAAATATTCGATTATTTCGCTAATATTGCTCCTAAAAATCTGAAATTTGCTATTTAAGTTTGTATAGGCACTGTCGGCAACTTACCTAAAAATGGGCGAGGTTGGATCAATTTAACGCCCACTTTCAAAAAAGGGTAGATCAATTATATTTTCAATATCAGCCTTACATGAAAATTATATTTATAAATGTGTGAATGATATTAAAATCATATCAGGATTCGCAAAAAATGCATATCAAAATACTTTTCGGACGGGATCAAAAAGTTGGCAAATCGCTGGAATATATGTATCGACCTAAAAGGGGAAGGGGAATTGAATAGAATTAAAAAAATTTAAAAAATAAATCAATTTATTTATTTACAAAAACAAAACACATTAAATCTAAAACTGAAAACAGAAAAATTTCACTTTTTACGGTCAATAAATAATTTGATTATTATTATTTTTATAAAAAACTTTATGCAAATAAAAAAACTTATTATTTAAAACACACAACATTTTTGCAAGATATTATTTATACTGCAGTTAGCCCTAGATATGGGTAATGTTTTTACATTTTTTTATTCAGAAATGGTATACGTGCCTGGTAAAGGGTATACAAATTTAATTTCAACCATAATTTTTTGCCGCACTCCAACCAAAAAGAATTCACTTATGGTATACTTTCTACCCTGACGTAAAGTAAACAAGAGAAACCATTTAAACTGTGCACGAAACTTTGGCTTAAACATTTGTAGTTTTAACTGTGATTTACTGTAAATTGTCGTACCGAAAAATTTTGAAATTGATTTATGTTAGTATTAAACAATATTAAATTCTTTTTTTTTCAGCCTCAACTATAAATTACATATTACCGATTATATTATTTGTCCTGATTGCGATTCTTATAACGATACTCGTCATTTATAATCGACGTCGTTCAAAAAAGTTAACTGAAACCATATCTAACACAATTTATCCGGTAAGATTTAACATATATTTTAATTTTCTAAGGGTTTTGTTGTAAAAGAGTTGCACAGCGTGCTAGTTTCATATAAGCTAGGTTAGGTTACGTTGGCTGATCTAACATGAAAAAGAAATCAAACATAGACCTTTAGTGGTCCTTAGTGTTACCAAGATTGTGAAGAGGTATTCAAAGTTCAAGAGTGATTAGTGATAAACAATTTAGCGAGTTTGATCAAGTTAGCTGCCTTTTGAATAATGTCAAATTTTTATTGTGAGAGCAAAAATCATCTTTTTTTTTTAATAATAATTTTATTTTTTACTTATATATTTTATTTTAAAAAACAAAGAATGAAAAAGTCTTATTCTCTGGATATATACTTTGGCAATTTGGTGAATAATATTTTGTGTATTTGCACTATAATTTTATATTTCAGTATATTACTAAATGTTAATGAAAAAATCTTGTTTGCAAACTGAGAGATAAATCTAAATGCCTCAAACGATAAATGTCGTTGTAGAAACACTACAACGGGAAATACCAGGAAATTCCGCTAACTTATTATTTTACACATATTTATATTCAAAACAAAACCAGGGCAACGCCGGATACATTCATGTAAAAAGTCAAGATACATACGTTACAAATAACAAGTCAAATCGCTAACTAAGATAATTATCAACGAATATGATATATGATTTTACGATTTCAATTAAATTTGATAATTTTGAATACTTTTTTTATGCCCTTCGCTCCATAATTCTAATTCAAGAATCATGAATGTTTAAATACGCGTATGTGGCTGGTGGAATTAAGTTGAGGTTCTGTGAAGAGGTGGAACGACCACGTTCGTGTATTATCATGACAAAAACGGTTGACTGCATGATGTTGCGGCAATTTTGTTGCCAAGACTTGATTGCGGTTAAAATTAGGTATCGTTATATGGAAGGAATATTGGAAACCAACTATAGTTTCCGCCTATCTTCTCTATGACTCCATCATGCCTCCTCCTATAAAGGAACTTTTGGCAGTTGTACAATATGCTGAATCCAATAACATAGGACTAATAGTAGGATGTGTCGCCAACTCTCAGAACAGTATTTGAGGTAGCACCAAGTGCAACTTCAGGGGAGATAAGTTATTGGATTTCATACTGTCTATAGAACTGGTAATTCAAAATCTAGTGCCATCATTTTGTCACCAGTAGAAGAAAGGTTGTGATTGATCTAACACTATCAAATAACTTAGTGACTGATCAAATTAAAAATTGAATTTCGTCTTGCGAACAAATTGCATTCGATACCCGTTAGACAAAACCCTCGTAAAGCAATTTGGTTACGATTTCAGAGTCTTACCGAAGAAAGAATTCCCGTCGTTTCAAAACTCCGGACAATAGCATCAATTGAGAAAGCCTCTAACTTAGTTGGGAGCATCTTGATTGAATGTTATGAGATGGTGTGCCCGGAAAGTAGGAACAGACAGGGCAAAGCGGTTCCATAGTGGAATGTTGACTATCGAAACTCCGAAAGCTCTCAGGAAACTTCTGAATCGAGCATTTAAAACTCGGAAGGAAACGGACTTTTACGTTTATTCTTATTTAAATTTTAAAAATTCTTTATTTTAAAGTTCGTTAGTAATTATTATTTTTGTAAAAAATTATATATTCAATATTGATCAGTATAATTTTCTATTATTATTTATGTAAGGTTTTTGTTCCTAAAATATTTAACTTAAACTTTCAGTGTAATGGATTTTCGTGATAATAAAAACGTCAGTTTTAGACATGGTACAAATTATAAGCAGACAAAGGCATGGATTAAAAGTCTGCCATATCAATGCAGAGGGGACAAACCTTGCATGCATGAGAATCTATTTAAAGGTTCTGGATATAAGCTATTTCGTGCAGATAGTGTAGTTTATTAGATTATATATTGTTACACTAGGAAGACTTAATAAATAAATAAACGGACTTGCTAAACTGGACTCTTATAGACATTTTTGTAGTGAAATGGAAGGTTATAGAGGTTCAGCGAAGTTATGGAAGGTACTTTTAAAGGACCGAACTGCTAAACTAGATTTACTTTTAAAGTCTGATGGATCCTACATCAATTCAAGATCGGAAGTAAGTAGTATTCTACTTTCTACAAATTTTCCAGGTTGCAAGGAAAGTGCTCCTTGGAGCATCACTATCACTCCTGAACGAGTTGATGTTTGTCCTACTAGGTCCGATTGGTTTTTAGCTAGAAGGATAGTCACTGAAGAGATTTTAAGTCTCCAGGACCCGATGGTATATTTACAATCAGGCTAAAGCGAGGTGGAGCAAAACTGTTGATGGTCAGATGCATAGTTTCTACGTGATCTGCTCACAAAAGTACAGCACGACTGTGATGTAGTTGTCAACGAAAGGTTAAAAAACAGTAAATCTTCGTACGCAGTTCCACTCGCTGCTTCTTCAAATAATATTTAACAGAAACAATTGTGTCGTCTAATCTCTTATAATGTTTCAAATTTAAACAACAAACTTAATTTTAAAAACTTTTTTTGTATATTTATAAATTTGACATATTTTTTTTTTACTTGAGAAACATCTGATAAACGTTGTAATTTTTCAAATTTTTTTAAAAGATTATGTGCTCTATTGGGAAGATGCGAAAAAAGTGGAGGGTGCCTATTTGGCTACAAAAAGAGTATTCAAACTCTTTTCTGTCTAAATTTTACTGTTCTGCACGGAAATGTTACTCTTTGTATAAAGTAAGATGATATGTGGTGCTATCTTGTACCGCGTTATTTAAATTGTAACAATTGGGCTAGCAACTTCGAAAAAGCTGGGCGCGCTAGTGGTGGTTGCCTTTTTGGTTATAAAAAAAGTAAACAAAAAACATATTCCTTTAATTTTACTTGCTTGTGTGGAAATATAGCTCTTTCTATTAAGTTAGGTGATATGTGTTTTCAACTTATTCCAACCTACTTAAATTGCACCAATTGGACAAAAGATTTTGAAGAATTCGAATATATTTTGTTAAATCTAAATTCTACAAACTTTTGTATTTTTGGCGATTTGAATGCTCGCGTTGCTAATTTTCAACCGCTTGATAAAAATGTACTAGAGTAATATCCATTAATTACCTCTGAAAGAGTATCAAGAGACAATATCATTGACAGCAAAGGAAGGAAAATTCTGACACTTTTAGAAAACATTGGAGGTGTTATTATTAAAAAGCGGCATCGTGGCGATATTAACGGTGATTTTACATTCTTCGGTGGTGTTGGAAAATCTGTAATGGACTATTGTATAAGTTCGTTTAGTTTTTTAGAATTTATAACAGATATCTCGATACCTACCAAAGAATATTCGGATCATTTGCCACTAGTGATAAATTGTTCAGCTCCAATTCATTTTAAACAAAGTAGTCTCCCGCCAAAACTCCATTGGAAACCAAGCAAGTTAGAACAATACCAATACTTACTTAATACTTATTCGTGTGAAACAAACACTAGTAACAACTTTTCTGTTGATGATCAAATCTTAAGATTAGTCGATAAAATTCAACTCACCGCTGGTAACTTGTTACCAAAAAAGTTTTTTGAGGCAAGAAGTGAATGTTTTGAAAGTCAGTGTGCCAATGCCCGTAAACAAATGTTAGCACAGCTTAATCTGTCCAGATAATACATCATGGAAGTCTATAGAAAACAGTATGTAGTCAGTAGAAAGAACTACGCGAAGCTTTGCAGTCATAAAAAACTATTGCACAAAAACAAAAATATTGATCGTTTAAATAATGTAAAGAATAGTAGCGATTGGTGGAAGCTCGCGAATTCCATGAAGAAAAATTCACGTTTTGTTGGCAATTCTATTTCTGCCGATGATTTTTACCTTCATTTTCGATGCCTACTGTCGGCAAAAATCAATGACCAAACAATATCCTGTTCATTACCAGCCGTTGTTCACCCATTTTTAGATTCTCCATTCGAATGTCATGATATTCAGCTTGTCTTAAGACGTTGCAAACTAAATAAAGCTCCTGGTTTGGATAGAATTAGTTACGAGTTTTAAAAACACGCCCCACGTTGCTTATTGGAAGAAGTTGTACAAGTTGTTATCCATATTTTTTTACGCAATGAAAACCTTACATCATCCCGCTAATCAATCATAGTCCCATTGTTTAAAAAAGGTGATTCAAACATTATAACTATCTATAGAGGGCTCTCACTATTGGATACATGCTATAAGATTTTTTCGGGTTTAATTTTGGATCGGCTACATATGTGGATGGAACTTAACAATATTATGAATGAGTACCAAGCGGGTTTTCGGTTTAATCTATCTAGCATTGTTCATTTAAACTATAAGCAAAAGAAGAAGACCGAATCCGAGAAATTCACTGTTTTACAAACTCTCTGTGCTTGGCTTATCTAGTAGAATTATTAAAGTACTAATATCATTATACGATAATACAACTAGTCAGGTATGGGATGGAGTTTCACTGTCAGAGTCTTTTAAGTGGGATCAAGGTGTAAAACAGGGATGTTTGTTGAGCCCAGTTCTCTTTTCATTGTATTTAAATAACTTGCATGAATTCCTGCTCGGGGAAGTCGTAATAAGTAACATGACGATAAAAATTTTAATGTACGCTGATGACATAGTTTTGCTTTCAACATCATTGGAGGAGCTTCAAACTATGATAAACGCTTTACATAAATATTGTCAATTATGGGGGTTATGTGCCAACTTATGTAAGTGTATTTAGGGAAAGTCCTAGAATTAGCAAAAAAACCTCGCCTGGTTATATGGCGAAAATGTAATTGAAATTGTGAGTGAATATAAGTATTTGGGTCTACTGTTAACTTACAATCTTTCTTATCAAAAACATTTAGATGCAAGATTAGCTACAGCAAAAACTGCTGTCAATGCGACTTGGTTGAGCTACCTCTACAATCCAAGAATAACTATTGCCAACAAATTGAAAATATTTTATTCTGCATCTAGATCCAGAATGTTTTATGGTGCTCAAATATGGGGTTATAAACAGTATGAGCAGGTGGAAAAATTATTTCGCTGTTTTATAAAAAAAAACTTTTGTTCCTTCCTAATAACACACCTAATTATGTGCTACATATAGAAACTGGGCTGCAGACACAATTCATTTTCACCATAGGTTTTCATTTTAATTATCTTAAAAAAGTCCTTGGCCTGTCCCAAGACAGGTTGACAAATTTCCTAGCAAAAGAAGTATTAGCGCAGGGAATTTATTGGGTAGAGGATTGGAAAAAATTTCACTCAAAACTATGAATAAATATGCCTCAGAATTTTACTCACTCTGCTCTTGATGATCATTTTTTCAATGTTGTTAAATGTTTTGAACATGATCAACACCAACAGCGCATTGAGAACGCTAGAAATTCGCAGCATCATGATTTGTATTCGCAATTAGAGTATGGAACAATAACGTATTTTAATGAACAAAAATCAGCCTACGTAGTGAGTCTTATTTTTAAAGCAAGATGCGGACTGCTTCATCTTAACTGAAAATTTTTTAAAAATGTTCCACCAGGTCCTTGCTCTATTTGCAATATAAATGTACTGGAGAACACATACCATATAATTGGCGTTTGTCCAACGCAACGTAACGTAACGCACGTAAAAAGTGTTTTGGAAAGAAGCTACTCTCTATTCAAGAGGTAATTGAAATTTTAAACTGTAGCAAAATAATGGCGCTTTATGAATTTTTATCTAACACATTAAGGTTTAGAGAATTAATTATTACTGAATTTAGATAACATGTACATTATTATACATTATTATTTTTCTTTCTTATATTTTGAGATATAATTGGTATCTATCGAATCCCCTATATATGCTGTTAAGATTTTCTATAATGTCTTAAGTAAGAATGAAGTTAAACTAATCGGTCTATAGTCTTTTGAGTAGAGATGGCTGCTTTAACCTGAATATATTGGGTACATTGAATTTGTTCTTCCAATTGTAACGCTCAGAAGGGGGTGTGGTAATTGAATTTAATATTTAGCACTTAACTTTTCCAGAAAAATATTAGGGCTATTCCCTTACACGGGGGTATTCCTCGAAAACCTCGATACTTCGAAAGTTTGCAAACCTAGAAAAAGAATTGTCAAAAATCGTATGAAACAAAGTATGTATGTATATTTCAGTGTTACCTGTATATAAAAAAAACTACTAATGTCGTACTAGATAAAAACAAAACAAAAGTCAGATAATACTAATTAAAAAATGACAGTTGGCAACGCTAATTTCGAAGTTTTTTATATCAACTGATACGATTTTGATATTTACAAAAAAAAACTCAAATGGCGTGTAATAAAACGAAAACCTGACTGAACTGTCAAATTAATGGATTTCGAAATTGTTTGTTCCCGAAAAGCGCCTTGCAACTTTCGAGTTTTTTTAGTTTCCCAGTTTACGCGTTTAGGGGAATATGCTAAGTATTTGTTAGCCTGAAAATGGGTGAAATGTACTATTTTAAGGGAGAAAATAATCCTACTGTCATTTCAATTATGAAGCTTTAAAGCTTCATAATTGCTATACATAATTATTTAATACATATATGTAATGCATTTATTTTTTATTTTTAGGATCTACAAGCTCGTCATAAACATTCAGGAGTTAAATACGCAACAATTTGTGACCACCATTTAATGCGTGGAAGCTTATAAAAATGTTTTAATTTTTTAGCTACAGCAACAATTTATTATTTATGTTGAAATACTAGTTTTATAAATTTATAGCAATCATAGAATTATTGTAAAATTTCTTTCATTCTTTAATAAAAATTAACTTATTTATCTTATTTTATACCCTTCCGAGATAGAACCTAGTCACTTTGCTAATGATAAAATGGACCACGACCAGTTGCAAGTTACATTCGGTCTTCTTATTAACAGGTCGAAAGACGTCCAGTCGAAAACAATTTAAAAAAATACCCTTTTTTTAAAAGATTATATAGATCCGCCAAAAACCACCGATGTTAATACCCTTCGCCAAATGCAAGTGCACTTACATACATATATTGAGATTGTGTAAAGGTCGTTTTTATCAAAGGCTGAGGTATCACTCAGTCTGCCAAGATTTACCAAAGGAACGATTGAAACCTTTGGAATCGTAGCGAAGAATAGAATGAAATTTACCCAATTGCTATTTTCGAGTTGGTGCACTACCTTGTAGACAAGGGTTTATTATTATATTTCATTAATTTTTATTCTTTCTACAAGGTGGCGCAAAAGAAGTCATCCGATGTTGTTTGGCTCTTATTTTTTTTCTAAATAAAAAACTTCGATTCTGTTTTTTGATTATGTTTATTTAGACCTTTAGAATTAATTGTGTTAAGTCGAGAAGATGATATCGGATAAATGGGCGCCGTCACAATTGATTGCCATACGGGCTCGTTTTGTGGCATTTTCCATCACTTCGGCGAGAGTTTCGGGCGATAAATTCTCGCATTCGTGTCGGATATTTTCCTTGAGGGCTTCCAAGGTCTCAGGCTTGTTGATGTAAACACGAGACTTCAAAAAACCCCATGAAAAGAAGTCCGGGACCGTTAAATCGGGCGATCTGGCGGGCCAGTGCAAATCGCCAAAACGCGAAATTAAGCGACACGGAAACGCGGCCTTCAGAATGTCGGTTGTGGCTCGTGCAGTGTGTGCTGTTGCTCCGTCCTGTTGGAACCACATGTCCACCAGTCCTAATTCGTCCAGTTCGGGCAGAAAAAACTCGGTCAACATTGCCCTATAGCGCGCACCGTCCACTGTTGTCGTTTGACCCGCGGCGTTCGGCCCGATGACTCCTCCAGCGTGAACAGCGCACCACGCAGTCACTTTGAGCGGGTGTAATGGTTTCTCGTGCATCACTCGCGGATTTTCGGTTCCCCAGAAGCGATAATTTTGCTTGTTCACGTACCCGCTGAGGTGAAAATGAGCCTCATCGCTCATTATGATTTTTGCCAACACCACAGACGAATTGTTACGCAAAAAAATAGACACAATTATTCCGCGTTCTTGGGGAGTGTATCGCTCCATGGCTTATTCACTTGTATTCTGTATCTGTCTAGTCCACAAATGTCAAAACAGATTTGACATTGGCGGCCATTTGCAAAAATGAGAGCATCTTCCAATAGGGTGATTAATTTTGCGCCACCCTGTACATAAATACATCTCAGTAACTTAATTAACAAATAAATGGGATGACTTAGTTGACGCTAGTATATATAACTTATATTAATACACAACAGGTAAGTTGCAATCGCCGAAGCGTCGCTGGTAAGTTGCAATCGCCGAAGCGTCGCTGGTAAGTTGCAATCGCCGAAGCGTCGCTGGTAAGTTGCAACCGCCGAAGCGTCGCTGGTAAGTTGCAATCACCGAAGCGTCGCTAAAAATGTATTTTGTCAATCCACCGAAGCGTCGCTAAAAATGTATTTTGTCAATCCACCAAAATGTACTGAAAAGTACAATTGAGAGGACCTTACATGAAGTATTCCTTCGTGCAAGCTCGATTTGTCACACTGTGAAGATAATACTTATTGAATTGTATGCACATGCTAAATGATAATTATAGCATGAATCAAAAACACGAACGCAAAATGTGTTTTGCATACAGCGCGAACACCTGTCGCTTGCTTGCCTACTGCTTGCTTGCCTACTGTTTGCTTGCTTGCTTGCACTAGTAGTGCATATTGTTTTTGTAACAGATTTGTCACGTTACAATTGTTCTTTCATTTGTATTGCCCAGAAGAGGGCGTAGTAGGTTTGAAAATTATATGTAAAAATGTTTATCGTTGGATTCTAAATCGATTTAACGATGCCCGTTTTTCTGTCTGTCCCAATGATTTCAGCCGAAGGTTTGGAGCTATCAAGCTGAAATGTGAGGTACGTGATCTATTATTCTCCAAGTGGAAGCTAAGTTCTAAAATGAGCAAGATCGGAAAACTACTACCCCTCACATACCCCTATCCGTGCGAAGAAAGTTAATTAAAAGAGATCCAGTTCAAATATTCAGTTCATATTTGATATTTAGTACCTTAGTAGTAACACAAAAGTGCTCATAAAAAATGGGTGTGATCGGATAAGAACCACGCCCACCTCCCATACAAACCACTGCTTTACATTGCATATAATAAAATTCAATATTTAAAGTTTTAATGGTAACATAAAACTATCATCAAAAAATAGGCGTGATCAGTTGAGAATCACGCCTACCTCCAATCTTACTACCCTTTTTTGCGTTTAAAAAATTATTTAAAATAGTTACAGTATAAATAATCAGTTCAAATTCGGTATTTAACACTTTGGTATTAACATAAAACTACTGATCAAAAATGGGAGTAAGCCAATAAGGGCAACGACCACTTATAATAGAGACATGTAGCAGATGTGTACTAAAAGAAGCACGTTTTTGCTGTCACTGAAATGGTTTTGCGTATTTGATCGTCGACTAGATATGACATTGGCATTTAACGCCCGATATTTATAATCGACATATTGTTGTAGAGGACTCGACGATTGTGTATGTGTTATTAATCTCCAAAGTAATATGTCAACGATATTTTATTTGATATTTATTGTTCTTAAAAAAATTTAACGTTAATAAAAGAAAAACTCTTTGTAAGATGGTAAATATGCTTGGTAAAATAGAAAAGTTTTTTAACCAATCTATATATGAGGCGGTTAAAGTCATAGTGGTGTAAGTCACATTTTCATTATTTTGAGATATATAGCCTTTTATTTAAACTTTCATAATTAATTATATGGCAATTATAATTAAACCATTATAATTGCAGTATTTTCAGAAAACTTTATAGCAACTCAAATGATATTTGATTCAGCGGTATGTCAATTAGAACTCATTTAGTTTACTACTAAATTTAACAAAAAAATAATAAAATAAAAACCGATTTAATTTATACAAGCATTTAACATGTTTTTATGTTACACTATTTTACTATTATATTAAGATGTATATCGACAATTTGCGTATTGGAATTACCTTTATATACATATATGTATTCATTTTTCCGCTAAGTGGTTTGGTTGCTGAGAATTTAGGCCTTTAAACGTTTTCTTGAAATCATTGAAAGGCAGAGTGGTGTAAGTGCCACACATTTCGATTAATTTCAAAATTAAATAACTTCAAAACTAAACAATGTACAAAAAATCATAAGATGTCGAAATTCTCGAAATGAATTGAACTTTTAATTGGTATATACATATTTCATATACGTTGGATTGTAAAAAAAATTCCAGTACAGTGAATTTTTGAATTTCGGGCACTTTGGTAAACACAACTCCTTTTAGAATCAGAATGCTACTCGTTAAAACTATCCTTATGCCTACTTTGCTATATGGCTGCGAAATATTTTCACATTGTGATGCGACTAGCGAAAGAAAATTAAATGTGGTCTTTAATAATATGGCGCGATACGTTTTTACACTCAGACGGTTGGACCATGTCTCAAATAGCGCTAAGTTAATCTTTTCGATGGGCTTTAACAATGTTGCTGTTACATAAAATAATTTTCACAAAAGAACCATTTTATTTGTATCAAAAAATTATTTCTCAAGATCGCTTCGTAACAATGCAATAATTCAGTTAACACATTCATCGTTAGTATCTGAATGCCAATTTTTTATTTCTTCAATTCGCCTCTGGAATGCCTTGCCTAGTAATATTCAAACAATAAGCAATGCAACACACTTTAATTAATTATTTTAGTAAAAAAAATTTAATCTAAACATATAAATAAAAAATAAATAAATAAAAACTTTTAATTGAAATTTAAAATTCAAAACAACAGCCCCAGGAGGGCGTTAACTATTACTATTATTTTTGGTCTGTTCTTTAATATTTTTATTTTGTAATCTTGTATTTTGTATTATTATTGTATTATTAATGTTTTTATTATTATTGTTATTATTTTTATTTCTTGTCATAATTGTTATATGTATATATCGTGACTAGTTATGTTATTATAAGTTATTAACCTTTTGTATTAGGATATCATAAATAAATAAATAATTAAATAAAACAACTCCAACCAGTCAACTTAAAATTAATATAATTATTCCAATGGAAATGAAATTCTACTGTGCAAATTTTGTTATTCTTGAACTTTTTGTGTGATGGTGATTTACAAAGTTAATTTACTTTTAATTTCAATGGACTTGCACCACTATGACTTTTAACAAAATCTTGATTTCGTTTACAGTCAAAATGGAGGTTGTCATTTGAGAGGCTTAATGTTACCCCACAAAGCTAATATTTATTTTCAAGATACAAGTACTCATGTAGATTGCATATATACAATAATCTCAAATTTAAAATACATGGACTTACACCACTATGACTTTAACCGCCTCATATATAAAACATAATTTTTCCTTTTATATTTTTTTGTACTATATGCGCGTCTGTTGTTGTGCTCACGCCGAGGATAGTTTTGAGCAATAAAAAATTTGCCACTCCCATTATTTGTAAAACGAAGTAAAAATAATCTATTATTTCGTTAATCTACAACTTTACGAAAAATGAGCGTGGTTGAATCAACTTTAAAGGGGTGGATTAATTTTACACCTACCACCATTGCCCAGGAAGAAGACTTGTAACGGAATGCACCGGGAAGAATAACAGGGTATACAAAAACTGCCACGTCAACTTATGTATATTAAAATCCAACAAATGGATATAAAACCACCTTATACCAAAATATACGATGACATTGCTTATATTGCTAATTTGAGATTTTGTTTCTGGGTTTGTATGGTTACTGCCGATAATTACACCTAAGATTTAGAATGGTGAGTACCGGGAAGTTCTGCTAACATTTTCGTTTTTTTAGTGGCATTGCAATGCATGCCGGGCATTCGCTGTTTACAAATAAAAACAAAACGAATTGTTTAACCAAATTTAGAAACGATTTTATTTACTACTAGCTTAAAGTATCTAGCTTTGTCCGTGTTTTGGTTTTAGTAGAAAATAGATTGCTTTCTCTTAATTTCACAAAATGTGGGTGTTATAAGTAGGCGTTTTTATAGCTTTTATTCCCACATATGTGTGTTGGGAAGTAGATTTACCTTGTTCTGGGGGAAAAGTGATTCTCCGTTTAGATTAAGCGTCCTCCGAATTTAATTAATAACTCCTAACACTACTCACTTTATGTATCATTTTTTATTATACCGATTAAACTTTATTATTATTTATTAAGACTGAGCTCAAACGAACTTCTTAGACTAAGATTCCTACCCAAACAAAAATCTAAGGAAACCAACCTAGCTTTGACTACGCCCAGCTGTTACGTTTTACTCTTTGTAACCCGTTTCTAACATAGGCCAATAAAAACCAAAAGCTTGACTGAGAATCGATCGCGCCTTCTACATTGGTTGACCTAATTCTTCATATTTACTTGATCATAATCGTTCTGATTGTAATTATAACATAAGAAAGTCGTTTTCGATTTATTTGTTTACAAAAATTGCAATTTCCGCATTGCTTGCAATTTTGTAGCTCATCGTATTTGGCAATAAGTACAATCCGCTTCATGCGAATAAGAAAATATACAACATTTTTCACCCCCTAAAAGAAATCATGAAATGATTTCCAACTAATCCTTTTCAAAATTTCTTCTGCAACTAGTGGTTTAGATAGGTTACATTTAAATACTTTACAAATCAAAAAAACAAATATGAATATAAAATGTGAAATTTTAAATTTGTTACAATTAAAATTATGTATAAAATATTTACATTACTCTTAAATTTTTTCTCTTTCGTAAATTAAAAATTGGCAATCATCGGGTTTTTTTCTACTTCTTCTTCTCTGGTGCTAATATTATCGGTGATCTTCTCGGAACAAGTATTCTTGAGCGATGTCATCAGTTGAACGTTAAAACAGATTTATCAAATTTGGCACTAACCCGCCTAGAATAGTTTATTGTTAATGTCAGCGGATTAACTCATTGCCACGTTGCAGCGATAAGTTTTCATTTTGGCAATGCTGCAAACCAATGCTAAATCATGACCTCTCAAATTGGTGATGAACGGTGACCAGATGAAACTTTTCTTTTTGTAGACATCAGTAGTAAATCTTGCTCTTTTACTGGTTGTTGATGATTAAAGTTAACAACCGTCGAGAGTCGTATCGTTTGATTTATGATAGGTTTATTTTTAGTTAAATATTACTGTATATCTTATATTTATTATTATACTAGCTTAAATTACCCGGCGGTGCCCGGGTTCTTTTTTAATAGAATCAAGTCTGATTTGTTAATTAAGATTAATAAACTTTCCAGCCTAGCCCACCATTTTTGGAATTATATTTGTATGAATATTTGGTTAATTTGATAATTTTATACTACATTTGTATGCAGAACTTCCCGTTACTCCACGTTGTGTGTTTGTAACTATTGTCACCATGTACCTATAAACTGAGTTTCGCAACTGTTAACCTCCCCGGTATTCGCATTTGTATGTAACTAAAATTGTAATAGCATTTTCCGGTCAGATTTAGTTACTAAGAACCAAATTTCTTCATAGTAGTACATAACGTTCCTGAGCTATGGCGGTGGGTGTTAAATTGACCCCAGTTTTGCTGAGATGGTAGATATAGTTCCCAAACACCTTCACACTAAAGTTAATCATCGTACAGTATCACGTTTCTGAGCTGCAACAGTGAGCGTTCAATTGACCCGACCACGCCCACTTTTTGTAAGATGGTAGATTTAGTCACCATACACCTTTATACAAACGTTTATCTTCGTAGAGCATCGCGTTTCTGATATATAGCGGAAGGCGTTAAATTGATCCCACCACGCCCACTTTTTTTGAGATGGTAGATTTCATCATCATACACTTCTTTATCAAATTTTATCATCAAAGATCACAACGTTCATGAGATATCGCGGTGGGCGATAAAATTAATCCCACCACGCCCACTTATTGTGAGGTGGTGGATTTTGTCACCATACACCTACATACCAAGTTTTATCATTGTAGACCATCGCGTTCCGAAGTTACGGCAGTGGGCGTTAAATTCATCTAACCACGCCCACTTTTCGTGGAGATGTCGACAGTGACCATACCAACTCAAATTCCAAATTAGAGATTTTTTGGAATATTATAATGAAATAATCGTTTTTGTTGACTTAATTTGACTAATTGTGGGCGTATATGTGGGCGTGGCAGATTTCATATAGCCTATCATTCCTTCCAGACCCATCTCGATATATGTTCCAAGTTTGAAGTAAATCGGTTCAGCCGTTTAAGAGTGAAAACGGTACAAACGAAAATAAATAAATAAATAAATAGATGAATAAATACACCTTCCTTTATAATATTAGTAAGGATTCTATATGTTTAGAAATTAGATTTATTTAAAAAAAAAAAAAAACGATATAACATTTTTTGTATTAATACATTTTTGATTAAAAGTTAAAAAGTATATATATAAAAAGAAAGAAAAGAACAATGATTTAAAAAAGAACAAAAAAACGAATGATGAGAAGAAAAAATAAAGAACAATATGAAAAAGAGAGTTTTAAACAAATATAATTGACATTTTGCAAGAGTTTTTGCAAATGAAAGTTCTTATGAACTTTTTTAATTTTCTTTTAATTTGGTAATTGTTATTTTTTTTTAATATGTTTTGTATTGTTTTGTGTTAACAGTTACTTTAATATGGTAAAAAGCCTTCATTGGCGCAATTAATTTTAACTTATACTCAAAAAAAATATTAGTTATATTATTAAAATTTAAACTTAATTTATAAGGTTGGTATTTTGACGAAACAATAATTTTCAAACATTATAAAAAGAAAACAATGAAAAGGTATATAAACTTGCGAATGAATAAATATGAAATTCATGTATTTCACATAAATATGAAAAGTTGACAGTTTTTGTTTAAGTACTTGTGAAATTCAACAAACAAAAAAAATAATTCAATTTTTGAAAAAAAAATAAATTACGTTTCATTCGTTTTGAAAACTATATTGCAAGAGCCAGGCACGTATTCAAGGGAGGGGGGGCTAAAGCCTCCCTTGAATCCATTTTTAGTATAAATATAGAGATAAAAAACATGAAGTTTTATGTATTTTTATTTTTGTAAAAAAATGTATTTTAAACTTAAACAATATTGTATTTTTAAATAACATAAATATTTAACTAAGTCTGAAAGGTAACCTCCGCACAATGCGCTGCAATCGCGAGAAAGATTATGGCGCCTTGTAGTCTATTCATAAATAGCCAGACATGTCAAATTTCAAAGCGATCCAGCCATTTGTTTTGTTTAAACAACCGATTTTTGTTGACGTGTTTGGCATCATGTTGAGTATGGAGAAAACCGATTTTCGTTTTCTCATAAACCATTATTTTTTGAGAGGCAGAACGGCGAAGGAAACAAAAGAAAAGTTGGGTAAATATTGTGGGTCTAGTGATCATTTAAAATCCACCGTTAAATATTGGTTTCGATAGTTTCGTGATGGGCGAAACTCCACTGCCGATGAAGTCCGCAGCGGCAGGTTCGCCGATGCGGTTACATAGGAAAATGTCAAATAAATATGTGAAATGGTGTTGGTCGACCGGAATGTAAAGATTCGCAAGATAGCAGGCATCTGCGACCTATTATCTATTGTGCAGCCTCGTTGCCCTACAAACACAATTCTAAACTATTTATAAATCTCCTAATTGTTGTGGGCTTGATTTTTACTATGTCACTTGGAACTACAATCCCGTTGCCTAAGTCAAATCTGCGTCCTGCCATTGCGGGACAAGTGCAAAGAACATGTTCAGCCGTTTCCAGTTCCTCTTGTCAGAGTCGGCATAAATCATTTGCTACCACTCCTATTTTTGCAGATGGTAATTAAGTTTACAGTGTCCTGTTAAGAATTCACTATAGAGTTTTATATCTTTTCTGCTTGAGGTTGAGAATAGCTTCAACCTTGACATGTGCTAGGTCAATGAATCTTCTTGACTGCCGCATGCCTGTTTGGGCTCTCCAATGCTCAAGTAGACTTTGTTTTTCCCATACTTGTATCAAGTTATTTATGAAGCTACTGTTTACCCCACAGAAGGGTTCTGGACCTATGAACGGAGTTTCTGCAGCTTTCTTAACAAGAGAGTCCGCTATTTCATTGCCATCATGCCCTTTATGTCCCGGCATCCATATCAGAGTAACCGAGTTCCTTGCTGCTAGGGTGTTGAGAAGTTTAAGACAATCCCATACCAGTTTTGACTGGAATGAGAAATTTTTGAATGATTTTAGAGCTGCTTGGTTGTCAGAGAGAATGCATATTTTGGTACTGCTGGTGCCCCTATGCAGACATTCTATGACACTTAGTTCTTAGGCTGGACCTCCGCCTGAAAAATGGAATCTATTTCGCAACTGCTTTACGGAAATTTGGCCCTACAATTCCCCCTCCAGCACTGCCATCTACCAATTTGGACCCATCAGTATACCATGCCATGAGGGATTATTTCGTTGTTTTGTCCACGCTGAGCAATAACCACTTCAAAGTGCCTGAAAAACGAAAGTTTTCTGTTCATCCTATCGGAGACCATAAGACACGGAAAAGTCCGGAAGATGTCCAGGATCTTTGCGTGACCCGTTTGTTTGCCTCCCGTAAGATGAGCTAGATTAAGTAGCCTTATAGCCGCGCTGGCTGCCGTCCATTTCACTGTGAGATGCAGAGGAATAAGTCCAGTGATTATCCCCAAGGCTGTTGTGGGACACGTTCTCATTGCTCCCGTAACACTCAAACAGGCTATTCGACGAATCTTGTTAAGATTCATCTGATCTACCTTTTTCCACCATACTAAAGATGCATAGGTAATCATTGGTAATATTACTGTTTTGTAAGACCACGCCATCATTTTTGGTCGAAGTCCACATTTTATACCATACAGCCTTTGGCAAGCAAAGCTTGCTATTAAGGCTTTATTTGTTAAGTATTGTAAGTGGTTTTTCCAGGTCAGATTTTGTCTAGGATTACTCCTAGATATTTAATTTCCCCGAAAAGTTTGAGTTCCGTGGCCCCTAACCTTAAGGTTCCTAGATTTAGTTTCCTTCTTGTGGTGAAGGGTATCACGTTAGTTTTAGTAGGGTTAATCGAAAGTCCTTTCTCATGACACCAATTTTGCGTAATGTCAAGAGCTAGTTGCATGCGGTCGGTTATGGTGGAGTCAAACTTGCCTCTAACCATATTAACCAAATCATCAGCAAAGCCCTGAACTTCGAACCCTTGGTCATCCAGAGTTTGTACATGCTCGTCAATGACCATTAGCCAGAGGAGTGGCGATAAGAAGCCTCCTCGGGGGCAGCCTTTAGTTGACTTGACACCTCATTGTCCCTAATTCACAAAATATTGCCCTGTTTTCTAGCATATTGAGAACCTAAGATATAACCAGTCTGTGTATTCCTTTCCTGGCCATCCTTTCCTCAATTGATCTGAAAGTAGCATTGTGAAAGGCCCCTGTAATTTCAATAGATGTACAAAGAACTATTTCCTTACCCTCCAACGCCTTTTCGATTTTACTCGTTAGGCTATGTATTGCAGTCTCAGTCGATTTGCCTGATCGGTAAGCATATTGTTCAATATGGAGTGGTATATCTTCCAGATAGACTCTGATATATTGATTCAGAATTTTTTCCATAGCTTTAAGCATGAATGACGGTTGGCCTTTTTTCCTGCTTTCGGTATGATAGCTACCCTAGCCTTCGTCCAACGTTTAGGAACCATGTCTAATTCTAAGCTTATCCTAAAAATGTTGGTTAACGTCGTTGCCAAAGTAGGCACGTTTGTATGTTATCGACACCTGGAAATTTAAATGGGCTGAAGGTGGAGGTAGCCCATTTAGTTTTGTTGACGGTAAAGATCTAACGAGTCAGTGAGTGTTCCCTACGTGTGGACATCAAGGACCGAGTGCCCTCGATGGTTCCACTGTCCTCTTCACAGGTGGCACAGCCTGGAAAGTGAGTGTTTAGCACTAGCTGTCCCGTTTCCTCTAGGCATTCTGTAAAATTTCCGTCTGCCTTTTTAAGTGTAGAAAGGCCATTCGAATGATTTCTGCAGTCTTGTAGCTGTGTAGGAGTGATTCAATCTCCTCACAGTGCTTCCTCCAGGATTCTCTTTTAGATATTCTCAGTTCATTATTATAGGCCGTAAGAGCAATCTTGTAAGATGCCCAATCGCCATTAGACTTGGCTCTATTAAATAACAGACGGGCTTTCATGCGCAGCTCGTTTAATTTCCCACTCCACGATGGTTTGTTTCTATAACGTTTCTTCACTACCAGTTTGCAACTGTTTTCAAAAGCGTCTATTATAAAATTTTCTAAGTTGATAACTTCCAGATTTAGTTCCTGAGAGTTAGTTATTTTGTCCCTTAGGTGACCTATGTTATGCCCTAGGTAGAAGTTATAAAGTGACCAATTGGTCTTCAACTTCCCCTTTCAGATCAAAGCTAATATAACGATGATCTGACAAGGAGACTTCATCTAACACTTTCCAATTTGATATGTTATTTGATATAAACACACTTATAAGGGTAAGATCTAATACCTCCCCCCTTATCGCATTTATAATAGTTGGCTCATTTCCTCTATTAGCTACTACAATATTATTAGTTGTAATAAAATCAAGAAGACACTCACCACGTGTATTAACATCCGTGCTTCCTCATACCATGTGATGTGCATTTGCGCCACAGCACACGACCCATTGCAGGTTGCGAGTCTTGCAGTATTCCACGAGCTGCAAAAACTATCGCGATACCGCTTCCTCGGAGTCACCAGGGAGGTACAAGGATGACAGGACTATTTTTCTTCTTCCTCTGGCACTAGGCACTTCTGCCTGTATCGCCACCAGATCACGTTGAATAAGCTCTGAAATTGGAAGAAATTTAATATTTTTGTTGATCATCAGCGCCGTCCTATGTCGGTTGGCATTGCCGTCGTAGACTAACTTACAAGTTTTTGTCTGGAGACAATTTATTCGCCCATTTGCGGACCATGGTTCTTGGATTCCCGCAAAGTCCAGACACTTTTGTTCCACCAGGGCATTGAGCCTATAGGAGGCTGCGATTACTCCGTGGAGATTTATCTGGAGACAGTTAAGCCGTCTCCAAATTGGCGGGTTTTGTGGTGTAGCCTGGGGCATTTTTCCATTCGCTCATTCTGCAAAGTAGCTGAGCCAGGAAAGTAGCAGAAGAAGATTTTGGCCTTCAAATCGGCTCCCTTCCATGGCTTCAGAGCTGGTATTAGCTTCTTCGAGCAAGCCACAGTCTCATCGTCCAAACAGTTAATAATTAACCATCCGGGCTTAAAACTGTAGCCTGCAAAGTGAGGCTTTGTTGTACGCTCTCTGGTCTCGTACATCTTATCGAGGATACACATCTGTACTTTTGCAATTTCATCCATAGACCATATGTCTCCGGGAAATTGCTAGGTATTATCCCGATCTTCTTAGCGATGATAGTCTCTGCTAGAGTGGGCTTTGAACAGGGAACCACCGAGGGGGCGCCTTGCAAGGCCACTTCTTTAGAGGCCAACCTACTGGGAATAGGTTTGTCCACAGGCGTGGTTTTCACCTCCTTCATCTTACCACAAAACGAAAAAGCGGGCGTAAAAGGGGGCACCGTTGGCAGATTGCCAGCAATTTTGTTGTTCTCTGATGCGAATTGCTTTTAGGCTTGGAGCTCGATGTCGGCGTTGAACTATACGATCGGGAACGTTTCGGGGTCATTTGCCTATTGCCAGACACAACTGACAGCTTTACTGCCATGGACCGAGCTGTTTCCAGCGATATGTCCTTAGCAAGTAAAGCCTTCAGTCTTTTGCGTCCAGCGCCAGACAGCTTCACCCTGTTTGTAGGAGTCTTTTCTAGACCCGGTTCAAGAAGATTTCTCTCTTGATCCGAAGAAATGGACATCCCAGGTGACTCCTGGCTAAGTTGAATGTCCATTTCTTCCGGCCTGTTGGAAAGAGGACCGAGTGTTCCTTCCAACTGGTCGTGGTCCATTTTACCGTCGGCAAAGGGACCAGATGCCCCCTCGGTCAACGAGATTTTATGCACATTTAAAGGTGTACAGACCATATTTAGCGTTTTTTTAAATCCATGCAGTTTTTAATTCACCCAGAGGCATCCCTCTGGAAGGGCTAAATAAAAACGTGCGTTCGCCGAACCTTGCACGGAGTTCGCTATTAGGCTTGACACTACCTCGTCAAGCCTGCTATAGCATAGCTGTTCCACCGTGAGTTTAGGGGATTTTTTTTAGGTCACTTTGGTCCGTTCTGACTGTTAAGACAAAGGCCTCGACGGTCTGAAGTGTAGACAAACCGTGTCTCAGGAAGTTTTCCAACTCCCCTAAAATGACTTAGATCCAGCAGAGACATGACCGTACTAGAAATAAGTCATCGGCCAGAAGGAAAGCCGCACTTCCCCGAAGGCCTGACCAGGTGCTTGCTCATCAAGACTAATTCACAGTCACTAAGATTGCTAGCTACCCATAACGACTGACCAGGAATCGTAGAAATCTACTTTTAACCAGCGCGTTGGAGGAAGTCCTTAGTTTATGTGCTGGATCAGTTCACAATATTTCATACGACATGTTCCAGCTCATAATAAGCCCCTACACCACGACAAGGTGACTGCCAGCGTTTCTTGTCACAAGAATACTGAGCAATATTTTTGGAGAAATTCAAGATCATGACAAAATTAAAATGCCGCTGGGTGCCCCTCATGTTGACACATCATGGCACAGAAGAACATCGCAACCATGGCTAAAATGAACGATTTAGGGATCCAATTTATTCCCCATTCACTTTACTCGCCCGTTTTGGCTCCCTCGCATTATTATCTGTTCCCAAACCACAAAAGATGACTCATCAATAAAAAAAATTTTGCTCGCGCAAGGAAATCATCGACGACGCGGAAGAGTAAGTTGGAAAATCGCTCGAATATATGTATCGATCTAAAAGGGGACCACATTATATGAAAATAAAAAAAAAATTTTAAAAACAATTTTTTTAATCTCAAAAGTGGAGGTTTATCCAATTTTTTTTGTCGTTAATTAAGTTTGCATTTTGTCCATTTTATTTGATCACATCTGTTTCAACCTAGCTGTCATTTAAAACGTCGTACACGATCTATCTGCATAAGTTATGTGGAAAGTAATCAGGGATAGGATACGGGTCCCAGTTGTTAATCAAGGTGCTGAAAATATTACAAAGAACATTTTAAAACTATGCTCGGAATTGAAGTCGAATTTTTCGAAACGTTTTGGACAATAGTATGATGGAGCAGCTGATAAGGCTAACCATTTGAGAGGCAATATATTTTCCCTACACAAGTCACTGATTAAATCTTGCCCTTTCCAATTAATTGTCCTCTTTAAAGAAATTGCATTGTTGTTATGGATGATGTTATAAACTTATTTAGAAAACATCTAAATACTAGCAAAGTTCTCTAAAATGTTTGTTTCAGTTAACACTAAAAAAATGTTTCGGATTTAATAAAGGCGATCTGAAACTATAGTGAAAATACTATGGAAGTGTTTAAAAATATTTTTGAAGCAACAACCGAAATTTCGCTGAATTATTTTCAAAATGATATAAAAACTACAGTATCCAGATGCGCCAATTTTCATACCGGCTCTATTGAAGATTAATACCGAATTCATGTTTTTACACCATACCTGGACTGACTTATTAAAAATTTGAATGATAGAATTTCTTTAAATGAAAACATTCTTTTAAGTTTTTAGATGTGAATTTTTTATTTTAATTAGTTGATTGTGTTTGTAAGACATCCTTAATCCTTACTCCTTACTAATATTATAAAGGAAGGTGTATTTATTTATTTATTTTCGTTTGTACCGTTTTCACGTTTAAACGGCTGAACCGATTTACTTCAAACTTGGAGCATATATCGAGATGGGTCTGGAAGGAATGATAGGCTATATGAAATTTGCCACGCCCACATATTACCCCACGAGTAGTCAAATTAAGTCAACAAAAACGATTATTTCACTAATAAAATTCAAAAAATCTTAAATTTGGAATTTGAGTTGGTATGGTCACTGTCGATAACTCCACGAAAAGTGGGCGTGGTTAGATGAATTTGACGCCCACTGCTGTAACTTCGGAACGCGATGGTCTACAATGATAAAACTTGGTATGTAGGTGTATGGTGACGAAATCCACCACCTCACAATAAGTGGGAGTGGTGGGATTAATTTAACGCCCACCGCGATATCTCATGAACGTTGTGATCTTTGATGATAAAATTTGATATAGAAGTGTATGATGATGAAATCTACCATCTCAAAAAAAATTGGGCGTAGTGGGATCAATTTAACGCCCACCGCTATATATCAGGAACGCGATGCTCTACGAAGATAAACGTTTGTATAAAGGTGTATGGTGACTAAATCTACCATCTTACAAAAAGTGGGCGTGGTCGGGTCAATTGAACGCTCACCGTTGTAGCTCAGATACTGTACGATGAAGAAATTTGGTTCATAGTAACTAAATCTGACCGGAAAGTGGTACTACAATTTTAGTTACATGCGAATACCGGGGAGGTTTTAAAAAATATTAATACGATATGAATATTTTTTCATATGGAATATAACTCGTAATTGAGGAAAACATATATTGTATTTCTTACTTTCAAGGATCTCTTACCATTGGTGGAGGAAAATCACTTGATCAAAAGATAACTGCCTCTTTAATATAAATAAATTGCCTCTTACCACTGGTGGGGAAAAACAATTTAATATTTCAGAGATAGAAAATTTCACGGATTTGTTATACTTTTCGTTCTTGTATTTTATTATTAATAATTAATTGTTTCATATAATAGTTACAATAAATTACTTATTTAATACGAATTAAAATTCAAACAAACCTATAAATTATTGACAGTTTATAATCTTTAAAATCCCAAAATTCACGCAAAAAAGGAGTTATATTTTTTTTAATTTCAAATTTTAACTCGTAATTTACCATAATTATTTTATTTTATTGTGTTAGTGAGAATTTCTAAGCAGGCGTTGATTGCCGCAAGTCGTTCGGTTTTTTTTTTGATAAATACAAACAGAAATATGTCACTTACCATCAAATCCTTGTCCATATTCTGGTTGTTCTTCTTCTGTTCGTGGTTCATATTCTATGCAGTGCTTCTACCACTGACCGTGATCCTTGGTACGAAAAACTTCCATTAGCTTATTTTTCTCAAGCGAATTACACAAATTAAAAACATCTCAACTAGTAATACTTGCTCAACACTTTCAGAAAGAACTTATTAACCAAAATCTAAAGAAACTTAGCTAAAACTTCTCCCAGCAGTTGTGTCTTACTCTTTGTAATCCGCTACTCTTTGTAATCGATCGCAGCTCCTCTATTGGTTGACCTAGTTCTTCATATTTACTTAATCGTATTCGGCTTGATTGTAATAGTAACATAAAAAAGTCGGTTACGATTTTGTTTGTTTCCGCATTGCCGTGCAAATTTTGTAATTCATCGATAATTACAATACGATTCATGTGAATAAGCCAATATACAAAACTGCAAGGGCGAAGAAAGACCAAATGTTTCTGCACGCTGATTGTTTTCCCTGGAGAATCCTCGTTGGCACCGTCGTGTGCCCAAAATGTTGTTAAAAATAAGAAAAACAAGTAGACAGAGCACCTGCTTTAAAAAATACTTTAAATTTATTGAGTTCAAAGCTTAACATAAGCACAACAAATTAATGTTATTTTTTGTATTAAATGTTCACATACCCACACCAAAGATGGCAATCCGTATTGAACAAAATTTTTTTTATAGATAAGCAGAAGGTAAAGAAAACACAGGTCAAAAAAAGATATGCACAAAAAAAAAAATTGTAAACCAACATACATCTTATCGTATTATATTAAACGAGCTAAGTTTATATATATTATATTGTATATAAAATATATTTTTATAATTATAATTGGGTCTCAAGATCGGCTCTAACGATTTTGCTGAAATTTTGCAGTTAGGTGGTACTTGACGAGAAAAAAATATTGCGACATGTTTCATCCTTGAGAAAAGCCCTTAAGTGGGCGAAAGCAAGGTTTTAACTGAGCATGGTCAAAAACAATTTTTTCAAATAAAATGAGAATGGGTGGTCGGATTTGAATGCGGTTTCTTGAATATGGTCTATAATCCCACTAAGAATTTTGTAAAAATACTATTGTGGGCGTAAGTGGGCATGGTCAAACAGTTTTTTAAACAAACAAGATTTGGTTGATTGTGTACTTTATCTTAAAAATGGCTCCAACTATTTTGACGAAACTTGCCAGTTTGCCGTTATTTGGTTGAATGATCATTTACTGGAAATAAAGTTTTCAAAAATCTATAAGTTCTTGAGGGAATCTCTTCCAAAACGAAAGCGCGTCCTCTAAAACTTTTTTAAGCAAATCGGTTCTAATGGCACTAAAGAACAACAATATCCATGTGCTCTTCAAAAAAAGTTTTCACTAGGGTTTCTTCAGAACTTAAGCGTGTTTTCCAGAACTTTTAAATGCAAATCGGTTCTATTGGCACTAACGAACAACTAAATCCATGTGCTCTTCAAAAAAAAATTTCCACTAGGATTTATCCAGAACCTAAGCGTGTTTTCCAGAACTTTGAAATGCAAATCAGTTCTATTTACACTAACGAACAACAAAATCCATGTGCTCTTTAAAAAAAGTTTCCACTAGGATTTCTCCAGAACCTAAGCGTGTTTTCCAGAACTTTTAAATGCAAATAGGTTCTATTGGCGATAACGAACAACAAAATTCATGTATCTTCAAAAAAAGTTTCCACTAGGATTTATCCAGAACCTAATCGTGTTTTCCAGAACTTTTAAATACAAATCGGTTCTATTGGCATTAAATAACAGCAAAACCCATGTGCTCTTCAAAAATAAATTTCATTTGGGATTTATGCGTGTTCTTCCGAACTTTTTTGGTATAATTCGGTTATTTTGGCTCAAAGGTACCACAAAAATAAAGTACTCTTTAGTTGTTTAAATTTCCCCATTCCTTCAGTTTTAAAATAATTAAAATTATAATACAATTTAACTTTATAAATTACTATTATATAATTCAATAATCTGCCGAGCGAGCTCGGTCACCCAGGTACTTCTATTAAACGAATCAAGTTTGTATATATTTGTCTCCAGTATCTAAAGATCGGCTCCAACGATTTTGATAATATTTTGCAGTTTGGTGGTATTTGACGAGAAAATAAGATTGCGACATGTTCCTTGAGAAAACCCGATAATTGGGCGAAATCGAGGTTTTCACTGGGCATGGTCAAAAACTATTGAATGAGTGGTATGATTTGAATGCGGTTTTTTGCTTTATGGCCTATAAGTCCACCAAGCATTTTGTAAAAAGATTTGGTTGACTGGCACGGGAACATTTTGTACTGTGCCTGTGGATTCAAATTTTTCCACTAGACGCTCAATTGTTGATCTGGTAGGACAATTATGACGACCATAAATTGGACGTAGCGCTCGGTATTAAATTTTAATAATTTCGACTCGTTGTTGGCTAGTATATCTCTCCATGATGAGATGGCAAACCTTACTGAAGAGAAATGTCAAAAGCGCGGGAAATAAATTACGTCGTTTGCAGTCCCTATCGGTCTACTTTTGTAGCGTCCCTTTTGAAAAACCCTTTACTTTTGTACTTTATCTTCAAAATGGCTCTACCGATAAGCAAGCCGGTTATTTCAAATCATATAAAATAAAAACGGTAAGTTATATTTTTTCTGGTTTTTTGATTGATCTTCGACTGGAACTAAAGTTTTAACAAATCTATAAATTCTTGGGAAAATCTCTATCATTGAGATTGCTACAGATCCAAAGTGCGTCCTTTAAAACTATTTTATCTAAATCGATTATTTTGGCAATAAATAACAAGAGCACATGGATTGCTCTTCAAAAATAAATTCGATTAGGATTCATGCATGTTCTTCAGATATTTTTTTATATAAGTCGATTCTATTGGCACAAAGTTACCGCAACCAATGTCCTCTTTAGTTAATTAAATTTCTCCAGAAACATGGTGAATTCTTCATATTTTTTTTACAATTAAATTTAACTGTACCATAATTACATAGTCTGCAGAGCGAGCTCGATCTCCCAGGTACTTAAAAGTAAATTGTGAATAATTTATGAATAAATACGCTTATATAAATTTTGTAAATCATATTTAAATTTCTTATGTCTTCAAAATATTATTTTCTATAAAAAATGTTTATTCCATTTTTACTAAAAATTATAAACCCGTGCTTGGGTGAATATTTGGCACAATTGGTTTTTTTAATTTTCATTTTACTTACACTTTTTTAAATTATTTGTATTCCGTTAATCTATAAACATAAAAATGAATTCTTCTTTTTATCTTTCTTTCTATCTTTCTTTCTGTCTTTCTTTGTACCAAATGGGCGTCTAAACCATCCATCCAATTGTGATGAAATTTGGGGAGTTGCTGTGCTCAAGCCAACTTCGGTTTAGGGCAAAGAACATTTTGCCACGTAAAACTAAGTTAATATATTCGATTATTTCGCTCATATTGCTCCAAAAAATCTGAAATTTCGTATCTGAGGTTTGTATAGACACTGTCGATAACTTCCCCAGAAATGGGCGAGGTTGGATCAATTTAACGCACACTTTCAAAAAAGGGTGGATCATTTTTACGCCTAACACCATTGCTCAGAAACTTAATGTGCTTTATAGAAAACATGTAACGGGATGCACCGGGAAGAATAACAGGAAATACAAAATTGTCCACGCCCACTTATTACGCCCTTAATTTATTTAATAAAATATACGATGACATTGCTAATATTGCTCCTTAAAATTTGGGATTTTGTTTCTGAGTTTGTATGCCGATAATTTCACAGCCATAACTCAAAATCGCTGCAACGGTGAATAACGAGAAGTTCCGCTAACTAACGGGAGTACAGGGAAGTTCCGTTACTCACGGAAGTAACGGGAAGTTCTGCTACCATTTTTTTTAAATGGCATTGCAACGCATGCCGGGCATTCGCTAGTCCTTAATAATTTTTACTTCATTTTTCTGTTGTCCTTTTCTCCTTTTTGTCCTTTAAAAAATTAGACAGGATTTTTTTTATGTTAAATTTTTATTTTTTTTATCATGTATTTTCAGGGCCATGCCTAGGAATTAAGGCGCCCGGGGAAGAGTGAATATTGCCGCCCTTCCAAAATAATTTCTTATATTTTTATTTTATAATTTTTTATATTATTTTATTTATTTTTTTGTTTCTGCATTTTTTTTTCATGAAAAGGAAAAACAAATGAAGAAGCAAAAAAAAAGTACTCCTTTTTGTATAAGTGTCGCCTAAAGCTTCTTCCACATGCCGCCCTAAAAAAGTGGGGCCGGGGCAATTGCCCCCCTAGACACGGGCCTGTATATATTTACTATTCGGAATAACACCAGTCGCACGCATCACTAATGCGTCTGGCATTTTTTTGATAACCTTTATTTACAGTCCACAGAGATATTGAAGAAAGAGTATAGTATTCATATTGCTATCACTTGTATAAAGTAATTTAGTTTTTATGACAAGCGCTTTTTACATCTTTTTATTATGTTCAAAATTGCCGCGTCGTCTATATTTTCGGATCACCTAATGTAGTTTAGTTTAAGAATTTTTGCATAAATATTTCGAAAATTCTAAAGTTCTTCAGTAATTTACAACTACTCAAGTCCATCGCGTCAACAAATATGTTTATCGGGTTTCATTTTTTAGATTTCTTATTACCCAATTGTCTATTATAGAAGAATCAATCAATCAAAAAAAAGTTGACACTTTAGTCTTAATACGAGCATATTTGATACTTTCTTCCCACCGTGCGTTGATAGAATCTTTTCTACCTATAAGTTATTTAAATTAACACTATTTCATATTTATTTCAACACTATTTTATTTTGTATTCAACTTCGCTGATTATTCAAACACTGTAGGAAATTCCAATTCAAAAAAATATATGAAAAAAAAACATCAACGGTTCTGAAAAAAGTATTTTAAATCAAACGGCTAAAACAAACCTACAAATTTTTTTTTGAAATATCGACATATACAGTGTGCAAAGTGCTATCTGTAAACATTTATAAAATATGTTTAAAATCACAAAAATTTATAAGTTAAATTGCAGCTTTACGACGTTTGGCGTCGCAATAATAATGTATGCTGATTGTATTGCGGATATCTTTGCGGATATCTATCTATATCTATATATGTACTAGAGAATACCCGGCATGCGTTGCAATGCCACTTAAAAAAAATGGTAGCAAAACTTCCCGGTACTTCCGATAGTAACGGAACTTCCCTGTACTAAAGTTAGTTAGCGGAACTTCTCTGTATTCACCGTTGTAGCGATTCTGAGTTATGGCTGTGAAATTATCGGCATACAAACTCAGAAACAAAATCCCAAATTTTTAGGAGCAATATTAGCAATGTCATCGTATATTTTTACTTAATTAAATAAATTGAGGGCGTAATAAGTGGGTGTGGACAATTTTGTATATCCTGTTATTCTTCCCGGTGCATCCCGTTACATGTTTTCTATTTAGCACATCAAGTTTCTGAGCAAATGGTAGTAGACGTAAAAATGATCCACCCTTTTTTTGAAAGTGTGCGTTAAATTGATCCAACCACTCCCATTTTTGGGAAAGTTATCGACAGTGCCAATACAAATTCAGATACCAAATATCAGATTTTTAGGAGCAATATTAGCCAATTTATCGCATATTTTCTTTTTTTTTCAAAGTGGGTGTGAAATTGATCCAACCTCGCCCATTTCTGGGGAAGTTATCGACAGTGCCAATGCAAACCTCAGATACCAAATTTTAGATTTTTTGGAGCAATATGAGCGGAATAATCGAATATATTAATTTAGTGTTAAAAATTGTGGGCGTAATAGGTGGGCGTGGCAAAATTTTCTTTGCTCACGCCAACTTAGGTTTAGGTATAGATAGAAGATATAAAACAAAGTTGCATTCCACGGTTCGTCCGATTTGAATTATTATTTTTTGTTGTGTTAGTTTGCGGCCAAGGATGAACATAGAGGGTATTAAAAATTGGTATATTCAAAAAGTGGGCGTGTCAAATTTTTCCCTTTAAAGTTACACTACAATATTGAAATTTGGTATGTAGGCATATATAACCAATGCCGTATGACTACAAAAATGGCGGGGATCAAAGAAAGGGGCGGGGTACCTCCCATACAACCTTAATTTTGTTTGGTGATATGATATCAATTCGGCGTAACTGTATAAAAAATCTTAAAATCAATTTCGGGCGGCACGAAGTTTGCCGGATCAGCTAGTTTATATATTGTATATTTTCGTTTTTCTTTTGTACCGATAAGTACTTAGCCTACAAAAGAAAAACGAAAATTCAGGAAGAATTGCTATACATAAAAAGCGATAATGTATAATTTATCAATTAGAGCCACCTTCTGATATATAACAGTAATTTTGAAAATTCTGTAGTAGTTTTTATTAAAAACATAGTAATTGTCCAAATTGCAAAGTGAGGACTTTTTTTTTCTTTATATACTTTTTTCTAAATAAAGTAAAATTGTGGACCTTTTTTTCAATGGTGATTTAGTTTTATGAATATATTTCAATATCAATTATTAGTAAAAAATTTTATAAACAGCAATTTTTTAATTAAAACGACGATGAATGATTTTTATATATCTACAGTATTTTCTCTTCAAAAACAGTAAATTTTTTTGGAAAATACAGTAAATTCACTAAATATAGTTAACATCACTGCGGTGAACTGTGGATTAAAACTACTCGGCCGTGGAATATATAACTGTTCGGCAAGCCCCTTAAAATTGTTAGTGGCAGCTATTTCATTTCCTATTCCGTTCACCAAAAACCAGGGATGCAACTATCGCTGTAATAATTTGATTTAATTCCAGTACATTTTTAAATAAATACATGCGACTGTCAACGAAATTTCTATTACGACATTTTTAGTTACTTATTACTACATACTCCTCTCAGTGTTACAAATAAAAAAAAAATTACTATATTATTTGTTAATGTTTTTCATTGCAAAAGAACATACAAAAAGTAATATTTTTAGTGTTAATTATTATATTTAGTTGCTAGATATAAATTTTTACATATTCTGACAATACTTAACAATCAAAAATATTGTCTGATATGACCCAACGTTATTTTATCGCATTTTCCAAATTCTATTATAACATGTTAATATTTAAAAATGTGTGGTTTCGATTCTGTATGTAAAAGTTTAGCAATCTATTTTGTAAGTAAAGTGAAGTATTTATCGATGTCAATCTTAACCTTTCGCTCCCGGTCGGATAATGTTGATTTCTTCATCTTAAGATAGTACCGCATAAGTGTTTCTTTCTTTCCTTATATCCTTATTTGATTTTTTCTGTTTAATTTTCACGTCTAAATAGATAAACCGGTTTTCTTCAAATTTGTATTATAAATAGAAAATTGTCTGGAGAGAATAATAGGGTATAACAAATCTGGCACGAACACAATTAGTTAAATTAAATTAATCAAATTAAATTAATAAATAAAATTAGATTATATCGGCAATATTTCTCCCAAAAATCTAATATTTGTGTATGATAAAATATTGTATCTATCATTCCACGAAAAGTGGGGATGATCAGATCACTTTAACGCCCATCGTCATATATCAGAAACGTAAAGCTCTATTATGACAAAATCTATTTTTTTTTTCAGAAAGTTGGTTAGATCAATTTAACGCCCACTACAATATCGTAGGAACGTAGTGCTCTTTGATGATACAATTTCTTATAGAAAATTTTGTTAAATGTTTGATATTGTGTGAAATGATGTGGTACGTGTTTTATCAATTTAATTAAAACAAATTCCAAAATTTTTTTTTCATTTTAATCTTAAATAAAATATATAAAGTTAAATTTAATAAAAGTTTATATATTAAATAGTTAGGAGCTAAAACTCAAATGCGGTACTACCGCACAACTATCGTGTTGTTTCTGTGTTTTATTCAATCAACTGCAGTCGATCAACAGAATGTGAAATGGTAGACTTTATTGCCCTTGCTTCAATTTAAACGAAGATAAACAACGAAGTTGCTTATAAGCATCTTTGGGAAAAAAAGGGAAAAAACGTTTTCAAAACATCAATTTTAAATATGTTTTATTAACTATAAAAAAGTTATTAGAGTTAACTACGTGAGTGTGTTACACAAAATTTTTTTTTTTTACAAGTATATATCCTAATACGTTGGCAGTACTGTTGAGCATTGATTACGCTTGCCATTGGCATCATTGGGCTATACACGAGTTTTTATAGTTTTGCTAAACAAAAAGGTTTTATTTTGCATATAAAAAAGATAATGGGTGTTCCAGCTTTTTTCCGATGGCTCAGCAGAAATTATCCAAGTGTAATAATTGAATGCACGGAAAACAAGGTATTGAAATGAAGTTGGTGGCAGACTAAATCCATGTTTGTGAAAAAATATGATTGTAAAGCTACATATGTAGGTGAAAGCATAGAGTAATAGAAGTAACTCGTTCCAGCTTGGGTGTTATAGCTGCATTTCATAACAAGAAAGTCGCCGCGTTTATTCTATTCATTCGTTTATCACTTTTAGTTAGTCCATTACGTTTATCAAGGCTTTTTATATCACAGATATACTAATCAGTGAATAGGCTGAAGAAAAAAATGCATAATAGTAATGTCAGGTGAAAAACAACCTTTATTTGAATATGCATTTTGGAATAAAAATTAATTTTTTCAAATAATGACAATTCAATATAACAAATATTGGCTGAAGTTTACTTGGTGAGAGTTTACTTGAACGGCGAACGCTCTAAAGTAAAAAAAAATAATGCAGAAATGTGGATAATTGGTTAAAAACACGATTTTTCCGGGGCAAGTTAGCCCCCTTCTAAGTTGAGAAATGAATGGGTTAAAACTCAAGAATGCTGCTGTGTATTATAACAAATGAGGTGTCAAATGAAAGGTATTAAAGTAAGCTTTAATCCCTTATACCACTTTTTGTGATATCTTTTGTTGAAGATATAGGCACTTTTCGAAAAATGTGCATTTTTTGACTTAATTTCTCGTAAAAAAAGCCACATTATTATATAATTTAGATTCCGTTAGATTTTAGCTGTATTAAAAACTTTTCATTTGATATATCATATTTCATACTTATCTCTTATCAATGTGACTAAATTTAAAAAAAACAAGCAGGGTCAGAGCATTTCTAGTGAAATCCCGAAAAAATATATATTGATAATAGTATTAAAAGTGTAAACAGTAAATATTCGCAATGTATATTTCAACACCCACAATTAAATTTTACTGTGTAATTTATAATAAAAAAAAATTATAACAAAACAAATGTTTAGTTTTAAACGTTGACTTTGTTAAATAATCTGTAATCATATTAGTGCCAATTGAGTTAAAACGAACTTGATCAGCATCCCTTTTTTCACGAATAAAATGATGTCGTACACAATGTGTTTGGTTCATTGATGAAAACTCTCTGTTTACGCTAATGCAATCCGTGGGACACAACCACAGTACCTCTTGAGTTGTCGCAAAAAGGGCCATGTACTCAATTTCAGTTGAAGAAAATTCCACTGTAGATTGTCTTTTACTATAGAATATTTCACCAGACTGAAAAATATATACATATAAAGTTGTAAATCTAAATTCGTACAGATCGCTCGCCCAATCAGCATCAGAGTATTCCAACAGATCCTTGTTTACTCCTTGAATAAATTGCAATTTTGTTCTTTCTCTTTACGATAGCGAAACACACTCTTAACAGAATTCCACTGCTTCAATATATTTATACTGAAACGTCCAAGCATGCTTATCTCCTGCAAATATTGGGTCTCGTAAATTGCGCAGCAAACATTAGACTACCAATCGCATTTCACTTCATTGGAATTTGTAAGTTTTTAATTCAAGTCCGCCTTGCATGTTAAACTTCACCAGATTCTTCTCAATGAAAGCTTCTTGGTCTAGGTAAATGTTTTTCGCATCTTTCGTGATACGAATTCCAAGACACTGTTTAACAACGCCAATAAACTTCACATGTTTTTCTTTATGGGTTGTTTTAAAAACCATGTCGTTGCTGAGCAAAATACCATCAACATAAATTGCCAAATACGTCGGTTTATCTTTTTGTTCTTTAGGTCCTGCTGCTAAAATTTCTGTCGCCCTTGACCATTCCTTCGTAAATTTAGTCTTTTGATGTGTGCCTTCTACACATGCTACGCAATTTAGTTCCTTTAAATTAGAGTAACTCATTACAGATATGCATCCTGCTTTCGTCAGGTCTATCGATTGCTATTTACCATGACCCAGGCGTCGTTGCCACAGCTACAAGTCCTTAGAAATACTTACCAGAAATACAATATTTATTATTGATAACTTTATTTCATACATACCGCCAACAAGCCTTGCTTGTTTCACGACGGTGTTCTCCTTGTCAAGAACTTGGCAACCTTTTTGCGTACCATCTCACTAATGGATAATAAGTTCGCGCCTAGATTCGGCACATGAAGAGCATCTTTGATGGTAATTGTCCTCTTACCCTTTGGAATCATAAAATCTTAATCCACATTTCCTTTGCCAACAGCTTGTAAAACGTTGTAAATCAGCGATACGTAGTGCTCATAATTTATACATGAAAAACAAAACGTTCTTTATGTCTTTCTTGTTTTTGAACTTGTCTTCATCGTAGACGGGGTAAAGATGAAACTATTAAAGAATGTAAATTTCGAGCCATAAACTTCGAATTCAACTTTGATGGACATTATCACTAGGTTGTACTCCGAGGTCAATTCCTTCAGAAATGGGGTCTCCGCAACTGGAGACCCCATTCCATTAACTACTTCCGATATATAATGCTTCACAAAATTACACTCGACTAGAATATTTGAGCACAATTTGCGCAGCAACCCAATGCGCCTGTCTAGTCCAGAATCTTGAAACAAGCTCTGCATTTTGGTGTAAACCTCATTGGCGGTAACTGCTTCCTGCACGTACACATATAAATCTTTATGTAAGGCAAGAATAGGTCTACACATATCTGGAAGCCACCTCCACGTAGCACCACAAATCATCCAACTCGAATTATGCCTTGATTGCAAAGCTTCAGATTGACTAATTATCGAAGCAAACCAAATTCTCTATCTGCACTGCGTTGTAACCAGCCGTGGCGTTTATAGCTTTATTCAAATGTTTTGGTTCGAGTTCTTGATTTCCAGCCATACTCTTTACACAATACGGCTATGCCGAAGGTCATATACCCTCCGCCATTTCAGTGACACCAAAAAATATGCTTCTTTAGCACATAAGTGCTACATATCTCTATTATAAGTGGGCGTTGTTTTTTATCGGATCACGCCCATTTCTTGGGAGGAGTTTTGTGTTACCAATAAAGTACTAAGTATTGATTTTGAACTGGATATTTGCACTGGAACTATTTCAATAAATTTTTTTCGCATGGAAAGGGTTGGTTTGTATGAGAGGGGTAGTAGTTTTGGTCCGCTTGATGAATTGGAAGTCGCATACTAAATTTCAGCTCGATAGCTCTTAAACTACGTATGTAATCTCTGGGACGTACAAATATATCTAAATTGACTCAGAATCCGACGCTGATAATTTATATATATACTTTGTAATATCTACCAAGCCCCTTCTTGGGCGTTTTAAATGGAAAAACTAATTCTTCGATAAGTGCTTTTGCACTTGTCGAATCGGCGTAGTTTTTATGCACCACTCAGTGGTGTATATTGGTTTTGGTCCAATGTTTGTATTGTACTTAAATACTCAAGATAGATGTAGACATACAGTTGCGGTAAAAAAATAGCACCAAGATGGTAGTTTTACTATTTTTGTAAAAAAAAAAAAACAACAGGCACAATTTTTTTATTTTTAGATGGCAGTGCTGGAGCAGGAATTGTAGGGCCACATTTCCGTAAAGCAGTTGCAATGGGAAAAAAAACTTCCATTTTTCAGGCGGAGGTCCACGCCTTAGAACTAGTGTTAGAGAATGTCTGCGTAGGGGCACCAGCGGTACCAAAATATGCATTCTCTCCGACAGCCAAGCAGCTCTAAAATCACTTAAAAACTTCTCATTCCAATCAAAACTGGTATGGGATTGTCTTAAACTTCTGAACACCCTAGCAGCAAAGAACTCGGTTACTCTGATATGGATGCCGGGACATGAAGGGCATGAGGGCAATAAAATAGCGGACTCTATTGCAAAGAAAGCTGCAGAAACTCCGTTCATAGGTCCGGAACCCTTCTGTGGGGTAAACAGTAGCTTCATAAATAACTTGATACAAGTATGGGAAAAACAAAGTCTATTTGAGCATTGGAGAGCCCAAACAGGAATGCGGCAGTCAAGAAGACTCATTGGCCCAGTACATATCAAGGTAGAAGCTATTCTCAACCTTAGCAGAAAAGATATAAAACTCTATAGTGAATTCTTAACAGGACACTGTAAACTTAATTACCATCTGAAGAAAATAGGAATTTTAGAAAATGATTCATGCCGACTCTGCCTAGAGGAGCAGGAAACTGCTGAGCATGTGCTTTGCACTTGTCCAGCGATGGCAAGACGCAGATTTGACTACGTAGGCAACGGGATTGTAGTCCGAAGTGACAGTAAATATCAAGCCCACAACAATTAGGAGATTTATAAATAGTCTAGAATTGTGATTGTAGGGCAATATGGCTGCACAATAGATCTTTCAGGTTGCAGTGCATCTATAGCCTTTTTTAATAATAATAATAATAATAATAATAATATAAAAATTAGTAGTTGGGAGACCGAGCTCGCTCGGCAGATTATATCATCATGATACATACAAATTGTATTATAAATTTAATAATAAAAATAAAAAATATGAAAAATTTACATTATTTCTGGAGAAATTTAATTATCTGAAGAGTGCATTAGTTCTGTGGTATCTTTGTGCTGCGAACCGACTATTATTATTATTATTAATATTAATATTATTATTATTATTATTATTATTATTATTATTATTATTATTAATATTAATTTTAATATTAATATTATTATTATTATTATTATTAATGGGGATGCGCACCGCGTCCTAAAAGAACTATTGTGCCCCCTACGAAGATTGTAGTATTGCCATAGCTTAGTATTCCTATGAGCCCTATATTTCTGAAAGGTTTATAGTATTTCTAGAAGTCCTACAACCGTTATAAATTTTAGTATGAAGCCTATTTCTAAGTCTTTCAGCATGCCTTCTGGTATTTGATAGTCTCCCAGGTACATTTTTCGGCTCTGTATAAGCACAGGACACTGTCCTAGAAAGTGTTTCGGAGTTTCGGTGTTCTTTTCACAAAACCTACATAACTCATTGTTGCATATTCTCAGTTTTGTCAGGTGATAGTTCAAACTGCAGTGCACTGTTAGAATACCTGTTATAATTCTCAGAATCTTTTTTGATAAATTCATACATCTATTAAATCTTTTTAGTTTGTACATTCCTAAAAGAGTTTTTGATTGTTCCATTCCTGGTAAATTATACCAGTATAGTGTTTGTAATTGTTCTTCTTCTTTTTTTAACATCATTGTTAAAGACCTTTTTCCTATTCCACAAAAGGGTTCGGGTCTTACAAATGTGGTTTCTGCCCCCTTTCTTGCTAGCTCATCTGCCTTCTCATTAACTTCTATTCCTACATGACCTGGGACCCAAAGTATCCACACCTTATTCTGCGTTATTATGTTATCTCTTGGTATTGTGATTTCAGGAAATTGCCTTGTAAGAATGTCTAATTTCTTCCGATTGATGCAATGTCCCGACCCAATATCTCCTGCAGACATTCTATGAATGGCCCTCTTCGACTTGTGTATTTCCTTGTAAATGGAACAATTGTATTTTTTGCTGGATTAATATTCAGCCCTACTTTTAAACACCATCGTTTCGTGATTATTAGTTCGAATTGTATTAATTCACATAGAGTATTTTCAAATTTACCTCTATAAATTATTACAGCTTCGTCGCCATAACCCTGAATCATAAGTCCAGTATTTGTTAGTTCCTCCAGAAGTTCGTCTATGACAATACTTCACATAAGTGGAGAAGTAACCCTACCTTGTGGACAAACGCTTGTTGTGTTTGCTACTAGAGAGCCTGTACTCATCGGTATTTCGACTGCTCTAGTCTTCAACATGGTTCCCATCCAACATACCAAGGTATTATTAACCCCTCTGCGGATAAGAGCTTCTTTTATTGCTTCATGTGTGGTGTTATCAAAGGCCCCTTCGATATCCAAGAACGCACATAAAGCTACCTCTTTTGCTTCTAGAGTGTCCTGTTAAACATCTGTCAATTGATTAAGGGCAGTTTCCATTGATCTACCTGCCCTGTATGCATGTTGACAAGAATGAAGAGGAACACTTACTAGGACAATTGTCCTTACTTAGTTATCTATAATTTTTTCAAGAGTTTTAAGTACAAATGAGGTCAAGCAAATTGGTCTGAAGGATTTTGGGTAAAGAGGATCCTTCTTTCCTGCCTTCGGAATAAAAACCACTTTTGCTCGACTCCAGGCTTTTGGTATATATCCCAGTGCTATACTTCCTCTAGAAATGTAGAAGAATTTCTATTCCCTTTTGCAGCAGAACGGGAAGTATGCCATCCACACCAGGTGCTTTAAATAGTTTAAAAGTACCCACCGCCCACCTTAGTCGTAGTTCTGAGCATATTTCACTCGCTATCTTCCAGTTTTTCTTACTCCGTCTATATATTGATTTTATAATATATTCTGTTGTTGGCTCAAAGGACCCTGGGACTTGAGTATTAAGAAGTAGTTGAGCCTTCTCTTCCTCAGTCTCAGTATAACTTCTATCATTAATTTTTAGGCTGACGGAAGATAATGTCTTATCTTTGGCCATGACTTTGTATAGTCTTGAGGCATCTGTTGTCTGCTCAATATTCTCACAAAACCTTCTAAAGCTTGTACGCTTAGCTTCTATAATTCCATTATTATAGGTCGTTAGTAAGCTTCTATATTCCGCCCATTCCCCAGTTTGTTTTGCTCGGTGAAACAACCTACGAACTTCAGCTCGCAATTTAGCTAAGTCTTTGTATCTGTGGATACCGCACTCCACTCCTTAGTTTATATTAAAGAGAGATCTTTACAATTGAGAGAATTTACCATGGTAACTTTTCTCGATGTAGAAGATGCCTTTAACAACATTGAACCTTACGCCATTACCAATGCATTGGCTGTTCTTGGAGTGAATTTAGCTTTGAGAGCACTAATAACTCAAATGCTCACGGGTAGAATTATTAATGCACGACTTGGAGCCACTTCTGCTCAAAGATCAGTCAAGAGGGGAACACCTCAGGGTGGAGTCAAATGTTATTAATATTCTTCAGTTTATAAATAGTACAGGATGGTTCAGTTAGCGGTATAACTGGAATACCGCAAGGCATCACAAAGTGTTCCAAGCCTAAGTGTGTCTCCATATAAGGGACGCCATTACAAACTAATTAACTAACAATTGTTTTACCAGGGTACGTCTTTGGATGAGTTTATTGTACTTATAGGACAGATTTCCTCATATGCATCAATGACAACCTTGTTTAAATTCTCTACAATTGTTTCTAATTCTAGCTCGTTTCTGATATGATTACTAACTTCTAAACATGTTGTATTATTACTCAGATTATCTAGATACACATCCCAATTTGTTTTCTTGGGATTTCTTATTTTCAATATCAAATCTTATTATTCTATGATCTGACATTGATGGCTCACTCGAGACCTTCCAGTTTTTGACTAACCCATTTACAAATTCCCTAGAGTTATATCTAGTACCTCTTCTCGTATTCTAGTTACAAAAGTTGGTGTATTACCCAAGTTTAAAATTTCTAATCTATTACCAAGAATAAATTCAAGAATGTACTCACCTCTTTTGTTGGTTCCCGTACTCCCCCACACCTCGTTATGAGCGTTGGCGTCACACCCGAGTATTAGTGGTAGTTTATTGTTGCAGTATCTCACCAGTTTATCGACCAGGTCCGGTGGAGCGTGGACGTCGTCTCCTGGGAAGTATCCAGACGCTACAACGACTTTGCGTACGGTTCCACTGAAGTTCATCTGGATTTAAACTGCAACTAGGTCTCCAGACAGGAACTCTGAAAGACAAAGATACTTAGAACCAGTGGGTAATAACATGCAAGCTCTTGGTTTTTCACACCGGATATCCCAAATTACCTGCGTGTCTTTTCCTGCTATACTTCTTATCTATACCAATATTATGCTTGGTGGTTGCTCTTGCGATTACTGCCGAGGCAGCTTTCGCTTGATGTAGGTTTATCTGTGCAACCCTAGTGCTGTTCATACCGAACTTAACCTCCGCTTAGATCTTAAATAAAGGGTTTCTCAATAAAAGCGCTACAAAAGTTTTTTTAAATAAAACAAACACGGTTTTGGATATCATTGAAATTCTTTATTCCTGTGAAAGTACATTCGATGCCATTATGTATGGAACTCGATTTATTTTGCATGGTCACCACGGGCACGCTTGCAGAAGTCTAGACGCTGAACCCAATTTTCGACGGTTTTCAAACATAAATCGGCCGATACTGTTGCAATTTCATGTTCGATATTCGTACGAAGTTCATCAATCGTCGCTGACTTGTTGGCATAGACCATAGACTTGACGTAGCCCCACAGGATATAGTATAACGGCGTCTAATCGCACGACCGAGGCGGCCAATCGACTGGGCCATTTCGTGAGATAACACGTCTACCAAACATGGTTTCCAATAAATTGATTGTGAACATTTTTCTGTGTTACTTGTGGCGCCGTCCTGTTGGAACCACATGTCCTCCCAGTCCATATCATCCAATTGGGCCCTAAAATATTCGGTTATCATTGAACGGTAGCGATTCCCATTCACAGTAACGTGCCGGTCTTGATCATCACGGAAGAAGTACGGCCCAATGACGCCGTAATTTTTTCGGGATGCAATGATGACTCATGGAGTACGTGTGGATTTCTGCATGACCCATAACGCATATTTGGCTTATTGACGAAGCCATTCACCAGAAATGAGCCTCATCGCTGAAGATGATTTTTCGTTGAAAATCCGAATCATTTTCAAGTTGTTGCTCAGCCCAATTCACAAATATACGACGCTTCTGGTGGTCAAGCGGCTTCAGTTTTGCGTCAATTTTAACTTGTAAGGATGTAGGCCAAAATCTTTTTTTGCAAAATTCGCCACAACGACGTCACAGAGATGCCCAATGCTTGAGAACGACGTGTGAGGGTTTTCTTGAACTGAAGCCTCAGCGGCAGCAAATTTCTCGACACTATGGGCACTTCTTTGTCTCACTGACACGGGAACATTTTGTACTATGCCTGTGGATTCAAATTTTTCCACTAGACGCTCAATTGTTGATCTGGTAGGACGATTATGACGACCATAAATTGGACGTTGCGTTCTAAAAGTTGATGCCACTGACTCCGAATTTCGGTAGTAAATTTTATTAATTTCGACTCGTTGCTGGCTCTTATTTCTTTTCATGATGAAATGGTAAACCTTACTGAAGAGAAATGTCAAGAGAGCGGGAAAAAATATGGCGTCGTTTGCTGTCCCAATCGAAAACCTTTTACTTTTCTCTTAAAATAAACTGTTGTCGCTCTGTATTTTCGAAAGATAATGCTTATAGATATTCAAATTTTAACTCTTGCAGATTAACGGTATTAAGTTTTTACGAAGATATAACATTTGCACTATTTCTGAAATATTGTAGATACATTATATCTATATATACAAAAATGAATTCTTCTATCTTTCTTTCTATCTATCTATCTTTCTTTTTTTGTACCAAATGGGCGTCTAAACCATTCATCCGATTGTGATGAAATTTTGGGGAGTTGCTGTGCTTGCGCCAACTTAGGATTTGGACAAAGAAAAATTTGCCACGCCCACCTATTACGCCCACAATTTGAAAAACCAAGTTAAAATATTCGATTATTTCGCTAATATTGCTCCTAAATATCTGAAATTTGGTTTGTAAAGACACCGTCGACAACTTCTGCAAAAATGGGCGAGGTTGGATTAATTTAACGCCCACTTTGAAAAAAATGGAAAATATGCGATAACGTGGCTAGTATTGCTCCTGAAAATCTGAAATTTGGTATCTGAGTTTGTATAGACACTGTCGATAACTTCCCCAAAAATGGGAGTGGTTGGATCAATCTAACGCCCACTTTCATTGCTCAGAAACTTGATGTGCTATATAGAAATCATGTAACGGGATGCACCGGGAAGAATAACAGGAAATTTAAAATTTGCCACGCCCACTTATTACGCCCTCAATTTATTTAATTTAATGAAAATATGCGATAACGTGGCTAATATTGCTCCTAAAAATTTGGGATTTTGATTCTGAGTTTGTATGCCGATAATTTCATAGCCGTAACTCAGAATCGCTTTAACGGTGAGTAGCGAAAAGTTCCGCTAACTAACGGGAGTACCGGGAAGTTCCGTTACTAACGGAAGTACCGAGAAGTTCTGCTACCATTTTTTTTAATTAGCATTGCAACGCATGCCGGGCATTCGCTAGTTTACAATATATATGTATGTATATTAAAATGAATTTTCTTTCTATCTTTGTACCATATGCGCGTCTAAACCATTCATCCGATTGCGATGAATTTTAAGGGAGTTACTATGCTGACGCTAAGGATGGTTTTGTGCGAATAAAAATTTGTTACGCCCACCTATTACGCCCCCAATTTGTAAAACTATGTAAAATTATTCGATAATTTCGCTAATATTGCTAATAAAAATGTGAAATTCGGTATCTGAGTTTGTATAAGCACTGTCGACAATTTCACTAAAAATAGTGGTTGGTTGGCGTGGTTGGATCAATGTACCGTCCACTTTAAAAAAATAAAATATATGATTGCTAATATTGCTTCTAAAAATTGTCTGAAATTTTGTAATTCAGTTTATATGGGTGTTGTCGACAACTTCACCAACAATGGGCGTGGTTAGATTAATTTAACGCCCACTTTAAATAAAGGTTCGATCAATTTTCCGCCTAACACCATTGCTCAGGAACTTGATGCGCTATATAGAAAACATGTAAATGGATGCATAGAGAATAATAACAGGATATACAAAATCTGCACACGCCCACTTATATGATGAAATTGCTAAAATTGCTCCTAAGAATTTCAGATTTTGTTTCTGAGTATGTATAGTTACTGCCGATAATTTCACCGCAGTAACTTAGAATCGATACGATATTAGCACGTAGCGAATGGTAAATTGAGTTTTTTCTTCCATTTGTAGCGCCCAGAAGGGGGCGTGGTAGGTATGACAAAGTATATATATAAATGATCAGCGTTGGATTCTGAGCCGATATAACGATGTCCGTCTGTCTGTCCGTCTGTCTGTCCGTCTGTCCCA